>PVHT021183583.1:5234942-5426523 GCA_004024745.2 Catagonus wagneri
GGGGTCTTATCGGAGCTGTAGCCACTGGCCTACGCCACGGCCACAGCAACGCAGGATCCGAGCCGCGTCTGCGACCTACACCACAGCTCACGGCAACGCCGGATCGTTAACCCACTGAGCAAGGCCAGGGACCGAACCCGCAACCTCATGGTTCCTAGTCGGATTCGTTAACCACTGCGCCACGACGGGAACTCCTGATAAGCCCTCTTAATCGATGCGTCTGCTCCACACCCCTTTCCCCACCCTCACCACCTGCCTACCCACAGCCAGTCTCAGCCCCTCCAACCCAGCCTCCAAACCAGAGACCTGACAGCCGTTCCTTGGCCAAGCAGGCTTCCAGCGAGCGGCGCCTCTGCCTAGAGGACACACGAAGTCCTTTGCACTTTTCAAGATGTTCAACCCTTCCAGGGCTTAAGCGTCATCCTCTCCCCAGGACACATCTCACAGGCTTGAAATGTTCTAGGAAGGCTCTCCACCCCACCATTTCAGACAGTTAACTCCTGCCCCTCTTTCCTCCCTCAAAATCCCACTTCCTCCAGGGAATCTTTCCAGCACCCCCATTTATAGCCCCTTCTCTGCTTCACGATTCCTGGGCCCCCCACTTTTATAGCTTCATCACACTGATGGGCATTTTCAGTTGTATGTGTCTTTCTTATTCCCTGGGCTGTGAACCTCTCGAGGGCCTGGCATTTGTCTGATTCATCTCAGGCTTCACAGAGCCCAGTGGCCCATAAATATGTGATGAACAAACAAATAAGCAAATGAATCCTTGTGGGAAAAGGGTTTGTGGGAGAGGCTGAGGAATCCACAGGCAAGGAAACTGGGAAGGGAACCTCAGTTAAAAATCAAAAGTTAGGGCAAGTTACGCATGTGGTGCTGCCTGCCAGGGTCTTGGAGGTGGTTTACTTTTCTTGATAAATGGACTAATTGTGGACAAAAGTGTTTATAAGGAACTGGCGGATAGAAACAGGCCTGAGTGCAGACTCCTGCCTCCAGGTCCAGCAATTACTATGGATGTTGGCTAGGGACACAGCTTGAGGGAATACGGAAAAACTACCAACCGTGTTTGGCTCAAGTTATGAATGAAATGAATCACAAAGGGTGAGCTTGAAGCAAACCTGAACTGTGTCCAGGAGGCCTCTTTCAGGAGATCCCAATGGGCAAGAAGTAGCGATGGCCAATGAGGAAAAGAGAGTTGAGTTCCTTGCAGCCCTTTGGAGGGGCCTTGCTGAGGGGTGCACCTCCTGCCCCGAGGAATGCTGGGACTCTCGTTGACAGCAAGCATCTTCCTGCTGAGCAAACCCCCTGTGCATGAGCTGGCAGGTCTCCCAGGAAGCGTGTGCTCTCTCCTGGGCACACTGGGAGCTCCTGGGCTCTGATCACAGAAGAACACTGTGCACGGCGGTCCTCCCAGGGTGCCAGCTCTCACGTCACACACACGTCAGCGCTTCGCAGAGATTCACTCAAAGGTGCCTGGCCTGGTGATGATGGGGTATAAGCCCCTCAACATCCAAAGAGAGACTTACAGGTCCCGTATCACGTGCCAGGCACAGGATTAAGGGCTCCATCTCAAAAAGTCCTGACGATTTTCTAAAACATATTAGTTCACGTTCAGTGAAATCTCAGGAAGTCCAATCTGGGAAGGAATACCAAAGAGCTCTTGTGCTGGGCTGGAATCTTTTTTTTTTTAATTAAAGTATAGTTGATTTACAATGCTGTGCCAATTTCTGCTGTACAGCAAAGTGACTCCGGCATACGTATGTATTCTTTTTCTCATATTATTTTCCATCACGGACTATCCCAGGAGATTGGCTATAGTTTCCTGTGCTGTAGAGTAGGGCCTCGTGGCTTATCCATTCTACATGTAATAGTTCTCATCTACCAACCCCAGACTCCCCGCCCATCCCACTCCCTCCCCTCTCCCCCTTGGCAGCCACAAGTCTGTTCTCTATGTCTGAGTTTGATTCTGTTTTGTAGACAGGTTCACTGGTGCCATATTTTAGGGGAGTCTTTATCTCTTAAAGATTTGGCAGCCTCTCTTTTCCTTGACAGGAAGTGGGCCAATGTGAGGGCAGGGATTCTTTTCCAGTATTGAAAGGGAAGACTGCGTATGTGGGCTCAGCTTTATTCGAACTGAAAGTCCAGAAACTTTCTCCCAAGTAGAAAGAGTCCAGGATGTCAGAAGGTTTAACGCCCCGGGGAGACACACTTGAATTAATATTTGAGGATGATGCAGTATTTCTTCAGTTTCACGACGGATACTAAATTAAGCAGTGAAGGCCAACCATGCTAACTGGCAAGAGGCGCATGACAGACAATAACGGGGTAAAAGTTCGTTTCTTACTGTAATTAATTACAAAAGAGGATTTTAAAAAATATATAAAGAACTCCCACCTTCACCATATGGATCCTAAAGACCTAGATCGGCAGGCACATTTCTTGCATAATATGACATTACATCTCCATCCTCCATAAGCCTAAGTGGAACGAAATTACTTTGTATACTGGCAAGTCAAAACATGGTGCTTCAAGTTCAATGTGGTATTCCAAGGCCACAGAGTATACCTTTAGCACCATGTGTAACATAAATCCTTTGACTGAAATAAACGTCACCAAGGCAGAATTCTTTCGCGGGTGCTCTCCTTCTGGTTTCGATCACTCTGAATCTTTCCAGTCCTAGTATCTGACAGACACCCACCAGGAGTGCAAGACCAGCTCCTCATCTCCCCTAGAGTCTGACGTGGGAGAAGAGACACACAGAGTTGAGAATGGGCCACAAACAAGCAGCTTTATTAAAGTGCTGGTAACTGCCAAAGCACAAGGCAAACTCAAACTTGAGACACAGCTGAGATGTGAGGCCAGAGTGCGGCATTTTGTCACTGCTTGTCTTAGCTTGGGTTCCTTCGAAAACAGAGACTGGGGTGTGGGTAGCTTATTTGTAAAAGAATCTCAGCGGGCCCCGGGAAGGGACCAGGATGTTGAGAGAAGGAAGAAAATCTCACAGGCAGGAGTTTTATTGACGTCACTGCCCTGTGCATCTGGGGCTCAGTCCCAGCTGGGACCAAAGAAGAAGTGTTACCTCTCAGAAGGGTCCGCCCAAGGTAAAGCACATGTCCTAAACCCCTAAAGCCAGCATTGCCCCACGTTCACGCTGAGCATATATGCTTGATGAGTGAGCTCCCACTGACATCAGAGAAACACTCAGGGTGGAAGGAAAGACCACTGTGGGCACCTGCAGTGAGCTGCTGAAGCCCCACTCAGGAACTCTCCACTTTCCATTGTGGCTGAAAATGAAGAGAGGACCAGAGTGTGAATTGCAATGCTAAAGGTACGTAAAGATGTAAAGAGTGGGGCCCCCCATCCTGGGATGAGGGGGGAGGACAGCCAGGCCCATTTTTCAGCCAGCATGGAGGACAGCAGTCCTGTCCCATCCCTACACAGTGACCATGAGATAAATAATTGTCGCTCCTTCAGACGTGGTCTCAGGTCCCAGCCCAGGGCACTTAGCTCACAGAAGCAGGAAGCCACGGACAAATAGGGGCTCCTCTTACTAAAAAGGCACCAAGAAGGATGAAATGTCCTTCCTGCTTTCGAGCCAAAATACCATTAGATTCATTGGCAGTAACGCTGGCTAATGTAAAAATCCCTAAACTCAGTAGATTAATAAGATGTCTTTTAAGTCTCTTTCTCAAATCGCAGGCTCTAAGCCTGCCTTTCCTTCCTTCTAGACCCTCTTAGGATCTTCTTTTAGGCCCCTCTACGGTCAACCACCTCTTCTAGTTAACAATCCTTTATCTTAACTTTTCCCTGTCCCAGTAACCACTGTGGCCGCTCTCTCCTGACTGAACCCTGCGTCTGACGTGAGACGAGACTTCTGCCCACCTTGCCCAGCAGCAGGATCCTCTGGAACAAGGACGGAGCTTCCCTGTGAAGCATGCAAAGGATGGTAGCACCGCCCCCCCCCCCGACCTGCCACACACACATACACAGAAATTCCACAGGACCACACATGCCTACCAGATGCTCAGTGAACAGAAGACGCCAGCAGGCAGAATGGGAAGGGACCGTAGCTGTCCTGTGGCCCAGGACTGGTGCTCAAGTTCAAGGGTGTTCTGAGAGAATTCTAGAGCTAGGGACTCACTGGCTGTGACTGGTCTTGTATGAGCTTCCTGGGAATAAAATGTGAGAAGGCATAGAACTTGACGGGCAGAAGGGGAATCAGCACCCCTTCTGAGTAAGCATTTCAATATTCATTAGAAAATGGTGCTCAGAACTCTGTCTGGTCAGACTTTGGATCTTTCAGACACTTCCTGAGAGTCCTGACCTCAGGTCTCAGAGACCACCTGCAGAAGTGATCCGAGACACTCTCGGATTTCAGAGATTTGGAATCCACTTATATCCTCCTGATTCAGAGAGCTCTCAAGAGTAGGATCTCCCAAGCCGGATTCCCATTAAAATAGGGAGTCTTTGATCTTGTGACCCACACTCCAGAGCTGGGGCAAAGTCTCCTTGGCTGGGAATCCCTGCTGTTTCTGAAGTCCGATGGAAAGAGAGGTCAAGCCCTATTTCCAAAGCAAGGGTTGTAGCCTCCTTACTATTTTCTTCTGGGTTGTGTTTTAGACAAAGCGTTTCCTGCAATTAGGTGACTATAATTGTATCTTATTTCCTTTACCGTCAATCTTCTGTAAACTGTGAAATTAACAAACCTCCCCATGACCAGCCTTTGAAACCTACCATCTCTTCCTGTGGTTCACTGAATGCCTTTGCTTAGAGATGCTCTACAGACAGCACTTGAGCAATTGTGATGACTGTTTCCCTCTGCTCATCACGAGAATGCTAATCTGCTGATCTCTCTCTGTGTATTCATGAAAGGACTCCAAGCTCCCCACGCTGCGGTGGAGGCGGAATTCGGCATGGCATTTGCTGACGTTACCGCGGTCCACGCACGAGGAATTATCTGATGATGTGGTATTAAAGAATTAGGTCAAATAATCTGGATAAACCTTCAGGATTAAAGGATCTGTGGTTGTCTTGCTGACCAATATTTTGAAAATCTAGTTACCGACAGGATCCTCATTGTTCATTCACTCCACAGATCAGAACGTGTGCTTACTAAGTGTTCGGGAACGCTTCAAAGCATCAGAAAAGCGGCTCTGGCTTTCCAGGAACTTGCAGTAGGAGGGACGAAGGTGGGAGACAAGGCCCACGAAGGATGACACTCGGGCAGGATCCGCGGCATGGGAACCAGAGGAGGAGCTGACAAAAGCTGCACGCAGTCAGGATGCATTTCACAAACCTGGTGACATTTGAGCTCCTCTTGAAGAATGGGAAATAGCTTCCTAGAAGCAACATAGGGTGGGTGGAGGAAGGAAGCCGTGCCAAAGGGCAGAGAATGGGGGTGTTTAGAGGACCTCTGTCTCCCTGACACAGAATGCACATGGTGGCAAGTGGTTGGGAAAGGTCCCAGGCACCGGATCCCGCTTGACTTGAATATCGGGCTCCACAGTTGGTCTTGACATTGTAGGCCAGTCGTTTCGAACTGTGTTTCATGAAGTCAAAGAACCTTAGCAAGAGAGCAAGGGCTGGCAGGGAGTCCTTCGCCCCACCTCAGTCAATGCGGTTTGGCTCAAATGAGGTCGGCGGATGCGCTTGTGAGGATGGGAAAGAAAACAGAATCACCTAGCCTTTCCAAAGTAGATGCATGAGTCAAGGGTCTCCAGAGAAACAGAACCATCAGCCTGCATGCATAAAGATGCTTACTGTAACCAACTGAAGGGATCAGCCCACAGTTATGGAAGCTGAGAAGCCCCAAGATCGGCAACCAGCCAGCTGGAGGCCTCAGCAGACTTGACCCAGTCCGAGTCCAGAGGCCTGAGCACTAGGGGATGGGATGGTGCAAGTTCCGGTCAGAAAGCTGGCTGGCTACACATCCAAGAGGTGCCAATGTTTCAGTTCAAATCCAAAGGCAGGAAAAGACCAATGCCTCACTCAACAGTCAGGCAGGAGACAGTCCCTCTTACTGGTAGGAAAGCCAGGCTTCTTGTTCTATTCAAGCCATCAACAGATGAGAGGGAGCCTGCCCACGTCAGGGAGGGCCACCTGCTTTCCTCAGTCTACACTGCAAACACTAATCTCATCCAAACACACCCTCACAGACACACCCAGAATAATGTCTGACCAAATCTCTGGGTACTGCTTGGTCCAGTTATACAAAACTAACCATCAAAACTTAGAATCAAGAGTAAAGGTTCTGGGGATCAAAGACCAAGTCAGCATAGCCTATAGCCTTAGAAAGGACTGGCAAGATGGAGTGAGCAGTCAATTCCTCCCAATCTGATCCAGAACCAGGGCCAGTACCCATAAATCTTACCAACTTCCCCTCCACTTATTTTGAAGGAGCTTGAGGAAGCATCTTTGCGGGGGGAGGGGACTAAAAAAAGGAACCTGGTCAGAAACCAGCCCAGCTCCACCCATCAAGGAGCCCAGAACACTGCTGCCCGATGAGGGTCCAGTCTCATCTAATGATGGATAACACACAACCAAATACCTGTGAGCCCACCTTGGGGCTGGGGTCACTGCACACGCCCATCAGGGAATCCAGAAGCCTTGTATAGCCCCTTCTCCAGCCTTGGTTAGGTAGCTGACTGTTCCCTCCTCCTGCAGATGGTACCAGGATTCAGCCCCTTTCTTCTTTATTCTAGCCCCATGCACGTGACCACTTCCACCCGGCTCCTTCACGGAGCCCTGTCCTTCCCAAGCCCGCCTGTGGAGTGAGACAGTCTGTCCAGCTCCTCCAAGACAAGCACAATGGCCCATCTTTGGCTAAAGGTTGTGTGCCTTTTACTGCAGGACGACTCTCTGTAGTAGGGCGCCACAACGAGCATGCTGAATTTACAAACATTTTTTGCTGTTCAGGGCTGCACCTGCAGCACATAGAGGTTGCCAGGCTAGGGGTTGAATCAGAGCTACAGCTGCCGACCTATGCCACAGCAACGCAGGATCCGAGCCCCATCTGCCACCTATACCACAGCTCATGGCAACGCCGGGCCCTTAACCCACTGAGCGAGGCCAGGGATCAAACTCACGTCCTCATGGATACTAGTCAAATACTACTGAACCACAACTGGAACTCTACAAACTTTTTTAAGAGTACAAAGGTCTTCCGGTCAGGACCCCGGTTCACACGGTCTCCCTGTTCTGAGATGTCCCTACAGTCTCCAGGGCTCTTCATGCTCCTGGATCACTTAGCAAAGCAGAGCTCAACAAGCTTCCAGCCACCCTCTGGGCCATCCAGGCACCCCATCCTCCCAAGGTGTCCCATCCCAGCCAAGGGCAGAGAGGCAGGGACAGCGTGTGTGCACGAAGGGCACGTGCTCTTCCTGCCCCTCCCTGGGCGTTTCCGGACTTTGGATGGATGGCTGGAGTCAAAACACTCCCCTCCCCATGGGGAGCGAACAGCACCTTATCTCCCAGTTCCACACAATTTACTAAGGATGAAATCTGATGCTCCTAATTCATACTGCACTGTTTTCTATCTTTCGCCTCACAGGGAATTTGTTCAGCAAGACATGGCTCCCTAAGACACACTGAGGTCTCTCCCCAGCCTTCTGGAGTACGGGTCTGGAGAATTGTGAGAGAGAGGGCCTTTCTTCTCAAGTCCAAGGGCTGCCACAGCACGAGAGCATCTATGAGGGATGTTGGCGGAATTGCAGCCCCCATCTTCAGTCCAAAGAGAACTATGTTAGGAGTTGACAAACTCTTCAACCGTTGACTCACTTGACAAATGTTTATTAAGTGTCAACAGTGTGGCTTGGTGCTGCCTTGAGAGTTAGGAATACATTAGCGAACAAGACAAGCCTCTTTCCTGCTTTCATAGGATGTACAGGAAAGCTCCTTCACGTCCTTTAGCTGTGCGACCTTGACCAATCACACTTCATCCCTCGGAGCCTGATTCCTCTTGGGTATACAGGGATCAGCACGATGGAACTTCCTGAAATAACACATAGGACCATCCATGGGACAGTGCAGGCACACGCTAGGCATTCAAAAGCCGTTGGCTGACATGGAGCGATTTTCCATCTCGACCTGAGATTCCTGGGAAAATCATCAAGATGATGAGAACAGCCTCAGGGCGCAATTGGATGCAAACTCAGGGTTTGGGATCCAGTCTGAAAACATTCAAAGTATAAAAATTCACAGACTGTGGCAGAAAAGCAAACATAAATTTCTTTATATGGTTCCCTGCTTAATGTATTTCCAACTTTGTCCTAAGTGATATTTCTTGCCGATGTATATGAAATGGAAAAAATATCGACGCGGTGTTAAAATTCCCGGTGAAGGCTCCAGATTCATAAACCAGCTCCCGAGGGTGCTTGCGAGCAGGTTGGTGGTGTACTACTGCCCCCATGTGTAGCGAGCTTGGCTAGCAAGGATCTGGGATCTGAGCAGACCTTAGGATGGGGGTTTTTTGGTGTGTGATCTTTTTTTTTTTTTCCACAGGAACACTTAAGAAGGAGAAAATGGACTCTCAAAAATCCTCTTTATCCAAGATCAAATAGAATAAAACCCAATTAAGTCAGTGCAGCTGTCGGCGGTTTAACCAACTCCAGCGGCGCGTCCTTCTCCTCCCTCCCCTTGATGCGTATTGGACACCAGGCTCCACTTCCAGGGCAAAGATCTATTAACCCCAGGGAGAGGGAGAATTCTCCTCGGGGTGTGCAGGGCTCACACATGGCCTCAAAAGGCAGGCTCTGGGGCCTGGCGTGGGGAGACCTCCAGGATTCATGATCTCTGCCCAGAGGGTCTGTGGGGCACTGTGATTCAGTCGCCGTGGCTCGGTTGGCCTGAGTTCTCTCCCCACAAGGCACCTTGCATGTCCTCTGCCTGCCTCACACCAGCACAACGGATCCTCGTGCCATTTAGGTCAGAAAGCATTTATTGAACAGTGGCTCATAACCCGGCTGGGAGCAGGGAAGGTAGAGCGAGAACTAACAACGGAGGGGCACTCCCAGGGCACAGGGACTGGACCTTAGGAAGCTGGGGCGCGGGGCGTGGGGAGGGGGTGTCAGCTGCAGTGGGAAGAGGGAAATGTCTCCAGGAGGAAGGGCGGCTGAGCTGAGTCTTTGAAAGGGAAATGTGTTATGCAGACACCGGGAGTGGCGGGCGGACCTGCCTGTTGCCAACAGAGCGTCGAAGCGTGAAAGGGGCACGGTGCTCTGGGGAAACGGCGCGTGGTTCAGCATGACTGGAACGCGGGGCCGGTGCAAGCAGATGGAAGGTTGCAGAGGCGGTCACAGAGGCCACTGCGTGCCAGACTGAAGACGTGGACTGAGGGACGGATCACAGGTGTCCTGGAGGAGAGCGGGGAGCTCTGACTTTCACCACGGCGACAAGGGGCAGGGCAGCTAGAGGAAGTAGTCAGAAGTCACCAGCTGGACGGCCGTTTCAATCATCAAGGCCAAAAAGACCACATTGAAATTCAAGATCAGAAGACCCAGTTGGAGAATTATTACAAAGAAAATCATTAGGTCTTGCGGTTTGGATAGCCGACCCCCTGCCCTTCCCTAAAAGGCCCCGACTGGAGCCAACGAGGAACTAAGTCCTCTTTCTCACTCCGTCCTTGTCTGGTTCTCAGTCGTCAGAAAATAGGGCCCTGCTGCTGCCTTGCTGTCTTGCTCACCTCCCAGGCCAGCCTTTGCCTGTCCTTCTGGCCACCGGCGCCCCTGCCAGCAGGGTGGAAATGGCAAGCCCGGTGGGGGGAAGTTTTCACCTGCTCAGGAACTGCTGGGGAGCTCACGGGTGGGACTTGTGAGGCTTCCCCTGAGCTTGGGGTCACAGGGCTGCCCTTCCCTGGACTTTATCAGCCAATTATTTCAGAAAACTCAAGGCTTCCTACTCAGAGTCCCTGAGTTTACCAGCTCTCTGTTCCGCAGGGCGCCCAGAGGTATCAACCACCGAGAGATAAGGTGAGGAAGTGGGAAGAGTTAAATCCTAGCACTTTTTGTGCCATCTGGACAGCCACTTCACCTCTCAGAGCCTCAGTCCCTTCTTCCTTCCCACTGGATGACCAAGGGCTTTCCCAAGGGTAAAGGAATGAATGAGGTCCTATAAGTGAACAAAGCACTGGACAGGTGCCTTCATGGTCTCCATCCAAGTGGAGGTGTATGGAGGCCAAGACCGAGAGCCCTGCCCTCCCCTTCTTACTCCTGAGTGTAAATGACTGCCTTGCCTAAGACAGTCATCCCGGAGAAGCAGGGGTTGGGTTTGTGTTTGTGTTACGGCCGATCCCCACTACTTTAACCAACATACAATGGTTGAGAATGCCCAAGTGTCTATCCTAATGTTCCCTAACAATAGGGTTTGTGCAGTCAAGAAAACACAAAAAGTATCTTAGATACTATTTGCAGTAGACAATGTTATCCGCTGGGTGTCCACAAACAATAAAAACAAAGGAATTCTTAGAGTTTTAAAAATCTCACTGCTCAAGTGGTTTAAAAACTGAGTCATTTACAATCACGCTCAGTATCACGGATGGACCCCCCCATACACAGAATGCTGAGTGAAAGAAGACAGAGTGCATCGCCATGGCTCTAGGACACATGGTACACACGGTGCTATTAAGATAAAACACTAACAGGGGAAAGTCGTCCCTGCTGCTCCAAAGTGGGACAGAGGTTGCCCCGAGGATAAGGGTTAATGGCTGGAAGGGCCGATGAGGGGGTTTTCTGGGGAGCTGGGACTCCTTTTCGTCTTGACTGATTAAGTGGATATGTTCAGTTTGTAAAAATACAGAGTTATACACTTATGCGTACTTCCTGTATGTTATATTTCAACAAGGAGGTTTGAAGTAGTTTTCGAGACATTCTTACCTACTTTAAGGAAAACCATCTTTGCCCGATGTCATTATCCTAAGTCAATACCAAGGATCTCCAAATGATGACGGCAACATCTCCGCCCATCATTTTGTCTCCACCTACCTATATCCCTTTGTCTGACCACTGACACAGCACAGCTCCAGGTGATTCCTCTTCAAGTGCATCATGAGTCAAAGGCAGCAGAAAGAAGCCAGTGTAATTGGAAGCCCTTCCAAGAAAGCGGTGGTTCATCTGAGAAATCCCAAGTGCTGTTTAGGACAAATCCAACACACCCACCACCTTGGGGCTGGTGTTCGATTCCAGGGTTCTTCCTGGAAATTGCCACAGACCCTCCCTTCTGCATCAAATCTCCTTTGACCCTTACTCAAAGAGATTCCCACGAGGAATGTTTCCAAAATGTGTTCTTAATATTCAGGTCAGGCACCGAGGGTTGCCCAGGTGGCACGTCTGGGAAGGAAAACGAGACTAAAGATGCAGGGATCGGACTGAGCTGAGAGAAGGGTCTACCTTGAGCAGACTGAAGCATCCTGGCTGGAGGGCAGAGAGAATCCATGTAGAGTTCAAGGTCGCAGCCACAGAGTCAGTGCTAACCATTAAACCCTCAGGGAAAGGGCAAGGCCAACAGTGAGAGCGTGAACTTCAAAACCAGCCTCCAGGAGAAAAAAGAATAGCAGGCTTAAGGGAGGGCAAGGTCAATAACAGAGACGGGAGCTGCTCAGAACCAGGAGTCCATTGTAAGAGCAAGAGGATCTCTCTTCTGTGATGCCTCATGTGGCAGAGGGTGCACTTAAAAATGAAAACATAGAACAGGACAGGCTCCTGAGAAACCATATCACCTACATTTATAACGTAATTCTGAAAATAAACATTCCCCCAAAATGTTTCCCTCAAGCTTTTAAAAAATCTGTCCTTCCAAAATAAATCAATTCCCTATTAACCCTGAGTCATTAATAATCAGGCTGGCTTTGTGGGATATGGAAAAGTACCCTCACTGAAAGGAGAACCTTCGGAGACACATCACAAGTGTTACAGGATACAGGAAAGGGGGCCATTCAGAGGAAGATTCAAAAAGTCTGGGGAACGTGAACTGGTTCTTGAACTGGGGCCACTCTAGTGACCCCACCGTGAGAAGCATAACGCCGCCACAGAGTACAAACACAGGCCGCGCGGAGGCCTTTCACTGCCGTTCCTTCTAGTTGTAAGCGCTTCAGAAACACTTGAATGGCATCTTAAAGTCGATCCGCATATTTCCTGGAATAGTGTTTCTCGAGTGATTCTTGCAGGGGTGCTATCTGAGCACAACTAACCATAAAGGGCGGAGGCTGAGGGGCGCGTCAGAACGTCACCCACCTAACCGAGCAAACACGGGCGCAGTTGGAATGGATGGCAGGGCACCTATACCAGATACAAAATACATACATAAGAAAAGTGTAACGATCGAATTCTGGAACATCCAGGCTGGAAGGTATCAGAAGTCTTCGTACCCCTCTCCCCTAATCAGCCCTGTAGGAGGCTCCCGTCTTCTCAGTTTCATCAGTCTCCTGCATTGGCTTTGCCCAAGAACTCAGCTCATCAAGTTTCCTTTGATACAAGTAGGGGATTTTTCTGTTTTACCCACAGGTGGTGAGTAATAGAATTGGGAAACAGGAGTTCCCATTGTAGCTCAGCAGGTTAAGAACCTGACTAGGATCCATGAGGTTGCAACTTTGACCCCTGGCCTTGCTCAGTGGGTTAAGGATCCGGCATTGCCGTGAGCTGTGGTGTAGGTTACAGACTCGACTTGGATCTCGAGTTGCTGTAGCTGTGGTATAGACCGGCAGCTTCAGCTCCAACTGGACCCCTGGTCTGGGAACCTCCATATGCCACAGGTGCAGCACTAAAAAGGAAAAAAAAAAAAAAAACAAAAGCAATTAGGAAACAATTATACAGAAGCATCTTGGTCTAAATTCTATTTATTGAAAGCAAGCTGATCTGAGCTTCCTTGTAAGGATGAATCATGGCTCCAGACACCGACACTTATAATATCCCTATAGAATGGAGAGGCTGGCCGAGGGTTTTATACTTGGGACCTAAGATTCTGTCCAAGGCCATCTCCAGCCAGAGAGTCACCAGGGCCCCTATGCTGGACCCTGGGGCTGGAATTCTGGGTTCCAAGAAAAAACTTCATCTAGCAAAAGCACCTCACACTAGCCTGGCTGGGAAAGCAGAGCACAAAAAAAGCACAAGGCAAGGAGGGAATGAATTTTCAACTCAGAAAGTTGTCATTATGCTGGGGTGCCATGAAGACGGGCCCCACGATAGGGGGAGCCACGACTGCAAGAACCTCCCAAATTCCTGCCACAGGCAGGTGTGACTCTCACTCCTGCTTCAGATACTGAAAGCTGAAGACAACTAGAATGAGACCCCAGGCCCCAAGCTCAGGGAACCCCACGTCTTGGGGGCAGGGTTCTGCCGTGCCCAGAGAACAGTGTGGGGTAAGGCTGTCTTGCTATGGAAGACCAAGTCCCCGTCCTCCTCCATCCTGGTCTCATCTGCATGAAGGTCACCGAGTCTCCCAGCTGGTTTGGCCACACACCCGAAGAAGCCCCGCAAAGTCCCCTGCTGCTCATTCAGAGATGAATGAAGATTTGATGTGCCACTTAGCAGACGAGAACCGAAGGCAGTCAGGACAGCCCCAGCTCCACAGGAGCTTAGAATGTGTTTGGGGAAAGAGGACATGCATCCTGGGGTGCCAGGTCACGATGCCAGCCTGGGAAGAAGGGAATACTGTGTAGGGATGTTGAGGAACCCGCAGACTTGACTGGCAGTGCACTTGTACCGAGGCTGTTCTGTTACAGATCAATGGCATTTTTGTAATCACACCACTTGGCAAGGAAGAAACCTTGTAACGGTGGAAGCAAGAGCGTAAAGTTTTGAAAGTAGAAAGATCTGGATGTAACCATGGCTCTATGACCTACTAACTATGTGACTGTAGACATGTCACTTCTCATCTCTGTGCTTCAGCCTTATCGGTAAATTAGAGACGAAAAAAAAACCCATCTCCTGGATTCTGTTGCTGATTAAATGAACTAATGGACTTGACTTACACAGCACTATTTTTGGAAGTTATAAACACTCAACAGATGTTTGTCCTTAAGAATCTTTTTTTTTTTTGATAGAAAGAAAGCAACTGGCTTTTCTGAAAGAACACTAAAAAGAGCAGCAAAATGAACAAATGTGACAACCCCCAGATCTGACCTAGATGAGATATACTGAGTGATTCGATAATAATTCAAACAAAAACATTGAAATCATAATGCCTGCTCCCTTCAGACCCTAAAATCCCATTGAATTTTTCACGACACCTGGAACAAGGCCAGAGTGCCCACTAAGCCAAATTAATGTTCGCTCTTGTTGTTCCCAGAATGCAGGTTAATGGAGGGTGAACATCCTGGCAGCATTTTGGAGGCCAGGGCAGGGTTCTTTAATCCTGGAGCTGCTTCAAGTGCAGAATCTGATTTTCTCCCGTATGTGAAAAAGTTTAAGAATCTCACTCCATATCTATACCAGCAGGGAACTTCCTCAACAGTTACCTTTTGAATGCAAGAACAATCTTTTAAAGGAACTCCTCTGAAGCCCAGATTCTCAATGGGCTGGGAGGGTTCCATTCTTTGCTTTCAGAGCCTGGTATGAGCTCTCCAACCACAGGAGTTTTAATGACTCGTCAAGGGCTTTACTTTGAACATAAATCTGCTGATTGGGTGTTTTTTTTTTTTTTTCTTTTTTGCTTCTCTGTCTTACTTGAACCACACCAATAATTAGTGTGACTATATATTTTATAATGGAGCATGGGACATCTGAGAGCCTGAAAGAGGCACTATGAGTAATTTAGCAAAACCACAGCAAAAGCCTGAGATGGTCACCCTATCATCCGGCCACTGTGACTCTTGTCATGATTTCCAGCTCATCCAGTTCATTTCTTTTTTTTCCCCCCTTTTTATGGCCACACCTGGAAGTTCCCAGGTGCTAGAGGTTGAATCGGAGCTCAGCTGCTGGCCTACACCACAGCCACAGCAACACCATATCTGAGCTGCATCTGCGACCTACACCACAGGTTGTGGCAACGACAGATCCTTAACCCACAAAGTGAGGCCAGGGATCGAATCCACATCCTCACGGACATTACGTGGGGTTCTTAAGCCGCTAAGCCACAACAGGAACTCCCCAGTTCACTTCTTAAGATACTTCAGTCCTAAAATGAGCTCCACAGCCCTCCCCCGATCTTTCACAGTTACTGCCTCCATCCCAATTTGACAGCAATACTTCTAGCAACCTATCTGTATAGAGATTTGCTAGTGGATTGAATTTGCTTTTCATGCACAAGCTTGCCTTCTTTTTGCACTCATATTGCATCCGTTTAGGTAATAGTTAAATTATGTCTTCACGATAACAAGAACAATTGGCATCAATACAACTGACCCTTGATGAGCATTCTCCTGAGTTAAGAGCAGCGGTGCCTGATACAGTAGACAGGAGTCTGGTAGTTTTAAGAGATCATTATAATAGTAGGTTTCCCAGAAGTGAGAGGCAGTAAAGCATAGTGGTTAAAACCAAGGGCGGTGGCTGAGTTCAAATCCCAGCTCTGCCACTTATCAGCTCTATGAACTTGGGCAAGTTCTTAACCTCTGCGCCTGTTTCCTCATCTATAAGACGAGTTGCCGTGGCATCTATCTCATGAGTTGTTGTGAGGATTCGATGACTCAACAGAAGTGAAACGCTTTACAATATGCTTGGAACCCGGCAAGAAGTGTGTCGGTCTTTGCTATTATGATCACTGTTACTAAGCAGAACGAATTTTTAATCCAGTGAATTGGTTAAGTGGAGTTTTGGTTGAAGGAGCTTTTACTATATGTGGCCCTGAAATATCTATACTGCCTGGAAATGAGCATACAAATGACAGTGAGGCAGCTTTGAATTGGGCAGGAAGTCGTTATTATTATTACTAATCAACAGAGACAGGGAGAGGCCTATCCTCATCATCGTCTGGAAAAGATCAAAACATCTAGAAATGGAGCTCTGATAAGTGACTCTATTAAGAACCTGGAGATTGTCAGAAGAAGGGCACTCCAGGCAAAAGGGTCACCTATTAGGGTAGGTGACTCAAGAAATCAAATCATGGGGGAAAATGGTTGAAAAATAAGTTGGGGGTGAAGAGGAATAAGGCTGGGAGTGAGACAGGTGAGGGCGGGAAGGAAAGCAGGGGTCACACCCAGTTTCTGGAGAATATGAGGACAGACGTGGGAGACAGCTTCTAGAGCAACTCTGCTTACTGGCAGGGAGCGCCCAAGGGGTCTGCTTCGTCGGTGGGAGCAGACCACCACCGCCACCGGGCACCCGCTCAGCAAAGCGACCCCCACCTGAAACCCAAACCATGTATTTGAATCCAAATGTACGAGAAGAGTTGTAGGGCTCTGTGCAAGCTGTCCATCACATCTGGTTGTTAGCTTGTTTACAGCAGGATGTAAACTGATGTTCAGTTGCCCACAGAACTTCTTCATTAAGCCAGAACTTTAAAATATGAGTGTAGAATTTTAAAAAATAGCTTGCACTAAGGAAACCAATTTTTAAGTCTGAAACAGGGTTCTGCCAGGTTTTCAAAGCCATCTGTTTTCAAAGCCTACCTTCCCCCTTGTTTACCACAGCCTGTCTGCTGTTTTAACAACCTCCAGTGGGATTTCACACGCCTCATTATGCAAAATCACTACTTATGCATTCACTCTGCCACTTGCCTAACTAATCTCAACTCATAACACCTTTCTGAGGAAGATTCCCAGTCTGGAGTTCTCCTGCAGGGCTGGAGATCAAGAACTGTCGTAGGAAGTATCGGAGCAAGACAAAGCCCGTCCTCCAGCGTATTGCTGTTAGGAGACAGGCTTGATCTGAGACCCTAGCGGAGGAGCGCAGCAACAAAAAAACAATAAAGATTATAACAGAAATTCAAAATCTCTCTATTCAAAAAAAAAAAAAAAACGGGCAGGAAGATCTTGCATCAGATATAAGTTAAAAGGCAAGTTGGATCCCCTTCTTATTGACTGCCCGCCTCCTATAAATTGTCTATTCAAATATTTTTCCCTTCTTCCTCTGCATAAGACTTTGGGCCTGTCATCTTTTGGTTCAGAACAGTCAGGAGCACAGGTTCAAATTCTAGCTCTTCTGTTTCTCAGTTGAATGACCTTAGGCAAGACTTGAGGATGACAAACAACCATTCAGTCACAGAATAAAGGTTGAACCAGGTAGATAGACACAGGTGATAGAACTGGTCATGTTTAAGGCACCTGAGCAGAGCCTAGATTACCCGCAATGGATCAGAGTGTCCAGTTCAATGATGTACCTTCAGGGGACCAACTACTGACCTAGACCTTCAAACCAGATGCATGTGGGGCATACAGTGAGGGATGGCTACGTGAACCACATCGGTTCTTAGTCTAAGGTAGGACTCTTCGACCCTGGTTGATGTAAGAATCACCTGGTTAGCCGATAGGCACCAGCACTCCAGCCCCCATACATGTCCTATGTTCTTATTAAGTTAGTATAGGGTGAGGTCTGAGGGCCAGCATTTGGTTTTTTAGCAATCTTTTTATTTTTTTCCTGTCGATGGCCACACCTGTGGCATATAGTAGTTCCTGGACTAGGTAGGAATTGAAATGGAGCTGCAGCTGCCAGCCTGTGCCACAGCCACAGCAACTCTGGATCCAAGTCACATCTGCGACCTAGAGTGCAGCTTGCAGCAACATGTGATCCTTGACCCACTGAGTGAGGCCAGGGATGGAACCCGCATCCTCATGGAGACAGTGTAGGGTTCTTAATCTGCTGAGCCACAATGGGAACTCCATATACTTTTATACTGAGGAATAGCATGATATAATAAATGATATAAATCTTCAATGTACGGCATGACAAAAATCTTTTAGAATCTGAGCATACCCATGGAACTACTGCCCAAAATAAGATATAAACATTATCAGCATTCCAAGAGCTTCCTTTCCGCATTTTCCTAATATTTGATTCCCCACCTGGCAGGTAACCACTGCCTGACTACATCACTATGAAATTACCTTACGTCAAACGTTGTATGAATGCAATCATACAGGATATTGCCTTCCTTCTTCCTTCCTTCCTTCCCTTCTTTCTTCTCCCTTTCTTTTCTTTCTTTTTTTCTCTTCCTCCTCCTTCCTTCCTCCCTTCCTTCCCTTCTTTCTTCTCCCTTTCTTTTTTTTCTCTTCCTCCTCCTCCCTTCCTTCCCTTTCTTCTCCCTTTCTTTTCCTTTTTTCTCTTCCTCCCCCTCCCTTCCTTCCTTCCCTTCTTTCTTCTCCCTTTCTTTTCTTTTTTTCTCTTCCTCCCCCTTCCTTCCTTCCTCCCTTCCTCCCTTCCTTCCCTTCTTTCTTCTCCCTTTCTTTTCCTTTCTTTCTTTCCTTTCTTTTTTCTCTTCCTCCTCCTTCCTTCCTCCCTTCCTTCCTTCCCTTTCTTCTCCCTTTCTTTTCTTTCTTTTATCTTCCTCCCCCTTCTTTCCTTCCTCCCTTCCTTCCTTCCCTTTCTTCTCCCTTTCTTTTCTTTATCTTCCTCCCCCTTCTTCCCTCCCTCCCTTCTTCCCCTTCTTTCTTCTCCCTTTCTTTTCCTTTCTTTCTTTTTTTCTCTTCCTCCTCCTTCCTTCCTCCCTCCCTCCCTTCTTTCCCTTCTTTCTTCTCCCTTTCTTTTCTTTCTTTTTTTCTCTTCCTCCCCCTTCCTTCCTTCCTTCCTTCCGACTTCTGCTCAGCACTATGCCCAAGAAATTCCTCCAGGTCACTGAGTATCACAGTGATTGCTGTGGGGCATTCTGTTCTCTATTCCACAATTCATCCATTCCCCCGATGATGGACCTCCGGGTTGTTTCCACCTTGGAACTCTTATGGATAATGTTGCAATGAACGTTTCTGTACATGTCACTTGGTGCCCCTGGAGAGGCATCTTCTTGGGCATACACCCAGCGCTGGAGTTGCTGAGTCATAGCATCTATGTAGGTTCATCTTTAGTAGAAAATGCCAGAGTTCCCATCGTGGCTCAGCAGTAACAAACCTGATATCCGTAAGTATGTGGGTTCGATCCCTGGCCTCGCTCAGTGGGTTAAGGATCTGACTGCCATGAGCTGTGGTGTAGGTCACAGATGCAGCTTGGATCCTGCGTTGCTGTGGCTGTGGCGTAGGTTGGCAGCTAAAGCTCCGATTAGACACCTAGTCTGGAAACATCCATATGCTGCAGGTGCGACCCTAAAAAGCAAAAAGAAAAAAAAAAATGAAAAAGAAAAGAAAATTCCAAACCCATTTCCAAAGGAATTGAACACCAGTTACTTTCCCATCAGCAGGGTATATAAAGTCTAGTTACTCCATAGCCTTGTCAATTTTACAAATGTTCCTGTATAGTGGTACCACGTTTTGATTTTAATTTGCATGTTCCTGATGATTCGTGATGTGGAAGTTTTTTTATTTGCCTACTAGCGTCTGGATATCCTTCTTGGTCAGGTAGCTCTTTGGCACAGCTTTTAAATTGGGGTTTTGGAGTTCCCGTTGTGGCACAGCGGTTAACGAATCCGACTAGAAACCATGAGGTTGTGGGTTCGAACCCTGGCCCTTGCTCAGTGGGTTAAAGAATTGGCATTGCCGTGAGCTGTGGTATAGGCCAGCAGTTGTAGCTCTGATTTGATCCCTAGCCTGGGAACCTCCGTATGCCGCGTGTGTGGCCCTAAAAAAGCAAAATAAATAAATAAACAAATTGGGGTTTTATCATTTTTGTATAGATTTGTAGTTCTTTAAATATTTGTCTTAAGAGTCCTTTGGGATACATGCATTGCATAGATCTTCTCCCACTAATTGATTTTCCTTTATACTTCCCTAATTCATGTCTCTTAATTTATACGTCCTTTTCTTTATGGTGTTTACAGCAAAACCTAAAGGTGCTCCTATATTACCTTCCATAAGCTATGGGTTTCTCCTTGCTAATTTGGGTGTCTGATCCTGCTAGAATTGATTTGGAGCTGTCGTATGTTGTATGTTTTGGAGCTGCTGTTGGAGCAGGGGTCATGCCCCCCCCCTTTTTTTTTTTTCAGTGAGGTGCCTGACCGACCCTGTTATTGAACAGACCAAGCTTCCCCACTCTGTTAAAGTGCCGATCGGTATTTCTTTAACCGTTCATGGTGAGAAAGCTGATTTTAATATGCTTCCAAATTTGAGAGTTACTGCTTTAGATCGTAGAAAAGGAAGAAGTCCTCAAAGGTGAAGCAAAACCACAACTAGATGTAGACTTCTGAAATGGAAAAACCGCCTAAGTCTTTGCATGCAGGTTTAGGAAAAATCGATGCTTCACGGCTGAGTGGAGAAATCCAGACATCCACAGAGCAAAGCAGACTTTAGACAGCAGGAGAAACACCCAACAAGAATCAAGCTCAGAGCCCAGCCCTGACACTTTCCAGATTCCCCTCAAAGGCTCCAGAAGAAAACGGTGACTGTGGTGCCAGCTTCAGGCCCGGGAGATGCTCAAGGTAAAGCAGGGGAACGAACCCTTCCGCTGCACCCAGGAACGGCCGGGAGGCTCTGCGGGAAGACCAGAGGGGACATTCCGACCCATGAATCCTGTTCCTCCTGATCACTGGTGCTTATGAGCTAAAAAAGGCAGGAACCGCTCCCCTTTCCCAGGAGAGAAAACTGAGAGTTGGGCAGGTCGAGGACTCATGCAAAGTCTAAGAGTCAAAGCCAGAATGAGTCACAGGGAAAATAAGTTCCCAGAGGTGGTCATGTTTCCGAGCCGTCAGAATAAAGCCTGCATCCTCAGAGGAATGACTTTCCCTCCCAAGGCTCACGCGGGAGACTTTAGCAATTAATTACTAGTTGCAAACTGGTAAATTGGAGTTAATTATCTGGACAGATCTAATTGCAACTACAACTTTGTTGAAATTAAATAAAACCACTGCTTTAAAGTGCAGAAAGCCTTTTCAAGGGTGTCTGACCATGTCCAGCCAAGATCGTGACTCGCTGGGATGCTGAGGTTGAAGAATTGGTCCACACCACGCCAGACTTTGGGGCACCCACTCCTGCATCTCACCCACCTCCCAGAAGCCCCGAGGTCCCAGGATGGAAGGAGCCAGGCCTCCTTCCTGCCTCTGTCCTATAGCAGGTTCCATTCAAGTCCAAGGAGCTGGCATAGCCTGGTGAGTTCTTCCCTGCTTCTCCCCTCTCTGCCCTAATTTGAACATGATATTGTTATGGACCACAGGCTCTCATGCCAACAGAGCCTCTCCAGGAGGGCACCGACCTCAACAACCTCAGAAATTCAGGGACATGTAGCTTCCAGGGGGGGCATGCTGAGTCTGGCTAATGCCTAGAGGAATTAGGAGTTCACCAGATAAAGGAGATAAAGCACCCTGCACAGAGGAAAGGGGATGTGCAAAGGGCTGAAGGCGAAAAAGAGTCTTTAGCAAGTGAGAATCCTCAGTGTGGCTGGGGGTAAATGAGCTGTGGGTGCGATGGGGCTGGAGAGGTTGACCGGGAGCAAGAGAACCTTGCAGACCATCAAAAAGAGTTGAGACTTCTCCCCAAAGAACACTCTGGCTATAGGAATGTACTGAAGCAGCACAAGACTGGACGATGTCCCCCTGGAAGAGAAAGTCGTGTAACTGGAAAAGCTCTGATATGGGAATCGAGTCACCTAGATGTTTGTCTCCAGGTGGCCAATGGGCCAGTAGTTTTTCTGTTTAGTTTCCTCACCCACAAAATGAGAAGAAATGCTTGCATAACTTCCCTGACAAGGGACCATGGGGGAAAATGACACTTCAGGGCTGAGTTGAGGACTCTAAACTGTCATAAAACAAAGCAGAGCTGGACAGCAATGGTAATACCCAAAACCACGGAACTGGTGGCCTGGCCCCAACCCTTCTCAGATTCCTCTCAAGGGATCCATAAGAAAATGGCAACTACGGTGCCAGGTCCAGGCCCGGGAGACGCTCTTTGGCAAAGCAGGTGGACATGCTTCAATCGCACCCAGGAACAGAGACCATGCACATGCACTTGGAATCCCTCAAACACTACCCAGAATTCTAAGGCTTGAAAAGAGCTTGTATTTGAAGACAGGGACTACCTTCATCAGCTCCTGGCTTTCCCACCACACCGGGGGAGGGGAGGCACCATGGCCCCAACCCACAAGCCCATCAACCTCAAAGCCCATACTAGTACTACAGAGCAAGTACAACATAGCATCGTGGCATCAGCCTCACCTTCCACCCAGGTGTGGAGTCACTCTGATGTCTGGGCCATAGCATCCTTTCTAGATGTGTCTGCCCCAGCCTTTGCCAAGGTTGAGCCAACAGTGTTGCCCTGGGCCAAGACGGAGCAGGGCTGACCTCTGTCAGTGGCCAGAGTTCCACAAAGGTCAGTGCAGCCTCTGTGGTGATGTGTGCCGCCAGAGCCCCATTAAAATTCCCCAAGCCCCATTAAGAGTTTAGTGATATTCGCATAGAGAGAACACAGAGGTGGGACTGAGCAGAGACTCCCTGGGGTCCAGGCTCACCTCTGATCGCTCTGCACCAAGGATGTCTTATGCAGACAGGCAGTGGGGGCCACGCAGTCCCAGGGCTAGCCAAATTAGGGAGATGTACAGCTGACACCCACGTCACAGTGTCACCCACCACTCGCTTTAAATCTCGGAGCACCCGGTGTCCCAAACACCAGCCTCGTGTGAAAAGAAAGAACCCTAGCCTGGCCCCCAGCACACCTGGGTTCTGTCCCATTTCTCCCACACTGGCTTCATGGCTTTGTCAGGCTCTTCTCCTGGGTGAGTGGGTCTAATCAAGGACAGGCATAGTCATGTGAACCAGATCTAGCTCTGAGATGCTGTAAGTCAACGGCACAATGAAAAGCAACCTCAACACTCATGATGACAACAGCTGGCTGTGAGGGCTCACTCTGTTTCAGACACCAAACCTGGCACATCTGATCTCAGGCAATCTTGTGTGACCCAGAGAAGCGAGCACCGTGTTGACACTGTGTTAGAAACGAGAAATAGGCACCTGCCAGGTTCCCACCGCCGTGGGGGGTGCCTCTCTGCCCATGGGCCTTCCCCACCACCCCACACTGCCTTAGTCAGGGTCCAGTAGCCCGTTTCCCTCTAAGCCATCCCAGTGTGTGGCTCCCTGCATCCTCCTAGCAGCACAGGACCGTTGCGTTCAAACACCGTGAGCTAGAATTACAACGTGGTCATGAAATTTGATAGGAGAGAAATTTTAGCCAGGAAAGCAGACACCCCCTAGAGAGGGTGGTTAGCAAGACCTCAGCAAGCTGTATGTGCAGGTCCCAAATAGCCAGCCCTCCGGGACTGTGAAAATAATTGGAGTGAACCAAACCCAGCATCAGAATATAATAAGACCCAGAAGGAAAACTCGGCCAAAGGATGTCTGGAAGTCACGGGGGAGGACGGTGCTCCGGGGGGGGGGGGGGTCCTGCCTGGCTGGAGGGTCCCTCCTTCCTGCCAGCACCAACCAGGAGCCTGTGATGCACTGTGAGGGCATGCGGGGGGCGGGGGCTGCCCCCGGGGAGCCAGCCGGCTGCCAAGAGAAGGCAGGCCCAGGCAGACCAGACAAAAAGTCGGTGCTGACCAAACGAGCTGGGGGCAGCCGAGGCTCCCAAGAGGAGAAACTGGTCCTGCCTGCCAGGGTCTGAAAGGCTACAGAGCGGAGGTGATTTCTGAGCTGATAATAGGATTTCACCAGGCAAGAAAGAGCATCTCTAGCAGAAAAGGAGGCAAGAAAGTCGCAAAGCCGTGGACTCGAGCGTTCAGGGAAGCGGGGCGGCTGGGCGGTCAGCAGGTACGAGGGCCAAGGGTAGGGAGTCCCAGAAAGCCCAAGAGGGAGGCGGCCAATGCCAGGGAAGAAGTGGGGACAGCTCTTCAGCCTTTTAAAGGTGGTTGGCAGGGGAGTCGCACTGAGAGGCAGGGAGACCCCTGGCCAGGACAGGCGTGGAGAGGGGGCCGCAGATCCGAGACGAAAACACGGAGGCAGAATTATCAGGTCTTGGTGGCCATGCTGGAGCCAAGTGGGGACAGAGGAACTGACCTGGGGCCTTGTGCCCTGGCCCTGCACGCGCTGTGGGGACTGGGGAGAGCAGCCAGCCTGGAGTCTCAACGCAGAAGGAGGCCGCCGCTGCGCACTTGGCTTCTCCCCAGGCTCGTTGCTGCCACTCAAGGCGGCTCAGGCTGGCACTCAGAGATCTGGCAACTGGCTGCCTAGCAACCTGGCTTCTCACTGCTGATCCTCACACACACACACACACCATGCACACATACACACACATATGATCACAGGCACTGAACTGCGTATGTGTACATACATATACACTCAATCACAGACACACACGTATGAACATGCCCACATACACATACCTACACATGCATGCACAGACATAGACACACACACACTGTACAATGTGCATTGTACAACATGTACACACACACACACACATACACACACGTACACACACTCCACTCCTCCAGGCCAGGTCAGCTTGGCCCCTCCAGCCTTTTGCCCACCCAAGGCCGTCCCCTCATCCTTGCAGCAAAGTCCCTGCCTCACCCCGCTTTGCCTGAGGCTTCCTCCTCCAAGAAGTCCCTCCTGACTGGTCCACACTAACCTAACCATATACCACCAGGGCCCCATGACATCTGTCTTCCAAAATCCCTTACAGTGTCACTTTGGACAGCATATAGCGAGAGTGACAAGGGGTGTATAAACTGAGAGGCCCACGGAGGGACACGCAATGCTGGCTGGGGAGAGTCTCCAGGGAGGGCATTCCCTTCCATCCCACGCACTGGGGTTTGGACACCAGGCTGAGTACAGGTGCAGCCCAGGTCCCCGAGCTCAGGGATGAACAGGCCGGCCGGAGAAACAGACAATGAATGTGGCGTCGTGGGCACAGGCCATGCGCACGATGGGTGGGCGGGGGGCCGGGGGTGCCCTCAGGACCTCTGGGGCAGGGGAGGGTGTGAGGAAGGCCTCCGAGAGCAGGGGAAGGGGCAGAATCCCTGCCTCAGCCCTTTGGGGCCCTCCCCAGCTTCTCAGAACCAGGTCAGAAGCACACCTACATGGCAGGCAGAGGCCCAGGAAGCAGACCAGCAGCGGCAGAGGGGAGGCCACTCCCCCAGGCTGCATTCCCTGGCTTCTGGTACCCAGGGCAGCATCAGCCTCCGGAAGAAAGAGAGAAGTACAGGAGCAGCAGTGCCCGTGGCTCGGGGAAGCAGTTCTGGGAGCAGCACTGGCCACAGAAGAGGGGGCTGAGTGGGCAGAGTGAGAAGGAAGCAGCTGGTACGAGCCGGGAGGGGTGGCCACCTGGGAACTCGCGGAAGTAGGAGGGACTTAAGGCAGAAGCCAGGGCTCCGTGATTAAGCTGGGGAGCAGGGGGAGTTAGAGGCAGCCAGGCTTGCTCTGAGCCTGTCACTGGGACCCTCTCCACGTGACTAAATCCCCAGGATTAATCCATTTTTCCTCTGACAGCTCGTGCTGAGCCCCTGGAGTGCCTGCTCCCCACCCCCGACCACGCCTCTGCCTGGGAAAGCTGACAAGCGCCACGATGCCAAGAATATCAGAGGGCATTGCAGAGCCAAGAACGATTTTGCAGGCCCGTTTCATTTGTCCTTGGTGCTTCCCTTCTGAGTCCTTCCAGATTAAAGACGCAGAGCAGTGGTTTCATCCAGTCTGTCCCACCTAGGGGCAAACGGAATCAGCCTGGGGTCCCTGAGTCCCCATGGACGGCAGCACCGCGCTTCAGCCTATTCCCACACCCCGGAGCACTGGCCACTTCTCAGAGTTTATGAGGCTCTTCCGGGGGCTCTTTCCTACAAGGGGGATTAGCCTGCCGTCTAAGGGGTGAAGCGTTCGTGGAAAGAGAGCTCCCTCTTTCTCTTGTTGTTCAAAGTGGCCTTGCAGCCAAGCGGTGCTGAGGAGTCACCCCAATTCGTTCATCCCAGTCCTGCCACTCCCTGGCTGTGCAACCCCGGGCAGGCTACATAACCTCTCGACCCCTGTTTTCACCATCTGGAAAATAGGGATAAAAGAACCAGGGCTGTCAGGATGATAAGCGACGAGGATGTTCAGACCTGTGCCCAACATGGTGGCCATTCACAAAAATGACTCTTCTTCCTTCTTTTTCACGTTCTTGCTGCCTCTGACCTCAGGGGCCGCGAGGTGTGGAGGAGCAAGTCAGGGTTTCAAGCTGCATTTCCTTGAGTTCAGCTCCAGGAACATTTATAAATGTCAGCTCCTCCAACATTTATAAAATCACGCTAGCTTTCTGAGCCTCAGCCTCAGCCACGGTAAATGGGGAGAAGGATGCAGAGGCTGCAGGGTCCTGGTAAGGATTTGATGGGAGGAGCCTGACACCAGGCCCAGAGCCCGGGACACTCGGCCAGGCGTACCCGTCTCCTGGCTGGGATGAAGATGACAGTGGACTCTTCCCAGATCAAGAAGGTCCTGAACCCTAGGATTTCTTCTCTGCGAGCGCTGACATAATTCTGACCCGGAGCTCTTTCTGCTCTGCACTCAGGAGGACCTAGAAACTTGCCCAGCTTTGACCGTGAGCGGCTTGATCCAGGTCCCCACGCCCTTCATGAATTCTAGTAAAACCATGAGATATTGCTAATGTTAATAATAAAATAAGATAGGGGTTCTTAATGGTCGGTTTTTAAACGCTTCCACAAAGAGGTCACAGACAAGCTTAATCCTTGCAATGTGTGGTCTTTGAAATGGGTCTTGAGTAGTTGCCATGTTCAGAGTACTTGCATCAGATACTGTGTGGGATAGATTCATTGCAAGAATTTAAAACTCCTCCTATCGAGAAGGGGCTCTATTAGCCAAGAGAGTGTGATGACGTACCAGTTTCAAAAGCTAAGCCTGCTTCTATTGCTCTTTTGGGCCCTGGCCATGTGAAAAAGCCCGAGCTAGCCTGCTGGAGGCTGAGACATCCAACAACTCCAGCTGCCCAAAAGCCAGCTGCCAGGGTGTAAATGAGGCCATCTGAGATAGCCAGTCCTCAGCCCATCCACCAGCTCGGCACAGACACCTGAGCCAGCCCAGCCAAGACCAGCCACACCCGGCCCAAACCAGCAGTTTTCTCCGCTGACACATAGACTTGTGAGCAACCATACAGACTTATTTTTTTAAGCTTCTGAGTTTGGAGTACTTTGTTACATCGTGTTAGCTAACTGATACAACATGCCAAATTAGTTGATGATCTCACATTAACTTGATAATAATAACAACCCGGTGTTTTAGTCATTTTTTTTTTTGTCTTTTTGCCTTTTCTAGGGCCGCACCCACAGCATATGGAGGTTCCCAGGCTAGGTGTCCAATCGGAGCTGTAGCTGCCAGCTTGCACCACAGTCACAGCAACGTGGGATCCGAGCCACATCTGCAACCTACACCACAGCTCACGGCAACACCGGATCCTTAACCCACTGAGCGATGCCAGGGATCGAACCCGCAACCTCATGGTTCCTAGTTGGATTCTTTAACCACTGAGCCATGACAGGAACTCCTGAGTTGGTCATTTTTATCCCAATTGTACAGTAAAGGAAACTCCCCTTCAAAAAGCTTTAGCAACTCACTCAAGTTGTCACAGCTAGAAATGAGTAGAGCTGTAAATAAACTCCTGATCTGCCTGGCTCAGTAGTCTCTATTCTTTCTGCTGCAGCAATATTACTCTTTTCTCTAGGTAAGAATAGCAGATAGTTACTTTTTTTTTTTTTGTCTTTTTAGGAACGCACTGCATCATATGGAAGTTCCCAGGCTAGGGGTCAAATCAGAGCTATAGCTGCTGGCCTACACCACAGCCACAGCAACGACGGATCTGAGGCACGTCTGCAACCTACACCACAGCTCATGGCAACGCCAGATCCTTAACCAACTGAGTGAGGTCAGGGATCAAACCTCCGTCCTCATGGATACTAGTCAGATTGATTTCTGCTGAGCCACGATGGGAACTCCGCAGATGGTTACTTTAAAGGGGGTTTCAGAAGTCCCAGCCATGGTGATTGTCCTTCTGATGGGACAAGTCATACAGTGTAACTCATGTTTCCAGTCCTCATTTCAAAAACTCAGAATTTGAGGGTGAGTATTTTATCTTTCAGCGTGACTTCCCCTCAAGAACCTCAGTCCTGTCCAGCAAGTCTAAGAGCTGCAGCCTGGACCTTCCCATGCTTGTTAAATAGGGCACTGAAGGGAAAACCGAGAAACCATGTGCGCGGGCAGAAGGGGTGTTTTCAAAACTAAACCCTCCTTAGGACCACGTGACTGAAAAATTTCATTAATTCATTAATTAAGATACACAGCCTGAGAAGTCCAGGGAAAAGAACAAATACCATCTGTACTGTGTAGGGACTGAATTTTTCTTTTAGCCTCTAAGAGCACCTAGTAATGAGCACACGCTCTGAACTACTCTCTAAGCTAACTGCTCTGTGGGAGAAGAATGACATCAGCAGTCCGGTTACGTTTGAAACGGTGCTCAGAAAGCTGTATCCGTGATGTTTAGCTGTCACGTTCTTCTTGGACCTAAGTTCTGAGAAGGCAGGCTCAACATTGGAATCCTCCTTCCAAAAGTCCAAGGTATCTCAGGAAGGAGCTGGGCTGCCTTACAAGGTAGTGAGTCCAACAGCACGAGAGGTATGCAAGCGGAATCTGAGCCTGCCTGGAGGAATCGCTATCTTCTGTGGGAGACCGGAGGCTAGATGAAACGATCACTCTGGCAGGCCCCTTCCAATCGGAAGGTTCTATTCTGTGACTTCTAAGAAGTGAGCCCTTCACATCCACAGAGAATAGTTCCCGTGACTATCACTAGAAAATCAGAGCACGCTAGTCTTCAAACATCTTCAATGGCCGTAGCAGCAGGTCAGTATCAGACACTGGAGATGACTTTCCAGAGGGACGCTGGGTTCAATGAATCATTAAGATTGGAAGCATTTTCCCACCTGGTTTAAAATTTCCAGCTTTGATAGCTCAAATTGGGGGCTTAGCAGGAGGCATTTCAAAAGCAAATTGTGACTGATGATGTTATTTCGGCCTCGGTCGGGCTGGCACTTTGGGTGACCGTGAGGTATCAGGCAAGAAACCTCTTTTGACAACTTACAAAATGTTTAGATTAATCAAATTTTAAGGCTGGCTCCTGCATGGGGAGGACGGAGCTTGCAGGAGTGGCTGGAACATTTTACCATATCTGGGTTGATCACAGAGGGCGGTGCATTTGCTTTCTTAGCAATTACAGACACCGAGTCGGACAAGTGTTGCATTGGTATGTTTAATTGGTAAAAATACTCTAATTAGATTTTTAATAGATGCCTTCTCACAGCAGAAACAACAAAGATGATTGATTTTTCTCATGGAATCTTTGGAAGGGAAAAATCTCTTGGTTTCAAATTTGTTTAGAAGCCATTTCTCTGAAGCCCCTTCAGTTAACATTTGGGCTCCTGTGAGCCTCTCGTGAGCAGAGTGTATTTCAAATATTAATGGGGCTCTAAATATGTGTTCTTTCCCAGTTCAACCTTTTGCACTCAAAATTCATGAGTGTATATTGATTTAGGCAGCCTTCCCAGGACCCTTGTACCACTGGGCTCTTTTGTTCAATGTTAATATGCCCCAGCTTATCAATTATTCACTTGCTAAGTGAAAGCAATGTAAATCTAGCATTCTGAGCAAGAAGAACTGTTCTTTTCATTCCCTAAAAATACGACGACAATAGGGGCTGGTGACTTAGCCAAACTAAGGCTTGATTTAGTGGGTAAAAATGCCTGTGGGCCCCACTGTGTTCTCTCCTGTTGGAGGTGCAAATGCATTAAAATCAAAATTAGCAAATATGCACCTTTGGGAAGGAATTTTCGCATCACACTTTGAGGAGAGAGAAAGAATGAAAAAGAGAGGAAGATTAGTGTCAGAGATTTCTTATAAAGGAAACATCAGGGATTGTCCTGAGATGAAGGTCTCTTTACTGCATTTACTGCATTTTTATCATAGTCCACCTCTGCTCCCCCGATGTGACCTTGGCCGTGAGCCATGCGGATGATAATAAGCACAGCTACAGTTCATGCAGGACTCATCTCTGGCCCCCACCAGCCCTGTTAGGTAAGCGGTGGCACATTTTGCAGATGAAGAAGCTGAAAAGCAACAAGGGCAGGTAGTTGGCTGAAGATCACGCCATCCGCAAAAAGGTGGAGTAAGAATCTGAACCCAGTTTGATTTACTCAGAGTGGATGCTTTGAGTTCCCTTGACATGCTACCCTTTCACTTAGTCAAGGTCACACAGCTACTTGGGGTCCAAACCATGGTTTATAAATGGCACTGACAAACTCCAAAACCCACACCGGATCTGCTTCTAGCATTAATATCCCAGAGACACCTCTGAGTCTCGTCCAGGTTCTCGATCAGCAAAGCAACATTCAAGCATGGTTAAGATACTTTTGGATTTTCTCATCTATGAAATGGGATAGTAATGTTGGCTTCATATAATAGCTACAAGGATTAAACCGGGTAATACTTTATATGGTATTTACGTGACATATCAAACACACACTGTATCCTCCCTTAAAGCTGGTTTCATTTCCCTTCTTCCTTGACTCGTTTTCCCTTCCGAACCCTGGTAGAAAACTCAGATAGGTTGGAATATTTGCATCATGGCTTAAAACTACAAAGAGTTTCTGGATAATTAACTCTCAGTTAATCAGATAATTCAATCAACCACAATACTCCCATTCCCCTGAGCAATTGGTTAATTGAAGTTTTATTATATACAAAGCATTACAGAGTGTCATCCAGTAATGCTACTTATAGAAGAAATGGAGGCAAAAAAAAGGGAGAAATGGCAGATCACGTCATCTTTGGCTCAGCTGCCTCTTGGTCCCCTGTCCTAGGACCTTCATGCGATTCCTTTGCTAGATGCTACGGTCATAGCATCGAAGCGTCTGCCCCCACCTAAGACTGGCTGCAGCTGGATATTCATCCCACCAGTCCACCGTTTGCTACAGGGCGATGCGGTGGGGGAGACGGGACTCTATTCCCCATTTAATGTCTTAGGGTTCTCTAGAGAAACAGAACCAATAGGATATATGCAGTGATATTGAAGGAGATGTATTATAAGGTATTAGCTCATGCAATCATGGAGGCTTAGAAGTCCCATCCTCTGCTATCTGCAGGCTGGAGGTCCAGGGAAGCCAGTGATGTGGTTTCAGCCGACATGTGAGTGCCGATGCACAAAGGCAGAATACGGATGTCACAGCTCAAGCAGAGAGCAAAGTCACCCTTCCTCTACCTTTTTTTTCTTTTTTTTTTTCCATCCATGCTCTCCACAGTTTGGATGGTAACCACGCTAATCTCTTCCTGAAACACCCTCACAGATACACCTACAAATAATGCTTTACCAGCTCTCTGGGCATCCTGCAGAAATTAACCATCACACTCAGCGCTCTTCATCTTCTCCGCCTACTACCGAACCACTGCGCTTCCTAAAAACTCCTCTGTCTTAAGAGACATCTTAAAAAGGGAGAACGCATCCGCATAGAAAGAGTCATACGGTGAGCTCATCATTGACCCCATACAGCCCAGGATGGTACTGATGTGCACCCACTGTCCCATTATTGTTCCTTCATCTTCATTCCCAAAGGTTAGAATGATAATGTGTAGCCACTGGACCTTTCTGGTCCCCCATGCTCAGGTGGCAGGGGAATGCCCTCTGGCAAACTTGTCTTAATTAAGACCTACCATGTGCCATAGGTGGCTAAAGCGGTTTGATTAGACATCACCTCACAGGCACTTTTGGAAAATTACCTTTCTCTTCTCACCTCTGGTTCTCAGCCAGTCACCTTCCTTCACTCATTACAAAATATGTCAAGTATATTGTCTACTCCTCTACATTCGGTTTCTACCCACTGCCTAACACCCTGTGACACGCCTTCTTCTCACTCTTTTGAAATGCTCTCCTAAGGCAACCAAGGACACCCTGTAAAATTCCAATGACTTTACCGGTTCTCAACCCGCTGTGACGTTTGACACTTTAAGCGTTTGCTTATTCATGAAAGTGAGCATGTTACTTAATCATTGGGAATGTTACTTGAGTTATCTGATGTTTAAATGTTCTCAGAAGAGGTGTCTAAGAAAAGGACAGTGTTGGGAGATCCAGTCAGGTGGTACATGTGAAAGACTTCGGCTGGTGTGTCCGTCCTGATTGCAAAGGACCGTAATGAGAGCTTAGGCCTCGGGTATCTGCAGATGGGCACGTGCAATGCACATTTTTGAAAACTAGAAAGCAGACTCTCCAAACTCTAGAAAAATAGAGCTTCAGGTGGATCCCAGGAAGAATTCTAAAAAACGGCTCTGTTAAAATGGTGGTTTGTGGGGACATAGGAAGAAAAGCAACCATCCTTAGGAACAAGCAGAGGCTCCTTAAAGACAAATCATGTCAGATTTGCTGCATTTCCCTTTTAACTATGTTACCAGACTGGCTGGTGGGGGAAATGCTGCAGTTAAGAGTCTGGACTGGAAAATGGCTCTCTTGTAAGAAATTAAATCATTATTACGGTTAATGAATTGGGCAAGAAGAAGTTTTCCTGTGACTTGTCAAACATCTTTTAAATATTTAGGGTTTGTATCAGTGAATTTTGTATCAGTAGAATTCGAATCTAAGTTTGTGGATGCTGTGAGGAAAAAAGACCCAGAATGACATCCATAGACTGGAACTAGAAAGGTCTGAAGAGACTGGAAATAGAAATAAATCAGAACGTGATGAAATCAAGAAGGAAGACGTGTTTACTCATGCACTGGAGCTACAAAACTGATATCAAACGTGGGGAGTGGACACGACCTAGCATAAAAACAATACATGTGAAAAAGTCTCAGGTCATGGCTATAAAGACAAGAGCAACCTGGAACTGCCAGGGCATCTTTGTCACCAAGCAAGGAGACCCCACCAGAAAGTAAAGCAGAAAGATGGAGATGGGAGAGAGCAATGCCTGACCCAGCTGGAGTCAAGAGTCCAGCTGTGCCTGAAGCAGATACAGTCCATAGCCAGTTCAGTTAGCCTGTATGTCTCTTTATTTTTTTCCTCAAAGTATTATGAGTGGGTCTCTGCAATACCTGCCACCTGAAGAACCAACTAAAGGAACAGTTAACATTTATCGGGGGATATTCATTTGTGCCAGGTTCCCGCTGGGCCACCTTGCCTAATCCACACAGCCCAGTATGCCACAGACGCCGCTGTCACACTCAGTGAGCGGAAGATGGACAGAAGCTCACAAAGGTTAAGGGACACTTCTACGGTCTCATGCTAGCAAATGTCTGGTTTCAAGCCCACACCCTAGAGCTCCAAGCAGTGGCTCCCAAAGCGCGGTCTCCAGACCACCAGCAGCATCACTTGTCACTTCGGGAATTTGTTCGAAATGCAAACCTTTGGGCCCCACCCAGACCAAACAACCCAGACACTGTCTAGGTGGGGCCAGGAGTCCGTGTTTAAACCAGGCTTCCCGGTGACTGTGACGTGCTTAAGCCTGAGAACCGTCACTCTCTGTGTCCCTGAACCACGCTGCTCCACGGAGAAAGCGGGTCGTGACAGCCCCATGCTGGCAGCACCGTGGGCCTTTAGAATCACTGCTCTGACCACACCCAGAATTTTTTTTTTTTGTCTTTTTGCCTTTCTGTAGAGCCGCACCCACGGCATATGGAGGTTCCCAGGCTAGGGGTCTAACAGGAGCTGTAGCTGCCGGCCTTCCCCACAGCCACAGCAACGCGGGATCCGAGCCGCGTTTGCCACCTACACCACAGCTCACGGCAACGCTGAATCCTTAACCTACTGAGCGAGGCCAGGGATCGAACCCACAACCTCATGGTTCTTAGTCAGATTCGTCAACCACTGAGCCACGAAGGGAACTCCCACACCCAGAATTTTAAACACGAAGTTCACCTGGAGTAACAAAGTGAGCACAGTGATTAAGGTTTGGGAAAAAACATCAGAAGACCCACTGGGTGTCCAGAGCCAGCAGACCCAGCACACAAACAACACAAGCCCTAAAGAACTCCCAGGCCTCTCCGTGACTTTCTGCCCTCTGCCCCCCAACCCCGACCCCGAGCTGGTCTTGTGGGTCGGTCATTCTTAACCTTGGCTGCACACTGGAATCGCCTGGGGAATTTTAAACATATTTCTGCCCTGGCACCAGTCAGAGATTTGCAGTGAATCGATCTGGGGTGTGGTCTGGGTATTGGGATTTTTAAAAGCTCTCCAGGTCATTCTAATGTACAGTCAGTCTTAAGAACCACTGGCTGAAGGATGTTTCCAGCCTTTTCTGAAACAGAGTTCTCTTATGTCCCGCTGCCAAAGCTGTCCTCTGTCACAGCTGATACAGGAACACCATCTCTGTGTGGAAACTTCCACGAGGCTTGTTTCCGCCAGCCTTATTTTCTCGCCACTGTGCTGCACAGCACAGCGAACGCATCACAGCGCAGGAAAGGGCAGTTTCCACCTCGTGCCTGCACCATCGTTGGTTTCAGGAGCCCTCCAAGAACGTGGTCCGTAACCCAGGCAAAGGAGGGCAAAGCGCTACACCCAGAGGCTCTGCCCAAATCTCATTCGAACAAGCTCCTCACGTGCTGAGTTGGGAATCAGTGTGGTGTTTAAAAATATCTACTTAGGGAGTTCCCGTGTGGCTCAGCGATTAACGAACCCGACTGGTATCCAGGAGGATACAGGTTCAACCCCTGGTCTCGCTCAGTGGGTTAGGGACCCGGTGTTGCCATGAGCTGTGGTGTAAGTCAAGGACATGACTCAGATCCTGAGTTGCTATGGCTGTGGTGTAGGCTGGCGGCTGCAGCTCCGATTCAACTCCTAGTCTGGAAACTTCCATATGCTGCGGGTGTGGCCCTATAAAAAACAAACATCCTGGGTTCAAATCCCAACTGTTTCATCCCCTGGCTTTGTAAGCCTGGGCAATAGATGAATCTTTCTGGCTTCAGTTCTTCATCTGTCAAAGAGGAATATGTCGGTTTTCCATGGCTGTGTAACAAATGACCCCACACTCGGTGGCTTAATCTCACAGTTCTGGAGGTTAGATATCTAAGCACAGCACAGCTGGCCTGTCTGCTCAGAGTGTCACAAAACTGAAATTAAGGGGTTGGCAGCTGCTTTTTCATCTTTGAACTCAAGGTCCACCTTCAAATTCATTCGGATTGTTGACAAATTCAGTTCCTTTCTGCTCTGAGACCGAGGTCCCCATCATCCTTTCAGCTCCCAGCCAGGGTTCCCTCTGAGCTATTAGGGGATGTGCTCGTGTTCTTACCACGTGGTCCCTCTGTCTTCAAAGCCAGCAGAAGTTTCTCCACATCGGCTCCCTCTCAAGGCTCAGTATCTCTGAATTCCTCTGTCCCTAACCTCTAGACCCAGGATTTTTTTTTTTTTTTGAACGAGTTCACGTGATCAGGCCAGTTTCCCCCTCATATATAGCATATCTAATCAGGAGAATGAAATCCATCACCTCCATGTCCTGGGGATTGTGCAAGGTGTGTACACCAGGAACCAGGGATCTTGGGACCATCTTAGAACTCTGTCTATACCAGAGGATAACAACACTCACCCTGCAGGACTGTCGTGAGAAATAAGATAACGCCAGCGGAGCCCTGTGCATAGGGGCTGATCACATGACAAGCATTCAATGTATCAGAATGGCTTTTCTCGGCAGCCTCGTGAGCCCAAGATGTCCTGATCCCTGGAATTCCTTTTCAGAGACAGCCTTTGCTGGCCCCTCCAGCTGACATGCACCCTCTCCCCACATCAGAGCTGGGCTCTGTACCCACTAGCCTCCACCCCCATTCCACCGTGTTCCAGCCTCATGGATGCCCAGGAAGCAACCAATGGATTGAACACCCTTTGGGAAGCTTATGAGGCTGTTTCTGTTGGAATTCCTGCTGCTCTCATCTGAAATTAGCACAATGCTCCTTGTGAGGATTATGTTGATAGAGCAGTATCTCCCCCTGCTGCCTTCAAAAGCACAAAGTGAATACCAGAACTGTCAGTGTTAATAACACACTACAATCCTGTCCTTTAAAAAAACAAAAACAAAAACAAAAAACAAAGGGGCTTCTAAAGGCAGATAAAGAGAATCTAATTGAAAACATCATATGCAATCTTCTCTAAGTAGCAGCTACAGCATCAATATTTAGTAACGAAATTCTGTTTTGTTTTATACCCCTCCCCCTAAATTATTTACAGGAAAACATCAAAATGCCTGCTAGCTCCAGCTTGATGAGCTTTTCCTGTATAAATCCTGAACTGGGAATCAAGGGGCTCGGATGTTATTACTTGCTTGGCAGCCAACTCTCAAGATGACCTCAGGCAGGTCTCTTTCTCTCTCTGGACCTCAAGTTCTTTATCTGTGGATGAGACCACAAAGATAAGTGATCCCTGAGGTTCTTCTATGCTCTAGAATCACAGGAAATGATCCCTGAATACTCCTGTCTACATGCTGCCCTCTGGGAGTAACCTTAGTGCCCAAGACTCATAGCACAGCATAACATGTGAGCATCTTATGACAAGGTCTTCCAGGTGTGTGATGCCTCCCCAGGTGGACTCTAAGGGTCCTGGATGCCTCTGGCTGTTGTATATTTCATTCGTTTCTTCCTCAGATATCCATTGTGTGTGGACTCTGGGCCATATTTTGTGCTAGGCACAGAGGACACAGCGGTGAGTAAGACAGTCTTCTCCCACAAGGATGTCATGGTCCAGTTAAGAACAGGTTATACGCACCTACAAGAGCTTAACCTCCAAAATATACATACAACTCAACAAAAAACAAACAGTTCAATCTGAAAGCGGGCAGAAGACCTAAACAGACATTTCCCAAAGAAGAAAAAGCCAGCAGGCAGGTGAAAAGATTGTTAACATCACTAATTATTAAAGAATTGCAAATCAAAATTACAATGAGGTACCACCTTATACCAGTCAGAATGGCCATCATTAATAAGTCTACAAATAACAAATACTGGAGAGGGTGTCAAGAAAAGGGAACCTTCCTACACTGCTGGTGGGAATGTAAATTGGCACAACCACTTTGGAAAACAGTATAGAAGTTCCTTAGAAAACTTAATGTACAACTACCATATGATTCAGCAATCCCACAACTGGGCATATATCCAGACAAAACTCTATTTCAAAAAGATACATGCACCCCTGTGTTCATCACAGCACTACTCACAATAGCAGAGACACGGAAACAATCCAAATGTCCACTGACAGACGAAAGGATTAAGAAGATGCAGTACATATACACAATGGGATACTACTCAGCCATGAAAAAGAATGAAATAATGCCATTTGCAGCCACACAGCTATAGCTAGAGATCATCATACTAAGTGAAGTAAGTCAGAAAGAGAAAAACACCATATGATATCACTTATATGTGGAATCTAAAATATGGCACAGATGAACCTATCTACAAAACAGAAACAGACTCACAGACATAGAGAACAGACTTGTGGTTGCCAAGGGGGAGGGAGTGAGATGGACGGGACGTTTGGGGTTAGTAGATGCAAACTACTGCATTTAGAAAGGACAAGCAATGAGGTCCTACTGCAGAGCACAGGCAACTATATTCGGTCTCCTGAGATAAGACTACGATGGAAAATACTGTAAGAAAAGTAATATGTGTGTGAGATTAAAAAAATATATATATATATGTATATGAATGATGGGGTCCCTTTGCTGTACAGTAGAAATTGGCACAACAGGTAAATCAATCAGCTATCCTTTAAATTTAATAAATATAAAAAAACAGACTGTAGGCAACTGATTGCAGTATAGCTTTGGATGTGAGTTTTAGAGGCATGGGGCTCAGAGAGGAGGCTTAGAGGAAAGTAAGGAAAGGAGGAGGAGATGCTTCTGGGTCTTGAGGAGTGAAGGGCAGATGTATAAATGCACCGGGCAGAGGAAGCCAACTCAGGCTGTTAGTACCTGGAAGCTGCAAAGAATTTGGGACGGTTGAGGGACAGAGCTGGCGGGAGCTGGGAACGTGGGAAATGACAGAGAAGCAGGCAAGAGCAGGTCTGGGAGGCTTCATGCAACAAACTAAGGATCTTGGTTGAGTCTTGCAGACATTGGGGAGCCCTTGCAAGTACTTAATGGAGGAGCAATAAAGGAAGATTAACAGTTTCAAAAAATTAGTCTCTGACAGCCAGTACCCGCTGCATTGCATGGCTCCAGAGCACGCCTTTCACGTCACATGGTGACCTCCTTAACTCCACAGCATGTAATGTGAAGAGGCCCCCTGGAGTCCGGGAGCGCAGCAGTTCTACAATCGGCAGTGACAAGTGTGGCCTGAAGCGGATAGGACTGGAGCAGGGAGAAGTCAGGGGTCTGTTGTCATGGCCCGAGAGTGAGAGAATGAATTCAGAACCAAAGCTGCAGCAGTAGCAGCAGCAGGCTACCTCTTGCATGACCAGGGCACCCAGATCCAGGTTGGACCCAGACATGGATCCTTGACTGGAGTATCCATGTGGGTTAAAAACAAAGCATCCATACCCTCGGTCATGCAGGCAGCAGGAAGGGGGCAGGTTCAATGGTTCGACGTGGAGCCTGCAGTCCCTTCTCTGCAGACACTGAATCCAAGTGCCCCCCAGAAGGGCCCTGTGGGCAGGTCTGGAAGTTCTCACAGGACATGTCGTCCTAGAGCACCGAGAACTAGAGGTCAGACCTCCTGCACCCTGGAGTACTTTTTCCCTCCACTGAGCTGGCAGTTGCAGGAGCTGCCCACAGGAAGCTGGGAGAAAAGGAGGGAGACCGAAGATGCAGCCAAAGAGGGAAGCATGCCAGCTGCGGGGTGGAGGAGGGCACCGCCCAGGGACCCTCACCCAGACCCACTGAGCCCCGCAGCCCCTTTCACCATGGAAGCCCTTGGTTTGGAAGGAGAAGGAGCCCAAGCCAAAGGTCTGGACTGATCCATGAATCAGAACCAGGTGTCCTCTGACGTTCATTTACTCTCCAAGGAGGTAAATCAAGAGGGATGTGAGGGCCCTCGGAGGACCGTGTACATTACCCCCCAAATCAGTCAGGAAACCAGCCCAGAAAGTCTCATCTTTAAAGATCTCTCAAACGAATGGCAGGGTGCCCGTTTTCCATTACGACCCAGCTCTACGCGGTAATTGAAAGGAGGCTCGTGAAGCAGACGACCATAAAGCCCCGACCCTTCTCTCCTGGTAATTGTGTGATCAAATTATGAAGGCCCCTGAGCCAGCATCTCAGCTGTGATGATGCAATGGAAGACCTGTTGCTCCCACTGGAGGGAGGAAGAAAAGGCCCCTGGAAGTGCCTGCTACCACCGGAAAGGACACGCTTCTCCCTTCTCTTCCAGGTTCCCTCTCAAGGATCACATCCCCTTTGACATGTAAAGTGCAGGCATTTTCCTGATTTGCAAGGCCAGATGTTTTGCATCCACCTTATGGAGATGAGCCTTTGGGGTTTGGGCTGGGCCAATAACACAGGGAGCACCCCGAGGAAATACCGGATGTGATTTCCTCTTTCCTGTATTCAACATTCATGACATGGAATATATCCTGTCCTGGGGTGATCTCTTCAGAGCCCATGCACGTGTTTAGATCTCCAAAATCTGTGAATGCGAGTTGAGGTCACACTTCCATGAATGCCCAGATAATGATGCAGAGCCTTATCTGTCCCTGCAGGTCCCAAGGGCTCCTCGTGTGTGCACCTCAAGTGTTTCGGAGAGACCCAGGGTGTGGCCCTCAATGCCTGAAGGGGGACAGTTCCGGCTCCTATACCTGACATCTGCATCAGCCTTCCCCTCTGCTGCCTTTACAGGAAGTCCTCCTGGAGAGGGCCCCCAGGCGCCAGCTCCCATCGTCCCAAAGACTACGATCCAGAAGAACATCTGCCCCAGTAACCACCACAAGCCACACAACCCTAAGTCACCTGGGTCCTGAAGCAGCGTGGCTGACCCAGAATCTCACTCAGTTCCTCATGGAACCTGACCTCAGCTTCTGGATAGGGTGTCTGTCAATCCATGGCCAACCACGGATCAAGCCTCTCCCATCCCTCTCTGCCCCATGCAGGCACCTAAAAGCTCCTGCATCTTTCAAGTAAGCAAGATTACCTAACTGTAAATGCGGCTCAAACCGTACTTACAAATACAACAGTTCTCTAAAGGAGAAATTCTGGAGCAGGGCCGCTCTGCCTCCGACACAGACCAAACTTTTCCAACCACGCAGAGCAGTTTAGGTTCAGGAAGGCACACTGTCTCAAGCAAATCCACTCCCAAAGAGGGTGGATGCTGTCTAGATTCCTAACCTAAAGCTGCCTGCGGATGGTTTTCCTTGAGCAAAGGTTCGTCTGGACCCAAAAGGTTATTCAAGACAACCGAAGGTATTTGCAATCTGAGGCTTTACAGAAAATGTTTGCTGATCTTACCTCTTGCTCTAAGTGACTATTGGAATTCCTTCCATTGTATAATTCCGGTCATGTCACTCCTCTAATTTAAAGCCTTCAGTGGTTTTCAATTTGTCATAGGATAGGATCTAAACTTCTTGGGACAACATAATTCCTGTTGATGGTTGAAAGTGAGCTTTTCTCTCTACTTCCGTACAAGGGGTGGCAGAGAACCCCATGGGGTGCCACTGGGATGAACCCCGGAAAGAGAAAGAACAAAGCCTCTTGTGTATCAGGCCTGGGTTCCTTGAGGACAATCGGACAATCAAGCACTGTTGTCCAATAAAGGGGGAAGAAACAGCTTTTGGTTTAAAAATCAGAAGTGAGAAGCTGCTCTCTGGGTATGTCCTTTCCTCCAAAAATAACGTGTGCCAACAAGGCTCTAAGTTTTTTTTTGTTTTTTGTGCCTTTATATAGAGCCGCACCCGCGGCACATGGAGGTTCCCAACTAGGGGTCTGACAGGAGCTGTAGCTGCCGACCTTCGCCACAGCCACAGCAACGCAGGATCCGAGCCACGTCTGCAACCTTCACCACAGCTCACGGCAACACCGGATCCTTAACCCACTGAGCAAGGCCAGAGATCGAACCCGCAACCTCATGATTCTTAGTCGGATTCGTTAACCACTGAGCCACGACGGGAACTCCAAGGCTCTAAGTTTTTACGGTCTAGGTAGCTCCCCAGAGGCAATCAAGCCCTTTTCCTTGATAAAGAACCCGAGGTAAGGAAGGAAAGTGGCTGGCTGGGGAGGAGATGGTGGCCAGGCCTTGTGAAAGGGGGCGCTCCTACAGGGTGTCATCTGCGAGCGGCCTAGGGAGAACCAGGAGGCCCCTACATTTGGAGGAGACAGTTCTCAGACAACCCCATCCCTTCTAAGCCTGCATCTCCCTCTGTTTGAAAGATCCTTTCCCCTCTCCACTAAATGAAATCATATTCATCCTCTGAGACCCAGTTTATCCAATCCTGCCGTTTTACAGAAGAGAAAACATGGACGCGCCCATACTCAAGGCACCGGCAACACAGTTCACGGGTCAGCCACTTCGCTAGGCGGAGCTGCATTTTCCCCCAGGAGCAAGCTGCAGCTGCTCTCCAAAAAGGGACCTTCATATACAGAGCAAGAGCTATTCCAGGCCACCTCTGCTAAAACAGAAACACATTCCTGGGCCTGGGGCATACACACCGAGACCAATTACTCGCTTGCCATCCGTGGGAGCCAGGCAGCGTTTGACACTGCGCTGTCTCGGGAGACCACGCCTCTTAGGAGATCACGCCCCCTTCGAAGGCTGCTTTCTCTCTCGGTTCTTGTCCCCATCTGCTTCTGTCATGCTGACAGCCTCCCCTTGACAGCACCCCAACTATTCCACAGGGCAAAAGGCATCAAGCTCAGGAAAAAAACTGACCTGACAGGTTGAACTAAAAACAAGACTAATGGAACGATAGCCAAAATCTTGTGACTATTTTAGAGTGGTTCAATAATGCAAAATATCCTTCTTAATAACAAGAGGCCATAGCACATAACAATAACAATAATGACAAATAACTGTCATCATGGAGTCAAGCAACATGAACACCAACAGAAACAAGAAGCAGTTGATTCCAAAGTCTGCCAGACTTGCCAATTTTGCATCCCTTAAACTTCTCATTAAGTGTGATTTTTTACTTGATCTATCTTTCATCTCAGACAGTAACCTTTAATGGAGTTAATTAATGGAACATTTTAAAAGTCCCCCTGTAATTTTTTTTGATTACAGTTATAAAATACACCACAGTAACCTTTCCTGCTTTTGTAATTACTGGTTTGTGAAATTCCAATTATTTCCTCTTTATGAACAATCACCTTTAAAGAAAGTTTCCCCGGTCATTGTTATGTGGTTTTCGGTTTGATAACAGAAATTGTAAACCACCACAGCCCACTATTACAGGCCATAAAATCCATGTCACGTAATGTTGCGTGTAATTACATCCTGCCTTAAAATCGCTCATCTCTCCACTGTCAGCATGCATTGTGATTATCTGTTTATATGTCTGGTTCCCGCTGGATTCTGAAACGTTCAAGGGCAGGCACCCACAATATGTAATTCATCTCTCAACCCCTCGTGTCAAGCAGAGGGTCGGCCCCGCCAGATTCTTATCTCTTGCATTGATTAGCGGTTGGATAGGCATCAGATATACCTTTTGGAGTGCTTCACGTCTTTTGCTCACCCAAAAAAAGCTCTCCTCCTCCAAGCGTTTATTTCCAAAGGTAACACTGGTTTGTTTGACTTCTTTTTCTTTCAACCCAGTCTGAAGCAAGTGACCCTAGATGTTAAAAGAATCTTCCTCGCTGAAGAGCAAGCCTAATGGTGGTTTTCATCTTCTTCATTTATTTTGTATTTTCCAGATCCTCTCCAATGAATACATAGTTCTTTCCAATTGGAATGTATTTTAATAAGGAGGCCTTTTGTCAAATAAATCTAACCTTGAAGAAAAAATATGCAGGAACACGCATGACGGGCAAAGCACACTGAGTAGAGGCCAGTGCAGACCGCACTCTAGATGGAAGGGGGCCTTCACATACTCAACATCGCTCTATTATTACTAACTGCCTGGACCTCAGGACTCTGGTCCTATTTTCTTACCTGCAAAGTTAGGGTAGTAGATACCAGGACCTCTGAAGTTCCCTCCAGACCCCTAATCTCAGGGTGCAAATAGCTAATTTTTCATAAGAAGTCATCCACATCCTTAGCACAACATAGAAAAAAATATCTGAGGATGGTGAGATAACTTCTAGTCAGTGGATCAGAGGAAGCAATAATTATATAACAATAGCAATTATTATTGTCGAAGGAAGCAATAACAGAGTTGGCTGTGGAAGGATGAGGGCCATGTCAACCTGCACTGAGGTTGGGGGAAGGGCTGTAGAGGCAGAAGCTACCTGAGCAGAGGTGGGAGGGTTGCGGCGGGGAGGCCAGAACAAGAGGGTAGAAGGGAAAAGTGGACTGTCTGCAGGAAGAGAAGCAGTAGATGGGAAATGAAGGCAGTCTCAGATTGAACCATGTAACTGACAAGTAGAAACCCTCAGGATGGCAGAGCAAAGAATCAAAGGCTGAGTCCTTGCCTAAAAGCCACAGTGCATCAGAAATGATGTGGGTGGCCCAGGTCACAGTAGAAGTCTCTTAGCCAACAAGATTGAGACCGATGGCCCAGAATCACCAAAAAGTGGGTTAGAGTATGGCATCATACACCAAAAAAGTGATACAAGCCACCTGTGATATCCTATTGTAACTTAAAAACATACACATGTGCATCCATCCTTTGGGGACACCCTCACTCCCTGGACCCACCTGATCTCCAAGTCCCCCGTTTTACTTACTTGATGTAGAACAAGAACTACAGACACGTCAAAGCAACTGGAACCCAGGCTTCTTTGTGATTTCCATAATCTTCTCCCAAATTTCACAGTTGCTTTGCCTGCACTCAATCTGACAGCAGTTTATAAGCAATTTCCCTTTATTAAGTCTTTCCCAAGCATTCAACTTAATTTCCATGGAAATGACAACTCTATTACTGCCATACTCATATTCCATCAGTACTGCAATATTTACCTACTTCCCTAATTGCTGTAACAAATAATTTTTGCATGAACAGGTTTGGGACAAGGGTAACTGACGCTTGGTAAGCATGCAGTTTCCCTGAATGGAACAGCTGTGAGCCTCGGAGGGACGAGGGCACTGGTCAGCAGGTTTTACGGAGGAAAGGAAGACTACTGGTTAGCACAGCAAGACGGCGAAGTGGAGGTCACTTAGAAGAATGGTGTGCTAGAAAATGTTTAGCAGCTGGCTCTGGGAGGGGGCTGATTTGTGGCGTGTGCAGATGTCATGGGGTTAACACTCTCAAAGTGACATCCCTGAATGCAGAGATGTGTTCAAGCACCTGTCATGACCAACAAAAGCCAGCTCCGGGTTAAGAGCATACCTTCAGCCATGGCAATGATAGATCTCTCCAAATGGACCATGAAAAAGAGAAGAGGCTCTCAAGAATCTCCAGGTGAATGCCTTTCAAATAAGCTCCATTAATTTTTTTAATAGCAAGGACATATTTTCGTAAAATAACCTTCCAGTAACAATTGCACAAGGTTCCCCCTCCGCTGCGTCTGTGCTTTCCCTGCTCGCCATCACTGTGCTGATACCTGCAACCTACTCTCCAGGTTGAAAAGCCTCCAAGGTACCTGCATCATTCATCTGACCCCAGACTCAGAATAGGTCCCCAGGATGTGGGAGAAAGGGAACCCTGGGTTGGACAAGAAGAGGGGGAGACTGGACGGCATCTTGATGTGCAAACAGGGGCTTTGGGAAAGAGGAGCTGGAAAGGGAGGGAATGGAGTCTGCTGAAGACTGAAACATCTGTGTCCACCCAAATTGCATTTATTGAAACCTAAGCCCCAACATGATGGTACTAGGAGGTGGTACCTTTGGGAGGTGACTAGATTATGAAGGTGGATCCCTCATGAATGAGATTAGTGCCTTCATTAACAAGGATTCAGAGAGCTCCCTCACCCCTTCCATCATGGAGGAACTCAGCCAGAAGACAGCCATCTATGAACCAGAATGCAGATCTTCAAGAGACACCAAATCTCCCAGCCCCTTTGTCCTCGACTTCCCAGCCTCCAGGACTGTGAGAAACAAATGCTTATTATTTAAACTATGCACTATATCACACTTTTTATAGCAGCCTGAACAGACCAAGACAGAGCCTGATGCCTAAGAGGACAGAGGCTGTGGGGTCCCTGCTGCACAGGCCAGGGGAGACAGGAGCTGAGTCTCCATTGGGGCATCCACATGAACTCGATCCCTGTGTAGATACCCCTCAGAACCAACTGCCATCTACTCTCCGGGATCTACCAAAGACACTACTCTGGACTGGAAGTCAGGGGTCAGGGGCTCAGCCCTACAGTTTAAGCAACTTCAACTGTGCACCTGCCATGAGCCGGGTATTCACAGTGCAGAGACCTGGTCCCAGCCCTCCGCCTTCTCAAGCAGTGAGTGAGCAGACGGAAACTCTCCAGCTGTTTTCAACATCTCTCATAGTGTATACCACCTACTACTCCATCAAAGAAGCTGGGTCTCAAATCAAGTGAAAGCCAAAACCCACACTTTCCTGAGGAGGAAATTAATGTGTTTACAAATATTCTGCAGTAGCTGTCATTTACAGAACTGAGGACTCCAACGGCACAGTACTCTCGGTGCTCTACAATGCATGTGAACAAAGCAACAATTCCACAAGTAATCAGGGGTTGTTACAAATCTGGGGAGCAATAATAATAATAATAATAATCTGGCATAATTATTACAGCAATTATTGAAAAACACAAGTTAAAAAAGCAATTGTCACAGTCACGGAGGTAGGGGCCGCTGAAGATAAGAAAACTCGTAGACATCGTTGTGAAGACCCTGTGATGTTCCCTACAGTCTGTTCCCCACCTGCCACCTGTGTGCAGACTTAGTTGATCACCACCGAGGACCAGAAAGTCTCAAGGATGCTTCTCATCCATCTTGGCCATTTCTACACTCTGGTTCTCAGAAGGTTAGCTTCTGTCACCTCTGAGAAAAGCCATCTTGACCCCACTCTGGCATTTAACCAGACTTCCTCCCAGCAGTGTCTCAGCCCCTCCTTCCTCTGGAGAGCTCCCTCTGCAGGAGGATGGCTGGGGCTGGAGCAAGTCTCCTGCCACAGATGTGGGAGGTGGCCAGTGTCCTACAGCAGACTCCAGCCTGGTGAAACCGTCACGGCTATGACCACAGACCTCCCTAGACATCAGCCCCCAAACCCATCCTCTCTCCATTCTCAAAGCCCCATTGGGCCCAGACACCTGCGCTTGGAGCCCCCATCTATTCTATTCCCAGACGAGCCAAGCACATAACATGTGTCCCACAAACATTTCTTATGGAGAGTCAAGGTAAAGGAATTGTGACTGGTTCAGATCAGGAAAAGAGTCCACAGTGACTATGCAGGGATGTCCCAAGTAGGTGGGACATCCAAAGGGATGTTACAATCTATGGCTCACATCCTAGTATAGGGAACAGGTCCCAAGTAATTAAGGAAACTGGTCTTGTAGGTTCAAACAAGAAAGAAGCACCTTTGGTTCCTTGGAGTGCACAAAAAAGAGGTGGGAGATAAGAAAAGTAACTTCCTATCACTTCCCTGCCCTGGTTGAGACCAACTCAAAGTCAGGTCCCCCACCGCCTGCCCCCAACTTGACAGTAACTGGGCTGATGGGAGGCAGGCAATGCTAATCACAGGAGTTTGCTGAAGTCACATCTGCGCGTGACCAACATCAGGAAGTTCTTGTCTGTGTCCTTATGAGGGGTGAGAGCTTCAGCACTGAAACCCCAGACGCAAGCTTTGTCTTCAGGGCCTTCTGACCTCCTTCAAGCTCCTGGCTCTGCTTCTTTCTAGAGTCTGGCCTCATCCCTTTGCTACATAGGGGCTTCTTGCATGCTGTGAGGAAGGTGACTCCTGGCCACCAGAGTCACACCCTTCTAACCCCACGATCCTAAGAGCCAAAGGCAGTCCTTTCAACTAAAGTCAGCGTAAAACCCTGGTAGAGCAGGAGACAGACGAGTTCCAGGCTGAGCAACTGTAATCTGTTCCCTGTGGACAGATAACTTCAGAATAAAAGCTGTGTCCTGCTTGGATAAAAGATAGAGACTGTCTATTTCTCATTCTTGAGGTCAAGGAAACCTCCGGAACTACACATTCGCAGAAAGGTTCCTCGGGGATCAGAGAAAGGAGGGGCACCAGGCCATAGTATGTCCTGTCAACTTCTCAGAAACCCTTGTGCTAGAATCCAGCCTCACTAAAAGATGCTTGCACACACAGGAGAGGGCCCCGAGCCAGGCCAGTTGTGTAAGATGACTGGCCAGAGGAAGCCGGGAAGGACTGCCCCCCGTACAAGTGATTTAAATGACCTCAAAGCACGTGTCTGCCCTCTTCCTCTCTTCCTCTTTCTGTCTCTCCCTCTCCACCCCCGACTGCCGATCCAGCCTGCCTGTGCCTGTGCTTTCTCCACACACTATCTTCTCTCTCTTCTCTCTTAATAAACACTTCTTTGCCTCCCTGCCCTCGGTCTCTTTGCAGAATTCTTTCTCCAAAGGGACAAGTTCTGGGGACCTACGTCGGGTGGTTAGGGTTCGGCATTCTCACCCCACGGCCACCTGAGAACACTGGGAAGGAGCCCCGACTGACCCAGCTAGCATCTCGTGCTCAAGCCTGAACCACGGCGGGAAGGATGGAGCCCCCCAAACAGCCAGTGAGGGTCAGGTACCCACACTTCAGCGTGGAATGAAGCTGACAGCCCCTCCAGATCCACTTGGAATGAGGGCTGCAGAGGGTGCGAGGAAGTTTCTGGAAGGAAAGAGGATGCCCGGCAGCCCTACACAACAAATATCTTTGACCACAAATCCTAACTGCTCTTCCGGACTACGCCCACCTCCGCTGCCACCGCGCCAGCCCCCCGTTTCATGGAGGAATCGTCTCCGTCTCCTGCAGATCCCATCTTTTCGGTTTCAATCACGGGCCCGTTAATTAGGCCTGTTCCTCACCGTGCTCCGGCGCCTTGGGTTCTGTGACACGGGGCTGCAGGGAAAAGCAGCTAAAGAGGACTAATTAAGACTCGGAGTTCTTTCAGTAAGGTACATGGAAATGAACAAATTAACTGACGATGCCAAAAAGGCAATATTGCCCCAGTGGGGATTCCGCATATGGAGATAACATTAAGGAACGCAATAGTCATTGAGAGCAAACTATGAATTATGAGTGATATTCAGTCCCATTACCTCCGAGGTGTCAGATGTAATAGCAGGAAAATGTCATAAGATGTTAGGAGACAAAACAAACTGAAGTTAAGAAAGCCCTAGTGGGGGAAGCAGGGCGAAGGAAAACAGTGAGACGCTGAGTTGGGGAGGATCTGCTTGCCGTTAGATGACAAGTCCCAGCCAAAAAAAAAAAAAATGGTCTCATTGCTGACCAGTCTTTGCAAACCTGTGCCATTCTGCTTTGGGGAAAGAAGGCTCCTTTTCCCTCTCCTTGGCTTGGAGAGTACCGAGGAAGGCTACTCTACGCATTCCCAAAGGATCCAGCATCCCCTGAGGGTACATTTAAGACCCTGGTACCAAAAATGCCATCCCAGGACATCAGCATCCACAGCACCTGGGAATTTCTTAGAAATGCAAATTCTCAAGACCCACTCCCAACCCACCCTGGGGTGGGGGCCCAGCAAATTTCTGCTTTAACCAGGCTTCTAGCCCAGGGGATTGCCATTCAGCCTCAAGTTTGAGAACCATTGGCCTTGGAGTGAGGAGCCTGGGGTATGGTCTAATCTGTGCCAGTTACAAGCTGATCTGACCACTCACCCCCTTTGATGTTTTCGCGGGCAAAACATAATTGTCCCTGCTCTGCCTCCTTCACCAGGTTTCTAAAAGAATCCAGTGGGACAACTGGTATCATTGAAAGCAGGGGAGAATGACACAAACGTGATAAATTAAGATGATTATTTCAGATACAGATGGGCCAAGCTAAACCTAGGTTCCTGATTTGGGAGGTACAGGGACAGATGGTACAAAGATGAATAAAGGGTGTGGTATGAAACCTGAATTTCCTGACTAGCATCCATGAGGTTGCAGGTTCGATCCCTGGCCTTGCTCAGTGGGTTAAGGATCCAGCGTTGCCATGAGCTGTGGTATTGGTCGCAGATGCAGCTCGGATCCTGAGTTGCTGTGACTGTGGTGTAGGCTGGTGGCTACAGCTCCTGATTCGACCCTTGGCCTGGGAACCTCCATATGCCATGGGTGTGGACCTAAAAAAAAAGAGAGACAAAAGAAACTTGGATTTCTGGAAAACACTGCACTTTTTACCTCCCAAACAAAAGGTCTTAAAAAAAGGTTTGCTGGCTCTCAAACACCTTCCCCTAGACGGTTTTCTGATGAGTTAACTGTAAAGGTATCAGAAGCATCTGGTTCTCATTTCCCTTTAAATTCATAGGAGCATAAAGATTAAAAATTACCGGGGCTGGAGAGAAGCGCTTTGCCAAAGCCCCCTCCTCCATAGCTGAAACGGCTCCAAGTGTTCGGCCCTGGGACATATGGTTGGGATGTTCATCCAGGCAAAGGCCAAGTCTTCCAGGAACCAACCAGGTGGACGACGGGACCATCCAAGATGGCGGCCCTGGACTCCTGGAGAAGGAGAGGTGGGGCCTGGGCAGATGTAAATTACGTGTTCCTTCCCCATCCCGGATGAGTGACTCCGGTGAAAGAGGGGAAATGAATATTTAAAACATCTTTGCAGAGTTCCCACTGTGATGTAGTGGGTTAAAAATCTGACTGCAGCAGCTCAGTTCAACGTGGAGGTGCGGGTTCAATCCCCAGCCCAGCACAGTGAGTTAAAGGATCCGGCATTGCCACAGCTGCAGCTGCAGCCTGGATTCAGTCCCTGGCCTGGGAACTTCCATATGCCACAGGAGCAGCCCCCAAAAAATAATAATAAAACGTCTTCAGAGGGGAAAAGAAGACCCAAAAGTAGACATGAGGCTTGGTGGTGGGAGGGCAGGAGGCATGGACAGACCACCACTTTCCCTGGATGCTCGTGTGTAAGCTTCAGAGATTTCTTAGTAAACTTTCTCATCACAGGATGTTAGAGCCTAGAGAACTCCAAAGCCCACTACCTCCTTTCCTTTCAGATGGGGAGACTGACTCTAGCAAGGCTCAGGTTAAAACTCTAGTACTGGCAGAGTTAGGATTTGAACTCAGGTTTTGAAGCTCCTGGTGGAACACTGTGGATGAGTATCCCAAAGGCCAGGATCAAAGGCATTTTCTGCTTTATCTCTCTCTAGCTTCCACTTCGATGGGAAGGGCTCAAGGAAGGTACTTTTGGGGAAATGCCAAGCATCTTGTTAGCAGCACAGTCCTGGGCAAGGATTTTGATTCCACAGCTGGTGTCAGTATTCTAGAACGATATCTCCGAGATACCTAGAGAACATGTCCACCCCAGAGGCTAACGGAGGATCCTAGTGGGGACGTTCATGAACCTATGGCTTCCTCACTGGCCATTTCCATCATATTCACTTGCTCTGGTTATTAATGAATGTGACTCTCAGATGTATTAGGTAGAAAAAAACCTGAGCAATACGGAGAGACTATGTAACGAGAGACCTCATTTGTATCACCAAATCATCGTTGCCCCACATCAGTTTGGCATCAGTGTGGAATATAAATTTTTAACTAAAAATTTAAAGTAATAGTGTCTTTTTTTCCCCTTTGAAGACCTGATCAGTTCTCATTATCTCTACATCCCGTGCCTCCTTCCCAAGATCTGCTCCGTCTAGGTTTCCAATATGCTTTTCCTGCTGAGGGGCACATGGCTTGAAACAACCCTGGAACAAGGTCAAGTGCAGGCAAGGAGGCGGGAGTTGGTGCCTCCAAGTCCACGGGCTGTGCTTGAAGTATGGGATCAAGCTACAGATCTGTGTGGGATCACCAGCACAGAGAAAGATGACCCCAGGGGCCACCTTGGCTTGGAAGAGACATTTGTTTGAACATCCTGCCCTGGCAAGCCCTGTGATTGTCAAGGGATTTACCAGATCTGAATGTACAAAAGAGAATTTCTGGCTGCCTTCCTTTGAAGGAGGTGATTAGTTTTCTGGCCTAATTGCCAGTCTCTGCACTGACACAAACATATACGCACATACTGAGTGGTGTCTTAACAGAGGCTTGGCCCATCCATCAGAGCTGAGCGTGTTCTTGGAGGGCTAATTGACCGTGCATAAATTTCCTATTGAAAATTATAGCAAAAGAAATGGAGAAGAAAAGAAGATAGTTTTCCAATGAATAATTAAACCACAGGATGCTCCTTTGGGGAAGGTAGGGGGGATGTAGGAAGAGCTAATAGTCCTATTTCCAGCCTTTGTAAGAGATAAATGCAGAAATACAGATTCAGAAAGGTTTCCAGACTAGCATTCAAGACTCTGCCGAATATTGTCTTTTTATGGCCTTCTCTCCCCCACGGCTCCTGACGTGATCCAGCCAAACAGGTTGTGTTCTGTTTCTAGAACACGTTTTACTCTAGCTTTGCTGAATTACACCAACCAACCTTTCAAAGCCGGAGTCTCAGCCATCTCATACAGAATGTAACGCCGTCCTCCTTTGCGCTCCAGTCTCATTTTCTTTATCTGTCTCTCACGAGCTTGCATTTCATCTTTCATTGTAGCTATACTGGACATCCCCCGCCACATCTGATTACAGACCACCGGAAGATGGGAACGGGAAACAGCATTTTATTCAGCATCTTCAGGTCCAGTTTTCACCGTGAGGATCCCAGGAAGGACGTCTTAGTTTCTCTGAATGTCTGTGGCGTTTTATCAGTACTTGATAAAATTCCCTGTAAAAAATGGGCCGATGCAACCTGGCTCATCTAGGTCACTGACTCATTCCTTCATTTACTCAAAATAGATTCATCAGAGGCTGATTCTCCTTCTGGCTTTGGGCTCGGCCCTGGGAAATAAATAAGGTTTGTGTATTAGACTCCTAGGGCTTCCATAATAAAGTACCATAAACTATGTGGCTTAAACAACAGAAATATATGTATTCACAGTTCTGAGGGCTAGAAGTAAAAAATCAAGGTGTCGGCAGGGTTGGTTCTGAGGGCTGTGAGGGGAGGATCTGCTCCAAGCCACTCTCCTTGGCTTGTAGACGGTCTCTTCTCCCTGTGTTTTCACGTCATCTTCCTTCTGTACATGTCTGTGTGCAAATCTCCTCCTCCAGTAAGTACACCCAGCATACTGGGCTAAGGCTCGCCCCCATGACCTCGTTTTAATTTGATTACCTTTTTAAAGACTCTCTCACCAAATATGGTTACATTCAGAAGTACTAGGGGGTTAGGATGTCAACATATGAATCTTTGAGGAGGCATAGTGCAGCCATAACAGTATGATTATTGCCCTCACAGAATGTACAGTCTGCAGAAGGAGAAAGACAAGGAGCAGGAAAGTGCAGTGCACAGTGGGAGAGATGCTCGGCAGTAGAGGAAATACGGAAGCGTGTGGATGGACGGACATTTACTCCCTACTTGGCAGTGGGATGGAGAAAGCTACCCAGAGGAAGGGATGTCTACTTTGAAGCCACAGTTTTCTGAAGAAGTTGTAGAAAGTGTACCTTCCATTACTGAAGTGGATGGCATGGACGTTCCCCCAGGTTCAAATCTAGGTGGTATACAGCCAACTTCTTCACCCCGAACAGGAATAAGAAACACAAGAGGAAGCCAGTACCTGATAATTCAATCAGTGAGCTGGGCCACATGTGAAAAAAGAAGTCTTAGGTATTAGTCAGCTTCTGCTGGGTTGCTGTAGTAACAAGCAGCCGCTCGAGGGCTCAGTGGCTTTCAGCTACACAGGCTTCCTTCCTGTTGGTGCTACTTGTCCTTCATGGGTCAGCTGCTCCTCTAGTCTTAGTTTTATTAATTCCAGGCCCCAGGGTGAAGATACAGATCCTCTCTGGACATCTTGATCTCATTGTAGAAGAACAGTGATTGAACCTTGCCATGTTCTTTAAAGGCTCTGCTAGAGACAGATGCACAACCTCTGTTCCTAGTCCATGGCCCCCAGCAGGTCACATGGCCAGGCTTGCTGTCAGTGGGGTGGGAAATGTTCTCTCAGAGGACCTGGGGGTGGGGATTACCATGGAGTATAACCCTGTGAGGTTGAGACTGTTAGAGAGGAGGGCAGCAAATATTGTGATGAAATCTTATAACCTACTGTACTTAGCCACATGCCAATCAGCCCCACAGATTCCCCAGTTCCATCTATTATTCAAGGCAGGACACAGGAAGAAAGCAAACCCTACTACTTTATAACTGACACCCATCAAAACACTTTCCCTGAACGGGAATTTAATGTCATGGCCTTTAGGTCGGAGAGTCAGTGTCTGGGAGAGGAAGAAATATTGCTCTTGAAGAGTGTCGCTTAGCTAGTCACTGTCCCTGAGAAAATGATCTGCCTGCCTGGAAAATGTCCGTTACAGTTTATAGTGAATGGCTGGGATAAAAGTTGGTGCTTCCTAGAGGCCTGATTTGCTTCTTTCTAACAGATGATGAGGCTGAAACGTTACTTAAGATTTCCATCTGGCCTTGGCTAGCAAAAAGTGTAGTAGTTGCATCATATCCTCCCATTTTTAATACAGCCTCTTACGACTTCATTGTTTCAAATAATATTTTCAAAGTTTTTCCCTAGTTGGAAAAATCAGCTTACTTGGTGCAAAAATTTAGGAAAACAACAGAAAGCCAAAAGAAGACATTATCCATAACACCACCTCTCCCCACACACACACACACACAGACACACAAAAACCCACTTTTGATAGCATTTTGGTAAATTCCTTCCAATATTATGTTTACGTTTATTTACACATAATTACATAACGTATATTTTATTTACTACATGTGTGTGTGTATATATATGTATATATACATACACACGCATATTTCTCTTTTCCCCCAAGTTCTCCAAAAGAGACAAGGGATCAGAATGGCCCTTAGATCCAAATTTAATTGAGTCTCTTCCAAACAGGAATTTTAAAGCTTTTGATGGCTATCTTTGCAGCTGAGGAAGGAGCCATTCAGCGATATGGTAAAGATGCTTTTTATGTGCTTTTGAATTATTCAGTCTGGAAATAATGTTTTATAATATTAATAAAACCTCCATTTATGTACCACCTTATAAATAATACCAGCCACAAAATTGAAAAAATTTTTCATCAGGCACTGCCTAGGTTCAAAGCTGATGGGCCAGGAAGAGACTGTGTACAGGCTGCTGCTGGCGAGCAAGGATGTCGGCAGGAAAACGGCAACCCGCCCCCACCCCAGTCCTCAGGGCTGGGTACCCCACACCACCCTGTGTCTACATGATCACTTCTCCAGGGAGTCTGATGGCTTGCATACTCTTATTTCAACATTCACTGGTGTTGTAATTTAAAATGCCTTTTTAGTCCTGTAACAATGTCACTCGAGCATTCATATGTCAGGGTACAAGTGCCAGGGCTAAAATAGACATCCCCAAATCAATTACTCACAGAGAAAGTTAAGGTGATAAAGCAGCATGGTGTGCCTCATTGTTGATTTAGGAGGCACTCAGCAGAAAGGCAGGCGCACGTGTACCACGAGATGGAGGCAGCAGTGCTCGTCACCGCGCTGCTGTAACAGCCCAGCACTGGACATAGCCCAAATGGCCATCAGCAGCCAAGGGAGCGCGTAACTAAATGACGGCACTCTCCAGCCATGGAGGGCTGTGCAGCTACACAAGCAGACAGAGCCCAGCTATAGGCAACAGCATGGATCAGTTGCACGTCATCACGAGGAACAAAAGAAACCAGACCCACAAATAAATGCATACTCTATGTCTTCAATTACATTACGTTCAAGAAAGGACACTACACCCAACCAGAGTGTTTAAGAATATATGCTTAGGCAGTTAAATTGTGAAGAAAAGCAAGTAACTGATGCCTAATAAAATCCCAGATCCCTTCTAGGTTCCTTTAGGGAAGCAAGAGTGGTGATTGGAAGGGGTGAGGAAGACCCAAAGGGGACTTCTGAGCACCTGGCCCAGGCAGTGGGTACACAGGTGTCTGGCTGGTGAAAAACCACTAAGTTGTGCATCTTTTTTTACGGGTATGTTGTGAGTGTGTTGTATTCCACAGTGTAAAGGGTTATAGAAACCAGTGTGACCAGGTTATACCCCAAACTGTGAATCTCTCTGTTCTCTATAAATACTCTTCCCTCCCTTCTCTTGAGTTTACCCAGAAGGGCATCCTTGGAAGCCAATCATAAAGGGAGAACGCCAGAGGAAGAAGATGGATTATCAGTTTAGATTCTCCCCTTCCAGAGACTTGATCAAACTGGACCTGGGATAGGTAGCAGAAGAAGTATCTGGGAATGGGAGGAAGATGGGAGAAGCCGGGTTGGGGGTGGGGGAGAAGGAGAGTGGGACCTTCCCCAGCAGAAGTCCAAGATGCAGAATAGCGGGATCCAGGCTGCCTTGAAGAGTGGCCCCTCACTACACTCACAACTCACACAAACAAGCTCAGCCACCCACAGAAGACACCCTGCCTGCAACATCCTGAGACTACTGTAGGAAGACCCAGCAGACTCCTCCCAGCAGAAGGGAAGGCACTTGGAATTGCTATGCAGAGATGGGGGCAAAAAGAAAGATGCTTGGCCACTAAGTAAGGAAGACCCAACAGGAAGAAGTGGAAATGTCCCCAACAGCCAGAACTATGGGGAACCTCCCTCCAACTGGGGAAATCAGAGCTATGTCCCTGCCTCATGGTTTTCATAGGCACAGTCTGAAACTTTTGACCCGGCTTAATTTGAACATCATCTCTTTCCGGAATGAATGATGACATTTGCATTCAGCTTTCAAAATGTATTTGCAACAGTGATTCAAATTTAACTCTGTGTTTCGATGACTTTAAGGCTGGCTGTCGTTTTCTTTGTGTCCAATTCTATGATCTGTGGATCCTACATCATGATGCATGCTTTGGGTAGCTGGCAGCATCTGTGCACAGGGAGGTTGCAGGGGCAGGGGTGTCCCTGAGTCCGTGCCCACCTGAGGATGCCTTCCTTGGGACTTCATACGGGAGCATAATCGTGTACCACAACTCCTTTTCCCTTGAGAACTCTGGAATCATTTGTTCACATTGTCTCCTATTTAATGTGACAAAAGGTAAGCCTGACTTTTACTCTTTTTGTCATTAGCTTGCTCTCTGGAATCTGTACAGGTGATTGTTTCTTTGTCCTTGGAGTTCAGGAATTCCACCAGGCTGTTTCTAGGTGTTGATCTGTTTTCATTCTTTTCCCCTTGGACCCGGTGGGTACCTTTGATCTGCAAATGTAGGTCTTTCTCCAGCTCATAACTGTTCCCACTGTGTTATTTCTCTGAAAGCCACTCCTCTTCCTAGTGCTCTGACCTCTCTTTCAGTGACTTGGGTTTTCAAAACCCTGAGGCTCTGTTGTCTGCCCCCCTAGAGCTGTCCTCACTTCCCCAAGCTCTCATTTCTGGTCATTTTGTCCTTTTCTGAGCAATCTGCTCAAGTAATGGAGGGCCTGTAAATGGAGGATTTATTTAAATAGGTCAGTATTGGACACATTTCCTCTCCTTTAGCTCTTGTAGATGCACTTTTCCTCTGTATATTTTTGTCAAATTCCACCCAGTTGGCACTGAAGCAAGAAGAGAGGTGTTACTTTCTGCCCCGAGTACAGACTGTTTTAAGAGCAAGGCATGAATCAGTCATAGCTGGGTCGACTGTCAGAGACTCTGGGAGCAGCCCAGGTCCTAGTTCTCTTGTATATTCATTGTACATCTGGCATCTGACCTCCAAAAGCACAGCCAGGGGGGAAAAATCAGAAGCTAGTTCTCTGCTGGAGAAATATCATCCAGATGCCCCATTTCTGCCGCTGGCAATTACAACCAGCTTCTTTATGGAATCCAAGTTTGGGAAGGCCCTGACCACTTATTCCCCTGGCCATCCAAACAAGCGATACAATCTCGCCTCCAATTATCTGCAAGTAAGACATGAGTGGAAACGTCAGCTCTGGCTGCATTTTAGACTGACCTTCTAACTATGGGAATCAGAGTCATTCCATGGAGTTGAAATCATGTCTATCATGCCAAGGACAGAAGATGTTTAGGGGGAAGTTCATTCTTAACTTTTACCATTTTCTGAGACACCCCACAGTTGTTTGTTTAAGACTTTTCTCGTCCAAGTTTCCCAGGTTACAGAATCCCAGTCACTGGGTAGTTCTGTCACTCACTGCACTCGACATAGAAAATGCTAGCCTTCATGGGTGGTATTGGCTGTAATCTTCAGAAATTTAAAACGATTTTCAGCTGCCCCCCCCCCTTTTTTAGATGGGGCATGCAGTGGCCTGATGTGGGATCTCACTTCCTAGACCAGTGACTGAATTCAGGTCACAGCAATGAAAGTGCTAAGTCCTAACCACTAGACCCCCCGCCCAGGGAACTACCCTCAAACTGTCCTCCATCTATAAAAGCATTTCCTATCCTCTTTGAGGAAGGATATGGCATAAATTATAAAGATTTCTGTAGCATAAAAAGCTCTGGTTTCACAACCTTGTCAAGACAGATGTCTTCACACTTAAGTCTTCATACTTAAATCTTTAATAGAGTTGAGTTCTCACCTCCTCGTATGGAAAATCGGGTCTCTTGATGAACCTAGCCAGGATTTAGCCTGTGCTCTCTTAAAAGGCAAAGCTAGAGTCAAGGGCTTATGTCCAGGTGTTTTATTTTGAAAAGTAATCCCAAAGAACGAGAGTATAATATGAAGAGAGTGAACTTGCGAGGGGAGAGCAAAGCTAATCCACGGCTGTGATATGAAGCTGGTCAACCACTGAACTGCAAGAAACTGGGGTTCCAACCTCCAAAGCACAGCCAGGTAGCATGCACCTCAGAATTGTTTTTCCAAGGATGGAAAAGGGTAGTCTTTAAGAGCCAGCTCTTATCTACCAGTGGTGAGGGGTTGGTTGCCCCATGGGTGTTGGCACCCTCACACTTCCAGGATTGCCCAGGTGCTTCAGAGGATTGTTCCTGCGGGCATCCCAATTGAGGGAAGCATTGGGGAAGAAGGCAAAAGGTGCCTGGGACATCAGAGAAGAGATACTGCCAGTTACACCTGCAGGCAGCTGGTTACCACAGCAACAGTCAGACCAAACTGCAGGCTGAGAGGATGCAAAGGTGAACACAAGGTGCATTCTCTGCAAGGAGTAGGTAGGTCTTTCGTGTGTCTTTTCAACGTTTACTATTACACCCCAGCAGAACCAGTGCTATGTAGGCACTGGTTACAGAAAAGGACTCCTATGTACTAGGAAAGAGACAGAGATGATAGAGATAGAGACAGAGACAGAAATAGAGAGGTACTCTAGTTAATAAACAGATGAATGGAACATTTTCTAAGTAAATATAAATTTAATACAAAGATAAAAGTACTCTTTGGAAATTTTTACACATCCAAACTCTTTTAACTGTCATTTAAACACAGGAAGTAGGTATTCTATTACCTTCATTCCATAGATTATGAAGGTGAGTTTTAGAGAAGTAATATGCCCAGCATTACAATACTAGTGAATAGACAAGCCAAGGTTTGGATTCAGGACCATTTGATGCAAAAACAACAGCATTGTATATCACCGAAGATGCTTAAATCTATCAACTCCATTATTTTAACCAACAAATTGGCTTGAACAATTTTTTTTTCTTGGCTGGTTGGTTTTATTTTAACTTTTGTGAAAGCTTCAGGTTTTCTTTCCAATTCGCTGATGATTAATGTGATGCCGCCAACATGAAAATGAAAATATAAATATGGCAGGGATGGCTTTTGGTAATATGCAGGCTAAGTTGATATAGACCAGCCCCACCCTTGCCAAAAGAAGCAGAAATTTTTCATGTAATATTATGGCAAAATACATAATGTGGAGGTAGGTTTAAAACTAAAAAAGTGAAATCCCCAACTGCCAAAATAATGAGAAAAATTAAAAATAGAATGGAAAACCAAGCTGACTCTAAAGGGAACCACTGGTTTCTTCCCACAAAGTACAGGTCCCAGTGGCTTAGGTTCTAAATCCCACAGGGGAACAGGGAATAGGTGTTTAGCGCTCAGAAAAGTGGGGAGTTGAAACTGAACAATGTGCATGAATTCCAGCGATTCAAAAATAACTGCCCCATCCTTAAAGAGGAAACAGATGAATCCATCTGCCTTCGCAGGAAGTCTAAGGGAAGTTGACTGTCTGTCAAAGCTTTTGGCAAGAAAATTACATATAAAATATCCAGATTTCAGGCAAGTCCCTCAAAAAAGTGTGAAGTTAAATTATTTTATTTGAAAAATAGAGAAACTACAAACTAAATATTTAACATAAAATCTTTCACAGGTCAGTGGATCCCCTAAATGGCATCAACAGAAAGAAATACATAACTACTGCACAGGGGAAATTTTACAATCAAGAGCAGGAAGTCTTCCCACAGAAATAAGTCATCCCAGATTGATATAAATTCACATACAGAATTGCCAAAATATGAGAAAAATGAACCACAGTGAGGGAGGGTGAGCAGGTCCATTTTTAGAGAGATTTGGCTCCCAAGAACTGCATACAATGGAAGAAGAAAGAGAATGTGAAACAGGTATACTTTAAATGATCAAGAGTTAACAGCTTAAAAAGAAATACAATGAAGAACAGATCAGTGTGGAAAAAGGGAAAAGGCAGATTTGGAAAGGAGCTAATAAGTCTTCTAGAAATGAAAAGGAAAAATCATAAACACTTAAAACTCAGGTCTTGGGTTAAACATAGGATCCAGGAAAAAAAAAATAGCTGTAATTGGTGAACTGGAAGATAGATTTGGTGAAATCCTCAGAATACATCCACAAATTAGAGAGATGGAAAATATAATAACTTCATTATATTTTATTAATTTTGAGGACAAATAACTATTGGCCTAGAATTCTACATCCAGAGGAACTATTTGTAAGAGTAAAGGAAACAGAAAACGTCTACAGATAAAATCAGATATTTTCATTCCTACGCCCTCTTTAAAAGAACTACTAAAAATGTACTTTGGTAAAGATGAATAGATCCCAGAAGGAAGCTTTGGGGTACAAGAAGCAATAAAGAACGGCTTTATTAAAAAATGTAAGCATGTTAATGTCTAATAAGCATTTATAACAAAAAAATCAAATTTTAAATGAGGAAAGGGTTAAAGCAATGTAAAAACTAAAATAATTGATAACAAAGTTAAAGATATTGGAGTCCAAGCATTCTAAGTATCTTTTACTTTGCAGAAGAACAAAAATAATTAATGACTTTCAGCCTCACCCAATATGCATGTTAAACATTTTTTGGAGGAGTTCCTGTTGTGACACAATGGGATCAGCAGTGTCTCTGCAGTGCCAGACTCAGGTTTGATCCCCAGCCGGGTTCAGTGGGTTAAAGGATCCAGCATAGCTGCAGCTGCACTATAGGTTGCAACTGCGGCTCAGATAAATCCCTGGCCCTGGAACTCCATATGCCATGGGGCAGCCACACACACAAAGAACAAAAATTGGAGTAACTGCTCACAGATTAGGAAAAAAGTACCATTTCCATAGCAACAGGAAGAAGAGATGCCTGTTAGATATGTAGAGGTGCCGGTTAAACTGAGGTCAGATCCAGGAAGATAAAAGTGGAGTCAGTTTCTAAGTCAGTGGCCAGGATGTGATCAGGCAGGCTGTAAGTAAGTGGAAACAAGGAGCTGGCGAGGTACGGGACACTGGGAGAGTGCTGTTGTCCTGGAATTCAACGGAGGAAAAAAGTTCCAAGAGGGAGGTAGTGACCAACTGTGTCACATGTTCCTGATGGGTCAAGCCAGGGCATGACAGGAAGTGGCCACTAGATTTGATGTTGAAGAGGTTCTGGTCAAGATATTGAAATGTGTCAAAAGCACTTATTAGGACACAATATAGCGATGCAGAAATAGACAAATAGAGAGCTCATAAACATGCCTCTGCATCAATTCGGTCTTGATAAATCACACCATTTGCATCACAAAAGAACAAAGAAAAGAACTATCCCTATAAACACTGCCAGGACAATTGGTTATCCCGATGAAAATGAAATTTTAAAAATAAAAATAAATAAATAACTCCATGTCTTTAGGTGGGGAAAGATTTCTTAATTAGTTTCCCAAAGCAGAAGCACAACAGAACTCTTTGATAAACCTGACCTTATTAATGCTTCAAACTTCCTTCCAAAATACCGTAAACAAAGTCGAAAACCAGTAAAGCAGATGTTAGAAACCAATATACAAGAGATTGCCATCAATATCGTGTAACTGATTTCCAAAAATGAACAGAAAAATGTAAATAACAGAAAAAGAGCAAAAATATATGTGTATGGATAATTCAGAAAAGAGGGAAAACCATACAGCCTATAAAGATGAAAAAAAAAATAGAAATACTTATACCTGCTAGTAATCGGGAAATGCAAATGAAAACATTCATGGGATACAATACCATACCTAGCAAGCTGACAAAAATTAAAGTATGACAGCAGAGAAACAGAAGCTGCCATAACCACAACTGGGAATGTTAAGTGGCATAATTGCTTTGCCAATACCCATTCACATGATGATTTGAGACCCGTACACTTCAACTCACCATTCCTAAGGACATTTTTTTGGAGGAACTCACATCCATGCACAAAGAAATTGAAGTCTGTTCATATATCAACATATAAAAGAGAGATATTAAAAATAACATTTTAAATGAAGTATAATCTATAAAAATAATTGAATCACTATGTTGTATGCCAGAAACTATATAACATTATAAATCAACTGTACTTCAAAAATTAAGAGAAAGGAGGGAAGGAAGGAAGGGAAAAAAAGAAAAGACACAATCTAAACACTCATAGAAGAACAGACCTATTAACTAAAATATAATCTAGAATGGAACATCATACATCAGTTAAAATGTAAGCTAAATCTACAGAAATCGATAAATCTTAAAAACGTAACACTGAAGGAAGAAAAAAGAAATCGTTGAAGGATAGTATAATAATGTTAATATAAAATTTATAACACAGAAGTTCTCTTGTGGTACAGAAGTTAACGATCCAGCATTGCCACTGCTGCGGCTTAGGTTGCTGCTATGGCGTGAGTTCGATCTCTAGCCCAGAAATTCCACATGCTGTGGGCCCAATCAAGAAGAAAAAATAAAATAAAATTTATAACATAAAAATCAGTACTGGAGTTCCCATTGTGGTGCAGCAGAAACAAATCCGACTAGGAATCATGAGGTTGCGGGTTCAATCCCTGGCCTCGCTAAGTGGGTTAAGGATCCAGTGTTGCCGTGAGCTGTGGTGTAGGCTGCAGATGCGGCTCAGATCTGGCATTGCTGTGGCTGTGGCGCAGGCTGGCAGCTACAGTTCCAATTCAACCCCTAGCCTGGGAGCCTCCATATGTCTCAGGTGCAGCCTTAAAAAAAAAAAAAATCAGTACTAACATTTCCTATAAATACTAATGGAAGAATATGAATGAAAGGAAGCACATCAATCCCAGAACAGTGCATAGCTCTCATGAGAGAGAGAGAGGAAATGAGATCAGAAGAGCCCAAAGAAGGCTTGAACTCTAATACTAGCTCTTGAAAGATATTTCAAATGTGCAATAAAGTTGGTTAAATGCTAATCTGTGTAAATACAATGGCTCCGTGAGAGTTTCTAATCTTTATTCCCAGAACTTTCCTGTATGTTTGAGATTACTTTCTGATAAAACAAATAAGCATGATGACCGATCTGACTGGTGTGAGATGGTACCTCATTGTAGTTTTGATTTCTATTTCTCTAACAATTACTAATGTTAAGCATTTTCTCTAATAATTAGTGATGTTAAGCATTTTTTCATGTGGCCGTTGGCCATCCGTATGTCTTCTTTGGAAAAAATGTCTATTTAGGTCGTCTGCCCGTTTTCTGATTAGGTTGTTTGTTTTTTGGTTGTTGAGTTGTACAAGTTGTTTATATATTTTTTGGAGATTGGGTCCTTGTGGGTTGCATTGTTTGCAAAACAAGATAGCAATATTCAACTAAATGTTTTGATGTTGAGGTTGTATGAAAAGTAAAGCTCTAAAACATAATTCTATGATCAGTGACAACTAAAACAAGGGAGAAAATCTGGATCTATGAAATATGAGATAAAAGAAAACTCTAATGTGTATATAAACTTTTTATTATTCTTATTCAAGCAGCTAGAAATAAATGACCTCTTGAAATGTCTTCTCTTAAAGAAAAATAAGCATGATGGAAAGTGTGGGAAAGGAGTGATTGCAGAGATTCATGAATGGAGATCTGAATCTAGAGGCCAAAGATAGGGGTCTTGATTTGAGAGCTATCAATACTGACTGCTGCTTCACAATCAATTGTCCACAGCCTACTGGTGGCCCATAGGATTCTTCCAAGGAACCATGAGCAGATGTAAAAATGATAAATCCTTTCTGTGGTTTTTACTGGAAAATACCCTTCAGTTCCACAGACATTCATTTTTGTGTAGCTGCGGAGCCTATTTTCTAGATACTAGCCACTAAAGAAGATTTTTTTATGATTGACACAAGTCACTCACAAACTAAAATTAGTGCATTATTGAAGCTTGCCAAGGATTCTAGTTCAGTGCTCTATTAGGAGATTTATTTGCCATTGAAACCAGGTCAGCACTGCAAAGGTTCTAATATGCATATGTTCCAAATTACTCCAAAACTTAGGGGTTTAAAGGACGAATGGCAAGAATATTGAGAAAGAGAGAGGCTCACATCATCTTTTATGACCTAAGGTTCTAAGTCCCATCATTTCCCCTGCTGGTCAAGGCAGTCACAGAAATATCACAGTGTCCATTTTTGGAAAATTCAGAATACACAAACATACAGAGCCTTCCATCCATACCATTCCTTCTAGTCAACAAATTTATGAAAGGATGTGTGTGAGTGTGTGTGTGTGTGTGTGTGTGTGTGTGTGTGTGTGTGTGTGTGTGTGTTCTCAATACTGTCTTGAGTTAATCATGATTTTCAGTTGCTGCTACTTAAATTACAATTTTATAATTAGTCCATAATTATCAATTTAGTTTGCTGCAAGTTATTTGCTTAATCCTGTACTGGCTAATCATGTGTCTTTCTATCAACAACATTTTGGTGTACTTTTTTTTAAAAACAATTAAAATTTAAGATGCGTATGTGGTATCTCGAGTAGGGAGTATCGATAGATCTATGGATAGTCATCCCGAAGGTACTCAGAGAGTGAAATCTGTGCTGCCCATGAATTCTTGCCTTTCAATAACTTGGAATCCATAAACAAGTGTAATCACAGTATTTTACAGTTTATAAGCATTTTGCAAAGTAAGTGTACAAGCTCATCCTAACACATTTATTTAGCTCTGTATAATCCTTAAATTCTCTCATTTGGAAGTGGGGATGGGAAGAAGTGAGATGGTGATGTTTTCCCCACACCAGGAGCCCTAGGTTGGTGTGCAATGAGAGCTAAACTGGAGCTGTATAACTCATGCATTCCTTCACTCGTTTATTCACTCAAGACAGTAACTGGTTTGTGGAAAAGGTGAAAGAGATGAGCGACGGGGGTGGGGAGGACCAAGGATGACTCTGAAGTTTCCGTCTTCTTGGGCAACCGAGTGAATAGTGGTACTTTATCTAAGGTGGGGAAGAGAGCAGAGGGGGCAGGAATTAACCTCTACAGGACTGCGACCTCATCTGTACAGTGGGAACAACCTCCATGCCCTCTCACCCTTCCAATCAGAGCTGTTCTTTACATCCCAGGCTCTTCCTAGCCCAGTGGGAGGCCAACACTTATTATATCCACAATAAGTCCATCTCTGCCTACTCGGACTCGTTGGGCTTGGGTGATCAACAACTCAGACACACCCTTCACTCATCAGTGGTATAGACCAGGGAATCATAAGGACAGCATGGAGAAAATCACTGGGTCTCCACTTAATCCAACAAAAATAAACCTTTTAAGAACCACATATATGGCACCAAGTACCACTGCCAAATTTGGTGAACACAACATGTGATCTGACTTTGATTTGCAATAGGAAGAATGAGCTACAGTAATGTGTCCACTTATTCACCAGAAGTATGTAAAGACTATAAACCAAGGAGAAGGAAGATGCATTGCTGGTTGTACCTCAACAGGACCTGTGTCCTTAGGCTCACAAGCACCTATCTTCAACCTGTGAAATAAATCATTAAAAAAAAAAAAAAAGAGTTCAAATTTCTATACAAAGATGTGCTTTCCTGACCACCACCTTCTAGCACACTTACTTCAGAACTTCAGCCCACCAATTTTATTAATTCCATTAAATCCACAAATCCCACCATTTTTATCATGATCTCAAGTTTTTACTTTTCTCAAGTTCTCACTTCCGTCCTGATGCAGTTTAGTTTCCATGTGTCCCTTGCTCACGTGGCCTCTTTACAAACACCTCTTCTGCCCATCTCTCACTGCATCTCTCACGCCACCGTCAGAGCCCGTCCACCACTGAAGACAATCACCCACCTCCTCTGTGTCGGCACCCAGGAAACCAAAGGCCACTGCAAAAGAAATCCCAGAATCGTTCTAAAACATCACCCTTTCAATTTGTGACCCTGTATTTCAAATCGACACTAACCAACAACCTGCTCTAGGACCCTTAGGAATTTCACGTTCTCACTTTCTGAGATGCTATCACAACTTCTTTCTTGCTGACCCTCCAAAATATGTCCCTGCCACCTGGGCTGAGGGCAGCATCTCTTGATTCTTTGAGTAAATGAAAGGATCAGGTGAGAGAACGACATCCCTCTCCCAGCATCCAAACCCAGCCATCGCCTGGCATTCGAGCCCATCCATGGACTCTGCCTCCCATCCAGTTACAGGGAATGAACTGCCCTTGATCCTGTCAAAGGCCACTTGAGCTGAACACTCTCTTCCTTTCCTCACTCAAGGACTTTATTACTGCCAACTCTCCTTTACCTTTCGATGAAGTGTTCTATTATCTTGCATTGCAAAGATACCCTATCCTGACTCCACATTGTCCTGGCTCATTCTCGGCTCCCCTTCATGGTAAAGTTCATCAAAAATATTTTCTTTTTTTGTCTTTTTTTTTTTTGTCTTTTTGCCATATCTAGGGTCGCACCCGCGGCATATGGAGGTTCCCAGGCTAGGGGTCTAACAGGAGCTGTAGCTGCCGGCCTTCACCACAGCCACAGCAATGCAGGATCCAAGCCGCTTCTGCAACCTTCACCACAGCTCACGGCAACGCCGGATCCTTAACCCACTGAGCGAGGCCAGGGACCGAACCCGCAACCTCATGGTTTCTAGTCAGATTCATTAACCACTGAGCCACAACGGGAACTCCAAAAATGCTTTCTAGACTTACTAGTTCTCCTGCCTCTTTCTCGCATTCATCAGTACAAAGGATCTTCCTGTAATTCACTGCCAACCCATTTTCTAGTAAAGAAGCTGAGGACCATTTGTATGCCCTTGTGTGCCATTCCCACAATTCTTAAGTGGCAAAATCAAGACCGGAATTCTTGTCTCTAAACTCCTGTTCCTTCCAGGAGCCCCCCCCACACACACACACCTTTGATCTCCCCCGTTATCCCGCTGACTTGACTTAATTCAAACTGATATCAGAAGAGTTTTCCAACTCACGGGTCCCTGAAACAGACCCAGGTGAGCCAATCACTCATAGCGAGGCTCCTCCCCAAGCCACGCCCCAATCCGGACCCCCCAGAGCTCCGCTGGAGTCCCGCAGGCACCCGTGCACTCCAGAGGGGTGGAAACGTGAGTTTGCCAGTCACATTATCTTCGACATCCCTTGTTTCCCCGAGCTCAAATTGAGTAAATCATATCTGCAATTTAACTCTTAATCAAGAGGCCCTTGAGTCTGACTTCGGAGACTTACTTTATGGCTCCTCGTGTGTCAGGTATGAAAATGAAGGATGTCTTAACTCGCTCGGCGGCGATGTTCACGCTCAGTAAATCACAGAGGCGCGGGGCGCGGGTGTGTGCAAGGGAGGCTGTATTTCAGGAAGCCAGATGCAGAGGGAGAGATCTGGCACAGCGAAGGCGGGGAGACAAGAGGGAGCAGGAGGCAAAGCCAGATGCCTTCTGGAAACCTAGCTGACCCAGAGCAAGGAGGCGTTTCACCCCTGTTTTCCCAGGTACGGTCCCGGGGCAGCTGCGTACAGCTTCCACAGGCCAGGAACTCCACCACTGGAAAAGAAAGGCTTCAGTTCAACTCCACTAATCAGAGGAAGGAATCTGGCCAACTCCTGCCTTTCAGTCTGCTAGGCCCCTACTTACTGTGCTGTCTTTCATAGATAGGGTCAGGATTGCCTTGACCTTCACTATACCTGTTTCCCCGGATACCATCCTCTTATCCTTTGTTCTCTCGTTATCTAGTGGCATTAGCAGACTTATTTTGTTTTGGTTACCAGGATACAAAACCCACTTTCTAGAAACTGACCTCTCAATCCTGAAAGCCCTCTTGATTGTATTGGTCAACCCAGGAGTCAATGCCCCTCTAGGGAAAACTGTATTTTTTTTCTTTTTATGGCTGCCCCTGTGGCATATGTACGTTCTCAGGCTAGGGGTCGAATCAGAGCTGAAGCTGGAGCCACAGTCACAGCCATGAGGACACCAGATCCGAGCCGCATCTATAACCTAAGCTGCAGCTTGCAGCAATGTAGGATCCTTAACCCACTGAGTGAGGCCAGGAATTGAACCCGTGTCCTCATGGATATTATGTCAGGTTTTTAATACACTGAGCCACAGGGAACTCCAAAAACTGTTTGGGGGGGGAGGGTTGTTTTGTTTTGCTTTTGCTTTTTAGGGTTGCACCTGTGGAAGTTCCCAGGCTAGGGGTCAAATCAAAGCTACTGATGCCAGCCTACACCACAGCCCCAGCAATGGGGATCAGAGCTGCCTCTGTGACCTACACCACAGCACATGACACCAGATAACTGACCCACTGAGCGACGCCAGGGATGGAACCCTCATCCTCACAAATACTAGTCAGATTCGTTTCCGCTGAACCACAACAGGAACTCCCAGCTATATTTTTAATGAATCATTTTTATATCTGAATCACTTTGCTGTAAATCTTTTTCAGATTCTTTTCTATTATACATTATAGGTTATTATAAGATATTGAAGATAGGTCTCTATGCTATACAGTACGTCCTTATTGTTTATTTTATAGATAAAAGTGTATATCTCCTAATCCCAAACTCTTAATTTATCCCTTCCCCCTTCCCCTTTAGTAACTATAAGTTTGTTTTTAATATCTGCAAGTTTATTTCTGCTTTTTAAATAAGTTCATTTGCATCATTTTTTTAGATTCCACATATGTCTTTCTTTATCTGACTTACTTCAATTAATACGATAATCTCTAGGCTCATCCATGTTGCTGCAAATGGCTTATTATTTGTAGACTTTTTGCTGATGCTACGTTTATTAACTTATTGCAGTCAGAGAGAGCATCACCTTGACCGAGTTTCAGAAGCATCACAGAAGGAAGAAGTCAGAGGCAGATATTTATAAGATTTGGGAATGTGGGTTGGAATGACTTAAGGTGGGTCTTTCCATGCAGAGATCTGATTGGCACAGGGAAAAGTTCACGCTGTAACAATTTAGAATTGATGGACATAGCAAGGTGAGGGTCTCCAAGCGAGTCTGGATCAGTATACAGTTTTTTGATCATTGAGCTGTTTGCCCAGACAAGCAAACAATTGCCTTAACAAATTAGTTTGGGGAAATTTTATGGTCTAAGCACTGAAGTGATTTATTTGTTTATAGTCTTAACTTTCTGGGCAAAGAGTTCTTGGAACAATTTAATGAAGTCACACTGACTCACAGGTAGTCTCAGCACAGTGCAGATAGTTGAGCTCTGGTTATGCAGCTGGTCTCAGTCCTCAGCACCGCGTCAGGGTACAGCCCTGCCCCGCGGTTGGCTGGGAACCTGTCTGTGTCCTAAGAACAGAAGGCTGGGGAAGAGCCCCTTTGCATTCACCAGGCTTTGAATAAACCAGAAGGAAATATATGCAGAGAACGCAGCAGAGCTCTTTCAGGAAGAACCCTCCTCCAGCTGCCTAAGAGCCAGGGCTGGCATCTGAAGACCAGTGCTGCCCTGAGGGCACCCTGAAACATTCCCAGCCTTGATCCAGGACATGCAGCATATTTCCTTGGACACTTACAAGCCAGCTTTTTTTAATGAGAGATGCCTTCAGACATCGTCCTGAAGTGAAGCCAGGCAACAACGGGCAACAGAACTCTTGTTAAGTAGTAGCACTTGAGAGTAAAACAAATGGAGCCTTGAAAGCTCCATTCAATGTGTATTTTTGGTGCCCCCTGCCCCCAGCTATTAAATGGCAATGCCTGAATATAAAGGTTTAACCCTGAATGTATTTGGAAAACATATGGATGAGGATGAATAGATTGTTAAAAATCAGTAAGATCATTAGCATAATCTTAACTCTGTCATTACCTATAAACTGGCTTTTCCTTCTTGGTCTTGTTATAATTTCCTCACGCCTGATCCTCCCCTTCAAAGAACAGATGAAGGAGTTCCCGTCATGGCTCAGTGGTTAAAGAACCCAACCCAACTAGTATCCGTGAGGGCTCAGGTTCAACCCCTGGCATCGCTCAGTGGGTTAAGGATCCAGCGTTGCCATGAGCTGTGGTGTATGTCTCAGACTCCTCTTGGATCCTGCCGTTGCTGTGGCTGTGGAGTAGGCTGGCAGCTGTAGCTCCAATTCAGCCCCTAGCCTGGGAACCTGCATGTGCCGTGGGTGCAACTCTAAAAAGACAGAAGACAAAAAACAAAGAACAGATGGAAGTAGAGGAGCGAGATCATACCTATCTTAGGTTGTACTGAGGTGCTTGACACCTCAAACTCTGAATGCATTTCACCCAACAGAATTATTAATTATAGTGCTTGTAGGAAAGATCTTGTGGGAATAACTGGAGAAATTTCAATATGGAATATAAATTGAAGATTTCTTTTCTTGGGTGTGATGATTATAACTGTAATTACGTAAAAGAATGTAGTTCCTGCTTGGGAATGTATGCTGATTTACTGATTGGTTAAGTTGCATGTTGCCTACATATCATTTCATGGTTCATCAAAACCAAGAGACGTTTGTATACATAAATCTAAAGCAAATAAAATGAAATAATATCAGCATCGAATATAGGTGAAGGGCATAAGTAGTTCCTAAATCACACTTCCAACTTTTCTGTAAATTTGAAATTTTTCTAACACAAAGTTGAGCAGAAAAAAATCATGATTAAAGGCACTGCTGCAGATGGAAGGCGGTCACCTGTGAGTGGGTTGTCTTCCCTACTTTCAAGGAGCCAGGAATAAGATTACACACTGAGAGTTAAACTATGAAATCACCCAGAGCGAGTGAGAGAGGAGCTTTGCAAAATCACATTAAAACAGAGTGGCTCCCAGACGCAAGACTGGACTGAAACTATTCAATCTGAAGAAAGAATAAGGCTCACCCATGGAAGCATAGAAAAGAGAGAATCAGAGAAAGAATGGCTGGCAGTGACCACCTAAGCTCTGTCCAGGGTGCAGGACACCTTGTTGAATGGGCTTTGGATGTGACAGTCTCTCTGGCAAGGAAGTCCCCTGTTACTGCCATGGATTCAGCAAAGCTGTCAGGCCCTGAGGCTGTTACAGTTTCAAGATCATAATTAAAAACCCCTTCACTCAGCTTCCTTGCTCAGTAGGAAACCTCCTGATTATTACGCGGCTTCCCACAGAGATCGCCTCCAGGGAGAAAATGTGCTCCAAGACATCACAGTGTCCATTCCTTCCACAGTTACAGGCTTCACGATAAATTATAAAATCGGCATCCAGGTTTTATGCTTCAGACTGTTCTATCTGAATGAGTCCTTATCTGAGAGATGAATCCACAACTGGTATGCAAATAAATTACATTTCTGAACCTGCAAGACTGAAAGCTGGATTTGGGACAACAGAGAATGTATCCTGAGATCATGAAATTGATTAATCACCTGTATTTCTCTTAAGGAAACCCAAACCTTGTAGTTCACCTGTCCTAAGCAGTGACACTGGCATTATCATTTATCTAATCACCATACCACTCTCTTGGTGTGGAAAAATATCTTCTGACCTCACGTTTACTGACTTAGAAACACATATTTGGAGCACAACCCATGTGTGACTTGGCAGCTGCCAATAAAGAAGTGAAAGGGGTTCTAGGTCAAGACAGCAGACTGTGCTTGCGTATGAAGCCCCCGCTCGTACTCAAAACACATAGAAACACTACATAATATAGGTGGCTTTTAAAAATTCAAAGTGCATAGCCAAGCTCAAAAGCAAAAAGGAGAAACTCCAGGTGCCAGAAACATTACAGTGAGTGTGAGCTGGAACTACGTGGCCATAGACGGAACTAAACCAGGTACGTGTCTCGCAGGTTGAGGTTTTAAAGCCTCCATGGAAGCTGAGATTGAGGCCAAACCTCCCCACTTGGTGTAGGAGCTGGAACTGAGCCCTTTAACCACAGCCACGGACAGTAAGCGTCTTTCCTGTCCTTTAATATAGAATCAGAAAAACTTGGCTCACTGACCCAAGAAGTAGACTCCCCCAAATGGTATTTCTTGCAGGTGTGAGATCAGAAGCCTTACACCACCTACATGATGCAAAAACCTTAAGTCAAGATGTAAATGTAAAAACTGGGTCCTGCGATTTCCTCTGTGGTCCTGTTAGAAGCAACTATTGAAAATTCCCACAGGAAAGCCTCTGCAAGCCAGGATATGTACCAACAGTGTGAAAAATCATTCACACTAAAAACATGGTTCCAATAACTCTTGGAGAAATCTAATGATCTAGGAGATGATCAGCAAATAACCAATGGCCATGCCTGGGGAATCACAGATAATGTATCAGTATGAGTAGGACTTTAAAATAAGTTTGCTTGAAGTGTACATATATGAAGAAAGAAAGTGTATCAGACATGAGAAGGACATAATGGCAACCAAAAAGAAAGGGGATTTGCAAAAGTAACAAAATTTATAGAAATACAAAAATACAGTAATGGGAGGGGAGGAATTACTCACCAGAGTGGTTAGGCAAGAGATTAGAACTAGTCAAAGAGAGAATTTGTGAAAACGAAGGTAGTGCTTAAATAATTTCTCAAAATCACTCAAAGAAAAATAAAAGCAGAAAAGAAGAATGGAAGAAAAATAACTATAAGTTCTGAGATACATATAAAGGGGGTTTTAGGAGTGAGCAGAGAAAGTAATGTAGCCGTTAGAATGTATTAGGCTCAAAGAAATAGAAAGTCCAACCAACAGACTTAAACAAGAGGATCATTTTTTCACCCACAGCAAGACATCTGGGGAAGAAGCTGTCCAAAGCTAGAATAGCATCAGCTCACACTGTTCCAAAGTAAACATATAAATAAATGTATAAATAAACTTTCAGTGGATTAAAGATACCAACATGAGAAGTAAACTTGCAAATCATTAGAAGAAAATATTGGAAATAAATTTTATGACCTATTGCAAAAAAAAAAAACCTTTCTGCAAACTTTTTATAAAGCAGGAAAAAATCTGTAGGTTCAACAGATCAACTTTTAAGTTTCTTGAATGACAGAAGATACTTGGGGCAAAATTTAAAGCAACAGATGGGGAGGAAATGTTTGCAGCCCAGATAACCTGCGAAAATTAATATCCAGAGTTCCTACAAATCATTAAGAAAAAGATAAAGCAAATAGCAAAAAAGGCAGAAGCATTAGAAAGTTCAATTCACAAAGGAAGAATAAACTTGATAGTCAATGAACGTATGAAGCAGTACTCGCTCCCATCCTTATCGTGACCAGGGAAATGCAAATTAAAACACTGAGAAAAAAATGAACATTATCAAGAGAATGTGGTGAAATGTCAAGTGGAAACTTTATACCTTGCTGGAGAGCTGCAATATAATACAGCCCCTTGGGAGAGCAATCTGGCAATGTTTAGTAAAATTTAAACCTAGTCATTTAGTTCAAGGATTTTACGGAAGAAATTTTCTCATGAGCACTCAAGGGTATTTCTTGCAGCAACTTTGTTAATAACAGCAAAAAAATTAGAAAGAATCTGAATGCTCATGGAAAATACAGTGTCTAGATAAATTTTGGCATATCCATATACCACATCTTCCTACTGAAACTGTTCAAATGAATGAACTAAATTGACATATGCCAATAAGGATAATTACCAAAAACCAAATGATGAATGAATTGAATAGGGACAACTACTAAAAATAAAAGCATGAGTTGCTGAAAGATATAAACGGTGTGTACATCTTAATGACATTTATCTAAATCTTAAAATGTATGAATCAATCCATATGCGATTTATGCATAAACATGAAGTGAGAGTATACCCTTGCAGGCAGGATAATGTTTGCTTCTAGGAAAAGAGGGAAATTATATTAGGAGGGGATACAGGGGACTTTAAAATTACCTTTGGCTTTTTTTTTTAAACATCTAAAACAATTATGAGGAAACCTGAATTTGTTCATTATGGGTAGCAAGTGCATTGTTATCTATTAAAATGTTTTCTGTATTTTCTTAGTCTTTATTCTTTCTAAATAAAACAGTGTGAACGAAATTTTTAACAATCCATGTGACTATTTTCTAAATGTGTTTTTTAAATATTTCCTTTTTAAGGTTCACCAACAGAGATTAAGTACAAAGAGGCCAAGTAAGTAAAGTCCTCCTGTACAGATCAGATTATCTGTTCAGCCATTTGATAAACCATGTGGCTCAACCATTCTGGGAACGCGGATTATGGCCTGACAAAACACACCTTCTCTCCCCAAAAGTGATATATTTCATTAAGCAAAAATTGGGCATGGGAGAGGAGACAGAATGGGACCCAGGAATGACAAGTTAAAATGTCCTGATGGGAATTCCCATCGTGGCTCAGTGGTTAACAAATCTGACTAGGAACCATCAGGTTGTGGGTTCGATCCCTGGCCTTGCTCAGTGGGTTAAGGATCCGGAGTTGCCGTGAGCTGTGGTGTAAGTTGCAGACGCGGCTCGGATCCCACATTGCTGTGGCTGTGGCGAAGACCAGCGCCTGCAGCTCCAGTTAGACCCCTAGTTTGGGAACCTCCGCACGCCGCACTTGCAGCCCTGGAAAAGGCATAAAGAAAAAAAAATGGGATGTCCTGATGAATTGCTGTTTCATTGCAGTGAGCGTACTTGACTTTTGTTTTTGTGTTAGAAAGGGGTTTCCAATTAATTATTCAGGATAAAGCCTCCCTCCTCTCCAAAAAGACTGCAGGTTGGAACCCGTCTCGTATGCATAATCATATAGAGTCTCATGCAAGCAGCATTAGAGCCAGCATCTAATTGGTGCCTCCACCAGGCCTGCGGCGAAAAGCTTGTTTAAATGCAATCAATATTCACAAGTTAAGAAAACAGGGTTGCACGGAGCAGAACAGGCAAGATATAGATTTCCACTTACAAGTCAGCGTGGAGCTAAAGATTCACCCCAAATCGCCCTGTGCAGGATGAAGTGTGCCCTGCAACAGCCTGGATTTCTCACCAAGCCTGGCCCTACCCCCCAGCCCCTACCCCATGTGCCCAAGAGGAGACAGACCCAGAGAAGGGATTGTGGTGGGGGGAGATGTGGTCAATGAACACGGGTCCAGGGCCAAAAGATCATGTCTATTGGAAGAGAACAACAACAACAACAAAAATCTGGCTTTTAATAATATTAATGCTTAAGTTCTCTTCGTGCCTCAGCAGAAATGAATCTGACTAGTATCCATGAGGATGCAGGTTCCTTAACCCTGGCCTCACTCAGTGGCTAAGGATCTGGCGTTGCAATGAGCTGTGGTGTAGGTTGCAGCTGCGACTCGGATCTGACATGGCTATGGCTGTGGCTGTGGCCGGCGGCTACAGCTCCAATGCAACCCCTAGCCTGGGAACTTCCATATGCTGCAGGTGCAGCCCTAAAAAGAAAAAAAAAAAAAAAGATTGTTGCCAAATTTTAAAATAAATTTTTAAAACTCAGCTCAAAAAATATTCATGGAATGAATAAATTCAACCTTTTATAGATACAGCCAAAAGAAAATGTTTTTTTGGAATTGGTGGAGGTGACGGAGGAGGATGAGGGACACTGGGACAGAAGAAAGGGTGATCACAGAGGCCCTGTTTTTAATCTTTGAGAGAAGAAAGCTACTGTCATTTTCTGTTTGGAAAATGAGTCCTGCTATGGTTACCAAAGGGGACAAGTTGGGGGTGGGAGAGGGATGGACTTGGGGGTGGGACTGGCATATGCACCCTGACGTATATGGAATGACTGGCCAATAGGGACCTACTGTATAGCACAGGGGACTCTACCCAACATTCTGTGATCATCTATGTGGGAAAAGAGTCTGAAATAGAATGGATGTGTGTCCATGTAAAACTGAAGCACTCTGTCGTGCAGCAGAACCTTGTAAATCAACTAGACTTCAATAAAATTTTTAAAATGAAAGGAAAAAAAAAAGACGAAATGAGTCCTGGGCTTAACAAAGTTAAAGTGGGTCAGCAACTGCAAAGGAAGGCACATTTTATCCCCCAGGTTTTAGGACTTGGTCAAGGTCGGTAACAAACGCTCTAGCCCAAAGCTACCCAAACCGTGACATACCCAATTCTGGAGCTGTCCACGGCTCTCACCATGGCCTGTCTAGCATCTCAGCCTGTCTAGCATCTCAGCCTGTTCTTCCTTGAGCACTGAGGCAGAAGAGGCAGCCACAAGAGAGGCAGAATTTCGATTGCCTCTAAAATGTGAAAGAAAGGTCCCAGCATGAGCCTCGGCCCCCGGACGTGTGATATATGGCAGGCCCATCGATTGAATCAAGAGGCATGTGGGAAAGAACTGCGAGATCGGATTCCAGAACAATGATCAGCTCCGAAGAGGAGATATTCTGAGTAGGGACATCTGCCCATCACTCTGCACAGGGCTTTGGCCCAGGTCCCCACTGGCTCTAGCCTCTGTCCTAGAGAAGGGAGGCTGTAACCAAAAGGCCAATAAACTCGGATCAGCCCTGCTCCATCTGCAATTAGGAAAGGCCACCTCTTTCCATAAAGTCGGGGTCCTCTCTCCACCTACATAATGCTATTCACTCAGCAAAGCCGTCACCACCACCACCACCACCACCACCCAGGTTAACAGATAAGATCTGCATGAGTCTAGTTATTTGCAGATTACGGCTGCTGGGCACGGCAAGGGCGTAAATAAGCAACTGTCAAACCAACTGTCTCATAATCCAACTCACAAGGAAGAGAGAGAAAGACCCTTTCCAGGACAGATACATCTGAGCTAAAAGCAACTCTCAGAGGCAGGCTAATTTGTCCCTTCTTTCCTGATAATAGCTCATTACCTGACGTCAGCATCGCAAGTGGCTGGAAGTATTTATAATGTTCACTTTGCAGCCTTGTGGTGTCCTGCCTCTGATGATGCTTGGCCTGGCTTTCCACGTGAGTCACCTCTACCAATAATTTCTCGGCCAGAATAGCCTGGGTCCTCTGTGAAGTTCCCTCAGGACAGCAAAGAGCCGTGGCTGCCTGCAAACAGATCCTCGCACGGGGCGTGAAAATACCAGACCCTCGGCTTCCACACCGGCCACCCCAGAGCTTCTTTTGTTAAGTGTGTTTGTTTCCTATGGTCAGGACTCTGGGTCATGATGTGGTGGACCCCGGCCCATCCTTTCCCCGCTTTTTTGTCAGCTTGGACCTTGGGAGGTGGCAGTGCGTGTGAGCGGGCACGGAACCACAGCAAACCAGAATCACACCAATGCTGAGGACAGGAATCACAGTAGGGAACCCAGCCCACGTTCCCAAATATGGTGGGATGCCTGGTCCAGGACTCAGCTCCAGCATATGATACTCTCTGCTCCCCCTGGCTGCTGTGGAAGTCAGAGGCTAGAAGCCTGCGCCCCAAATTCTGGGGTGTGGACTGAGATACACCTAATGAACACAACAGTGAAAGTCGGGACGAGGGACTTTCACTGTTAGTGCATAAAGCCCTATATGGCCTGTAGCATCACACCATATAATATTACGCCCAACATGTACTAAATTATGGGTTTCTTTATATGACTTCAGCATGGACTTTTTTTTAAAGTTCCCAATCATAGGCATTTAGGAACAATTGAACTGATGATTCCTCTTGTTCACTCTCCGTGTTACGCTGTGACCCTGTGAATCCCTCACTTGGCAAGATCCAGGCTGCCTGTGGCTAAGCCAGTCTGCGCCGCCTGACTACAGTCACTGCCTGGTCGTCAAGACCCCTTGCGCCATCATCAGCCGCCACCCCCCCCAAGACCGCAGTCTGACATTTGCACCATTTGAGGCTGAAGCAGATGTCGGCTTCCTCCCTTCTCCTCCCTCCCAGGAGAATCAGCAGGGGCCGTGCAGGCCCCTCTGCTCTTGGCCGAGACCCTCCAAGCAAACTGCCAGATCTAAGTTTCATTAGCTAGAGGGCACGGCCCCGCCGGCCAGACCAGAAACTGCAGTTTCTCTGATGACACCACAAAAAAAAAAAAAAAGATGGCCATGCCGGATGGCGCTGCTTAACAGGTGCAGATGTGGACAGAAGGCTCCCCGGTTACCCAGCCTACGGCCCTCCCTGAGCCCCTGCCTTTGGCCCATGCCCTGTATTCCCTGCTTACGACAAAGGATGGCTTCCCATCCAAACTCAAAACCTTTACACTCTGACCCCAGCCCCTCTCCTCTCTCATCAGTCTCTGCATCACATCCCTTATTCTTGCCGTACAGAGCTAAGTGCTCTTCCCCCAAACATACCACTCTTGGATCTCAGGGCCTTTGCACATGCTGTTCCTTCTGCCTCAAATTCCCTTCCCTTTGGCCATGCCTATTCAACCTCTGAGACTACATCCAAATAGCATCCTCTGTGCTGCTTTCCCTCTGGGTCCCCACTGCTCACCATTCATGCTCCTGGCACCACATCAATCGTGCCATGTTATAAATGCACTTTCAACCATTCCTGAGTTCCTCAAGGACAGGAGTGTGTATGACTCATGCTTCTAGTTTCTGCAGAAAAGTCTGGCACAAGATTCAGTACAAAGTAGTGAACAAATACTTTTTTTTTGTCTTTTTGCCTTTTCTTAGGGCCACACTCATGGCATATGGAAGTTCCCAGGCTAGGGGTCCAATCAGAGCTGTAGCCGCTGGCCTGCACCACAGCCACAGCAACGCGGGATCCGAGCCGTGTCGGCGACCTACACCACAGCTCACAGCAATGCCAGATCCTTAACCCACTGAGAAAGGCCAGGGATCGAACCCGCAACCTCATGGTTCCTAGTCGGATTCGTTAACCACTGTGCCACGACAGGAACTCCCAACAACCACTTTTGAGTGAACTAGAATTTGAAGGTACATCATTATTTACAAAAGACTTTCCCACCCAGCCTCTAACGGGGCTACCCTCATATTTCTGGTCCTGAAACAGACCCTTGTAGATTTCAGTGAGGTTGAGAAGGCCCAAATCAGTCCTCTGATCCACAAATGCTAGATTTACTTTGCCCTTCTATGTATTTAGGACTGAGCTAATTAGTGTGGGAAAAAAAGCAAGAACTCGCTTTGAAAGATTTGCATTCTAGGACTCACATATGCCAGACAGTGATAGAAAGGTACTAGGCAAATGACTTGAGTTTTAAAAGGTAGCAGCAATGCTTTGAAAATTTCAAGTCAGTGGGTTGTGAAATCAATTTGGTAAACCATGATTAAAATTTTGGAATGAAGTGGAATGGAATGAAATGGAATGGATAGGATAGGACAAGACAGAGCAGCATAGTACTGCACTGCAGAGACTAGGCAATATAAGACCTGGTGCATCACAGGTGGTAAGACTAAGTATTATTTGAGTGCTTTGAGTCATGCTGTAGTGTTTCTTACTCTGTATGGGTCACGGCCAAAACACTTGAAAGCCACTGTCTCAGAATTTGAAATCAGCAAGGAATAAGTAAGAAGTGCCTTATATAATAAATATGCGGGAGTCCCCTTCGTGGCTCAGTAGTTAACGAACTAGGATCCATAAGGGTGCGGGTTCGATCCCTGGCCTTGCTCAGTAGGTTAAGGATCCGGGGTTGCTGTGAGCTGTGGTGTAAGGTTGCAGACATGGCTCAGATCCCACGTTGCGATGGCTGTGGGGTAGGTCTGTGGCTGTAGTTCTGATTTGACCCCTGGCCTGGGACTTCCATATGCCACAGGTGGGGCCCTAAAAAGCAAAAAAAAAAAAAAAAAAAAAAAAAAAAAAAAAAAAAAAGAAGAAGAAAGAAATTTGCTCCCAGGAGGAATAGAGAAGAAAGAGAAAAGGAGAGAGAAATAAGGAGTGATCTACAATCAAAGGTCAGAAGAAGCTCCCTGGCAATGAGTTGTCAAACAACATTTTAAGAATGAGATGCCTAATGTTCGATTAGAGGTCACAGTGCAGAAACAAGCAAGATTTCTGAAGTCTACCTAAACATACTCTGCCTTCCTTGACTGAAATACACACAGGAATCCACTCTGCAAAGAACAGGCTGATCTCTTATTTAAGCAACATTACCGCTGATTTAAGCTAATTATATGAAGAACAGAGACAGAAAGACAGCCGATGAGATGGTCCAACCACAACATGAGGGAAAGGAGCTCACAATCAAAAGAGCAAAACCGCAACCCCTCTAGGAATCTGCACAAATCTTAGCAAGGGCTTCATACAGTCACAGGAGGCAAAGGAGGATCTGACCTTCTCTAGATCTCAAGGGGCTGGAGACCCCGGCCAACGTCCAAGTCGTCTGTGAACAGTCACACTGCCTGGTGTTGAGAAGGGCCACCATCCAGTTGCAAGGAGCCACAGCTAAATGACAGGTCACCCAATCCAGCCATGCATCCTCTATCCCTTCATCCAGAAGCCATGCAGGTGCTGCCTTCTGCATCTGTAGAGGTGGAGATGGTGCCGTTACCTGCAGCCACCACCTTTCCATCAGCTATAATCCTGACACCATGCAGAACAAGTCTAACCTAATTTCCCCCCAAATCCCGAGTGCACATTCTGTGCCCCCTGTCCTGAGTCTTCTCCTCTCCTGACCAAAGAGCAACGAATTCCCCCAAGATTTTCTTGGAAGGCATGGCTTTTATTGCCCCTCACCAGCTGATCACCCTCATCCAAACACATTTTATTCCATCCATGGTTCCTTTACAGCTCTCTAGTGGCTGCACACAGGATATAGAAACCCCAGCCACCTTGTTTTAGAGGCTGTATTTGCATGAAAACTATCCAGGGTCCCAGGAATAACTGTGGCTGGTAACAATCATTGAGTTTGTCTAATTAAGGAAATTAGGAAGAAATTTATGCACATCTTGTCCAGCTGCCCCATGACTTTCAAAGCATAAGATCTTTGCACTAATTCAATATAAAGGGCCTGTATTTCCTCTACCAGGCCTAACAACGGAAAATGTGATTTCCTGCAGCTTATTCATGATAACAAAGTTCCACCACAACAAAACAATTGTTCCTGTGGTTATAATAGTGTTGTTATTATTTTCACCCAATAACCAGTCTCATGGAACTTTCTCCCTGGTCTGAATTTTTGAAATCATGTATTGGTTGATATTCAGCTTGTGTATCAGGAAGACAGCAGAGCCTAAAAAAAGCTCTCTGGGCTCAAAGCCTGACTCCAACCTTTATTAACTCTGTGACCTTGTAAGTGACTTGACCTTGACCGAATCTTGACCTCTCAGTTACCTCTGTTTTCTTATTTATAAAAAGAAGAACAGTAAAAGAAGCCATTGGCTGCTGTGGGGCTTGCATGCAAGAATGCGTGTCAAGTGCTTGGCACAGGGCCTGGCACCAGGAGAGTGCCCCATAAGCAGAGTAGCACCAATTGGGGTAATTCTGAAATTGGGAAGAAAAACTGTTAAGAGTTACATAGAGACAGAGTAGCAACTGGGACACATGACCTAACTGTCAACACGCGTTAGCCGTGATGACGTGGATGGCAGTCCTCCTGCCTGAGCCCTCCTCTTCGACGGGCTTCATTCTGCTAAAGAATGATCACGCTCTCTCTCTTCTAGGATTACGGAGAGGATTAGAGGCAATCCACGTAAACTGTCTGGCACAGAGAAATCAATCAATACACAGCAAATTTTAAAATACCATTTGTATGGCTTCCAACCTAAAGTTCACTGCCTTCATGATGTACCCCCTCTGACATCACAAACAGGGGGGGAAAATCCTGCATCCGATGGTTTTGTTTCCAAGCATAACCAGCTAATAACTGAAGAGGAAGGAACAGCCTGGCAGTAAGAGTCAATCTGAGTCCTCTCTTGGCTCCAGCTGATGAATATAAACGATTTGAAAATTAAAAAGCCATTAGACTATTAAAAATAGCTTCTAAGAACCATCTCTCAATAAATTATTTTCATGCTTAAAAACCCAACTGGAAAGAATATAAATGGTAATACAAGCCATCTGAAAAGTCAATAACCAGATATAATGGTCAATTTCTCTGATATTATTGTCTAATTAAGCAATTTTGCTTGAGTCGAGATTGCATTTAACTGAGTCAGTATAGTCTAAAAGTGATGTAGAACTGATTTCTTTCAAGCTGAAGAGAAAAAAAATAAAACTTGAGCACAAGGAGGAACAAATTCTGATTTATGCTTTATACTCGACTGGCTGACTTTCCGAAGTGCGATTCAAGGGCTAAGAGGGAGCCCAACAAACGAGCTGGGTGCTCAGCCCTGAGACCCAGAGCCCCCCCTCACCCCAAATTTCAAGAGGTAGCAGACCTCTGCAGGTCTGTGTCCCCGGGAGATGGAAATGTTCCCTCTTCACGGCCTCTTTTCCATGAATGGCCCTGAATGGTTCCCTCGAGGTTCACTGATGCTCAGGCCTTGGGGAGCTTTTAAAAATCCCAATGCCCAAACCACCTCCCATTCAATCCATACAGAATCACTGGGAGTGGGACAACACCCAAACTTTCAGGATGCAGCCAAGATGGCATGCTTATAATCAATCCACCCCCTCTCTCCCTCTCTCTCCCTCTCTCTCTCTCTCCCTCCCTCTCCCTCTCCCTCTCCCTCTCCCTCCCTCTCTCTCTCTCTCTCACACACACACACACACACACACACCCCTATCTCTCAGCCTCTTGAATCCTATTGAAAGCCTTGAAGAACCATGGGACTTGATGAAAGATTGCCTTTATGTGACACATCTTGAAGATCTCCTCTGAGATGAACCCAATCCCTTGAAACACTCCAGAGTGAAAGCTATTACCTGTGTCAAGTGCAACTGTCTACCTCTTCAGGGCCTTTTGATTTTCCAAGGAGTATTTCACGTTGCCTTTAGAGCTAAGAAAACCTCCAGCTACTGGTAGACACTATTACAATATGACTATGAAAATATACCAGCAGCTTCTACCACACTGTCCCAAATATACGTCCTCTGCCAGGCCCAGAGCTGGCAGCAATATCCCATCCTGTATGTTGGATTTTGTCCTCTTGTGAACTCAGCAAAGGAACCAGTAGGAAGGTCGCTGGCTGCTGCCACTCATTAAGCATTTGTCTTCTGTCAGGAACTGTACTACAAATATAAAGAACCTAAGACAGTGGCCACACAGTAAATGTCACCAAGGACAGGGTTTACTCTTGGTGAGTCTATGGATGGGCAGCAGAACCCAGCATTACTATCAGTTGGCCACTGGCTCTCTGGTGGCTCTGTTCCCTGTCTTCCACAGTGGAAGAGTCAGGCAACGGCATCTGTTCACGATCTGGGTTGGAGAGCAGGGTTGGGGGTGTGGAGGGGAGGAAGCCATCCTCAGCCAGGTACACAAACATGTGTGAACTTGGAGGAAAGATTAATGGTTCATCTGATCTCCACTGCAGGTTCAAGCAATGAAATCCAATCCAACTGGAGCTCCCACTCCAGTTGACTTATTCCCGGGGCCCCTTCCCTACACATAATAGCATCACACCCCTAGACTCCTAGGCTGCTTCCAATGGGGGCACACCTTGACCCCTCCCTGCCCCACATCACCCCCATGCTTTGTTCCCTTTCTTTTTTCTCCCCCAAATCTCCCAAGTCCTCATCTGCCATAGATGTCATCGCTGATAAGAGAATATTTGAGCCCTGAGAGAGAAGATGCTTAGATGAGAGGTCTCTTCTGGTTAGGCCTCCCCGTATTGAATATCTTTATTTAAAAATAAAAAGGAAGGAAGGAAGGGAGGGAGACAGAGAGGGAGGGAGGAACAAAAAAAGAAAAAAACGCATACTCAATAAGATGGGTTGTCCTGGAAAGGTTTAGCCTTGGAGGGCATATCCTTGGATGGGGGCAATCCAGAGAGATGATGAGAAGAGAAATGCCACCCCAGACACAAAGCACTACTGTTGCTGTTGCATGCCTTACATACATTACCTCACTGGATCCACAAAACAACTCTGCATGAAGGTCCTTAATTCACAGATGAGGAAATGATGCTCAAAGAGCTTACTGGCCCATTCCAGCGTCAATTATGTGGATTATGTGGATCATTACCCCCTTCCCCATACGGTTCTGAGTTGGCCACAGAGGACGCTGTGCAAGATTTGGCCAGGGGTGCGGGGAGGGGACAGAGGGAAGTGAAGCAGGGGCTTTCTGAAAGAGTTCAGGATCAGGGAAAGTGATCTAGAACATGAAGCTGCCTGGTTTTGCAAGTAAACCTTCTGAAGGCTTCTGTCTTCCCCGTGACCATCCCCACTGAGAATGCAACCTCTTCTCATCTGTCCTGCCTCAACTCAGCACTCAAGACCAACTCATCTTGTCTGTAGATAAGCATGTAGGCTCGGTCGCCACACCGAGCCTTCAAGTCCCAGGCTTCCTCTTGAGCCTGCATCCTCTATAAAATGGGGGTAAAAGTAGCATCTAGCTACTTTTGCTAAAAGTAGCATCTAGCATCACTTACTGAAAAGTAAGTGACTTCATAGTGTAACTGGATACACAGGGCTCACTGTAAGCGCCCTGTTAGCTCTTATTAAGCACTGTCTTCTATGCCAAGCTGCAACAGACGTAATCCTTGACCCCCATCAAGGGCTGGCAGGAACTCAGTAGTGTGTAGCAGCCACCCCAGCGTGGAGGCCATGTAACGAGTATCCTGCCTACCCGGTAGCTGGGCAGCTCCTAACAGGCAGCCACAGCTGGACTGCATTGTGTGTGGAAGTATGTGTCTCCACCACTGTGTAACGTTCTCACCGCCAACACCTCAGAATGTGGACTTTTGAGAAACAGGGTCTTTGCAAAGGTAATCAAGTTCAAACAAGGTCACTAGGGTGGGCCCTGCTCCAACGTGACTGGTTTCTTATAAACGCAGGGAATTGGGACACGTGGACGGACACACACAGAGGGCAGATGATATGAGGACACACGGAGAAGAGGGCCACGTGGCTGGAGGGAGGCTTCTACAAGTCACAGAACACCAACGAGCGCCGGCAGGCATCAGAACCTAGGAGAGGCCAGGACGGATTCTCCCCTAGAGACTTTAGAAAGAAGTCAACACCTTGATTTTGGACTTCCAGCCTCCAGAACTGTGAACCAAAACATTTCTGTTGTTTAAATCCACCCGATGTTTGATGCTTTGTTATGGAAGCCCTAGGGAACTAATATAGACTCTGCAGGCTTGAGCTTTGGCCAGAGCTACCCGACTCTGAAGCGGTGGGGAGGGTGGCCCGCCTCCCGCTGACACGGGGACGGGCAAGCAGAAGAAGCCAACCAGCAAAGAAAATAGAAACACACAAAAGTAATACACAGAGAAAGTCAATTGTGATGGCTCTTTGATTCTGTTCAGTCCCTTCTTAAGGGCTGACTGAATTTCTTCCCTGAACTCAAGAGCACTTACACATCCGTGTAATACATTCTCCTTTAGGTCTTAACCTAGTTTAAGTGAGTGTCTACAATGTGCAACCAAAGAAACTGAAAAAATGCTACATCCCCCTCCCCCAAAATAAATGCAATGGCCACTGCGGTCCAGCATTGCTCATGTCACCTCCTAGACATAGCAGACAGTGTGAGCACCATAATGCACAGAGGACAAAGGTTGCCTCTATATGACAGTGGAAGGAGGCTTTCACAGAAGCAGCCATTCTCTGAGACTTCAGGGGTGCCTAAGAGCTGACTAGCAGAGGAAGCATTCCAGGCAGTGGGAACCACGTTTTAGATTCTCGTGTTTCTGCAAGATTAACCCTGAACTGGTTGACGCTGGGAAGGTTTTCATCACCCTTAAGCTGAAAAGCAATCAATCTGGAAACAAAACCGCTGCCCAGCTGCCATATTGAGCCAGGCATCGGGAGCTATCCCGAATCTTCCTGTTTTCAAAAGGACTCCTCCAGGTCTCCGCCAACTGAGACCACGTCTATTGATCCTAAAGCAAATCAACTCCTCTGCCTGTGTACTGCAGTTCAGACACGGACACTGAAAGATGTTGCCTTCTGATCACAACAGCAGCATTCGAGCTGTGCAAATGTTTGCTTTGCTCCTCGACACTCCAGCAATTAAGGCAAAGTAGAGAGGAAAATCTCATTACAGCAGATTGAATGAGTGGAATGCTCTGGTTAGCGGGCACTTTCAAGGGATGTGCGGAACTGGGAGACGGGTCTCATGGCCGGGCCATAGATCGTTCCCTCCCATCCCAGGATGGGATAATGCAGGATGTTTCTTTAGAGCCAACAGATGCTATGATCCAGTCGACTCTGGATACAAGTGTCCCTGCCCTAGTTAAGCATCCTTTTTCTAGCCCAGCCTGGAATCTCAGCAACTCATTATGCCTTGCTCTCAAGTTCTTTTGCTTTCTCATTTCCTCTGCCTCCGTTTTTCTTTCTCTGCTTTTCTGTTCTGTTTTTCCTCTTACTCCATCTTAGTTGGGGGGCCTAGTGGGAAAGCAGCTTCCTGCCAAAAAAAAGAGGGAAAGGGGAAACAATGAAAGCTTTCTCCATCTGCTGGTGACATCAGGGGAAGAAAAGATGAAAAAAATAAGCATGTGATCTAATTCCATTCTAGTGTCAGGATTACGGCTGCTGACAGTCCTCTTGGCCTTGGGCCAGGGCGTCCTGTGTACTCGCCAGGCTGAGCCAGGTATAATGGGGAGATTAAGAGCCCAGCCTGGAGCAGAGCGGCTCAGGCAGTCTGGCAGCTCTCATTAGTGTCAAACTGCAAGAAAACAACCCAGTCCAGCCGGGTACACCACCAGGAATCTCAACAAACTGCATCCTGGAGAGAAGGCAGGGAGAAGCTTTTTGGGAAATGACTGCTCCCTGCAACAGGGGCACCTCAGAGGGCACCAGCAAAGCTGTCTGCTTGTGGCAAGGTGGTCTCCAGTGAATGACTGACATCTTCTCCGTGCCAGGTCTGAGAGCCATAAAGACTGACAGGACACTCACTGGGCCTTGAGGAAGCTCCAGGTCTGGAAACAGCCACGCAGACAGAGCCCGCCATGGGGCATGAAACGTGGGCAGAACACACCCCGTCACAATAGAGCAAGGCCAGAAGGTGTGTGGGAGGGAGTCTGCTGAGGAAGGAGAGAACCAATTCCAGCAGAAGGAACAGCAGGAGAAAGTCGGGATACAATGGGAATACAACAAGAGGATCAGAAACGATCTTTTTTTGGAAAAAAGCAAGAGGATCAGAGATGATCACCTGGACCAGGGCCCTTGAAATAGACTGGCTCCTTAGAGATGGAGCCAGTCCTGTCTTTACACCTCATCCCCTAGGTGCTTAATTATTTTTGACCAGGAGTATTTTTGTGGTCAGATATATACAACATGAGCAGAACTGTTTACAACAGCCAAGTCACAGAAGCAACCTAAATGTCCACTGACAGATAAATGGATGAAGAAGATGTGGTATATATACACAATGGAATACTACTCGGCCATAAAAAAGAATAAAATAATGCCATTTGCGGCCACATGGATGGACACAGAGATAATCATATTAAGTGAAGTAAGTCAGGCAGAGAAAGGTAAATACTATATGATATCACTTAGATGTGGCATCTAGGAAAATGACACAGATGAAATTATTTGCAGGGCGGTGATGGACTCACAGATATGGAAGCAAACTTGTGGGTTGCCAAAGGGGAGGGGGAGGGAGGGAGTTTGGGATTAGCATATGCTCGCTACTGTATATAAAACAGAAAGGCCACACGGAGTTACTGTATGGCACAGGGAACTATATCTAATGCCCTGTAATAATGTATATTGAGAAAGAATTTTAAAAAGAATAGCTATATGTGTATATGTATGGCTGAGTCACTTTACTATATACCTGAAACTCACACAGCATTGTGGATTAGCTATACTTCAGTAGAAAAAGAAAAACGAAAAAAAATATATATATACATACGCATAACATGAAATGTACCATCTTAACCATTCTAAGTGCAAAGTTCAGTGGCATTAAGTACATTCACACTGCTGTGCAACAACCATCACCACCATCCACCTCCAGAACTCTTTTCATCTTCCCAAACTGAAACCTCATATCTGCCAAACACTAATACCCCTTCTGGCCCACCCTACCAGGTCTTGGCCACTATTCTGCTTTCTGTCTCCATCAGGCTGACTACTGTAGAGACCCCATATAAGTGGAATTGTGCAATATTTGTCTTTCTGGATCTGGCTTATTTTACTGAACAAAGTGTTCTCAAGGTCCATCCATGTTGTCACATTTACAGAATGACTTTTTTTAAAGACTGAATAATAATTGTAGGAAGGTTTATAGCATGAAGATGGAAATTCTGCAGTTAAAATAAGTTGAACTAGGGAGTTCCCATTGTGGCGCAGCAGAAACCAACCCAACTAGCATCCATGAGGATGCAGAGTTGATCCCTGGCCTCTCTTGGTGGGTCAGAGATCCGGTATTGCTGTGGCTGTGGTGTAGGCCGCCTGTAGCTCTGATTCAACCCCTAGCCTGGGAACTTCCATATGCTGCAGGTTCAGCCCTAAACAGCAAAAAAAAAAAAAAAAAAAGAAAAGAAAAGAAATAAAAAATAAGTTAAACTAAATAAAATAGGCATGAAAATGCAAAAAATAAAATAAAATTTAAAGGAGAAACTTTTGTTCTTTGTGACAGAAAACCCAGCCCAAACTGACTGAAGCAGAGAAGAGGGATTGATTGGCCCAGTGACTGAGGAATCCAGGGTGGAGCTGGCCTCAGGCATGGCTAGGTACAAGGGCTCGCTGTTATCACAACCTGGCCTCGGGGGCCAAGGACTGGGCAGGACACTAGGAACAGAGGAGGGATTAAATTAGGATTAGCACAATCCTAGCCCTAATAGAACCCAGGTCTTACTTGCCATCTCCTCTAACAGCTATGCCCAGGGCAGACATCCCCAATTGATCCCTGCACTCTTGATCCTGAGATCAGCTGGGGCTTTGCATCTGTCTTCACACAGAACTCCACTAGTGGATTGAAACTGGCTCATGACATAAACCCACCTGCCAGTCTTCCCCAAGACTCAGTGGTGATAATTACAGCCAACACTTATTTGGGGGGGGGGGGAGTAGCTCCAGTAAATCATATAATCCTCAGAATAACCCCTGAACCAGGGATTGTATCATTAGCCCCATTTTCCAGATGAGGTTAGAGAGATTAAGTAGCCTCTCCATGGTTACACCTCAAAGGCATAGAGAGATTAAGTAGCCTCTCCATGGTTACACCTCTCCATGGTGACAGCAGATTGTCGAATCCAGATTTGAACCCAGGCTGTCCAGCTGCCCACTGGGGTGTCACCTTGGGAGCCAGCCAACCACACCTGCTGAACTGAACCCTCATCTCATCTTCAAACCACCACAGAAACACGGAACACAATGGCAGGATTCTGGAGGAAATGACACCGTTTTCTAAAGTGCTTTCGCTTTTTATCCAAACTCAAAAGAGAGGAGTTCAAATGGATTAAATTATAATTGGACAATATGGAGTTGTGACTTGTAATTGTTGTAATTAATTTACCATCAATATAATGCAAGGAGTTAAAAATAATGGATTGAAAATGGTTGAAAACCCATTGAAAATGCAATATGTACAAGTGAAATACTCGTCTAACATGGAAAGTACTTAACCGAATATGACACACTCTAATAAATCTCTCTCTCATTCATTACAGGCTGCATATGTTACAGTTCACAGTCGAGCTTATCAGTGGAGGATAAGAGCTGGTGCAATTGCTCTTTAAATCCCTCTCAAGACCCTCCTTTTGGCCTCAGAATAAATTTTGCAAGAGCCTTATTTTAAAGCTTCTGCTTGAATGAGACTTCTCAGAGGAATGCTCAGTTCAGGGCCCCATGCGAGGGAATCCTCGCATCAGAGACTCTGAAAACATGAGCTGGGGCAGCAGAGCAGGCAGTCACCACTCTGTGCGTGTCCAGGAGGGGGCACTGCTCTGGCATCGGGCAGAGCTGGCTTCAAATCTCTTAGTTTGGCCACCCATCACTGGGGGACTCTTAGCCTCTCTAAACCTTACTTTTGTGATTTTTTAAAAAACACACAAGCAAATTTCCTTCTCAAAGGGTTGCAGTGAGAATTCAGAGAGATAATAATCAGTAAAGCATTAATAGCCCAGCACTTGGTACCTAGGAAGCACTACAATTCATTTAAATTTTTTAACACTATAATCTATGGATTACAGACTAGAACAAAATGCAAAATCTTCGCACATTCTTGAAACAAGTCCCAGCTTCCTTTCCTCCCCAAAGGCCACGGGTTCAAGTGCCAGCATATAAATAGGGACTTCATGGGATTGGTGTTGGGATTACAATTATCACCCACTGTTCTCTGATAGCCTTCTAGGAACTCTGCTTGGAAACCTCACGGAGCAAAGAGCAAAATGAGACTCTTGCTTTCCCGAGCGCTCATAATCTGGCATGGGGTGGGTAACTAACAGTGTGGAAGGGCCACAGAAGGTGTGTCTTCTGGGAGACCCCGCAGTGCTTTAATCACTTGGAGGTCCCTCTCTTATGCCCGCTCAGCGTTGTCCTGTTGTCTGACCTTCCAGTCCTGAGGAACCAAGGGAGAAAGCTGAAGGGATGCAGGCAGGCAGCAGAAAGAGCAAAGGCGGAGCTTTAGAGAAATCTTTGAGCAGGCTGGTTTAGGAAGCAGAGCGCTTACTGGAACACTAGGGGGTTGGAGGGACTGGACCCTGGGCAAACCAAAACCAGCAGCTACTGGGTAGAGGAAAGTCCGAGCTGCAGGAGAAAGCCAGTCCTGATTTCCAGGCACTCCAAACACAAGACCCGTGGCAGCCAAACTAGACACAGGCCCATGCGCTGGGGCTTTGGAGATGGCTCAGATGTCACACACGCAGTCCCCAACATGGCAGCCACAGCAAGAGACACTCTCTGCCGCCAATGAGCCCAGATAAATGCACCGACCCCAGCCCAGGACTGCCAAAGGGGAAGCCTCATTCTGTGCCTGTGTCCCTAAGAAAGGAAGGAAGGACGAATTCACTCGAGGACCGCGTGCCCGGGGAGCTGTCCAGATGAGGCTGCTGGAGAGCAAAGGCCATTGCTTTTTCTTTCCATTTTACCACCAGGCAGGGAGATCCTGCTTTGCTCTGAATAAATCCGCATTAAGATGAGAGAGATGTCTAGACACCTTTAATCCAGAAAATCCCTACTTCTGAAAGGAAATCATTCTCTACTTGCTAGGGGTATCAAAAGGCAGCTGTCAGGGGGTATACGAAGCATGGATTTGGGCATCAGACAGATCTATGTTCAAAACCCACATCTGGTACTCGCTGAACACCTTCATTCTGGGAAAGTCAGAATGTCTCCGAGTCAGATTTTCTTGTTAAAAACGGGGATCATCATACAGACAGCACGGGACCGTGCTTGGAATTACAATTGCATTCAGTATTCACTGACACCCTTCCTGGGGCCAAGAACTGTGCTGGGACCCGCACAAAGCAGTGAATAAAATGAGGCTCCAGCCCTGGGAGAAGCCGTATTCTGGTATGAGACGGATAACAAAGAGCCAAGGTGGAAGCGTGTCTGCCTTGTGTAGTAGAAGCTACGTAGTAGAATCATGAAGCGTGGGGCAACATTAGCTGTGCTGGAGAGCAGGGGGCATGGGAGAGTTCACAAAAAGAAAGGTGCTGAGCTTGTCTCAAAGGACAAGTTAGGGCCTTCTGGTAGACCAGATGCCACAGGCCGTCCAGGAGGCTGCACCTGCAAGAGCAAAGGCAAGTGCGTACAGGGGATGAAATGGGAAAAACAGTGGGAGGTGACAGCAGAGGGGGAGGGGCAGGCACACACCCAGATGGGAAGGGCCTCATTTGCTGAACTCAAGAGTCTGTACTTTCCTGCACCAACATGAGGCTTTAGCTCGATCTTGTCTTATCCGAAAAGGCTCTGAGGGAGCCAAGTGTGACCTCTACCCAAAGGTCACTGAAGACTAATATTGATATCCAGAGAAAACTCTAGTTCGAAGAGATACGTGCACCCCAATGATCACAGCAGCACTATTCACAATAGTCAAGACATGAAAGCAACCTAAATGTCAATCAAGAGATGAACGGCTCCTTAATATAAGAATATTAATAAATACTATTCAGCCATAAAAAAGAATGAAATGATGTCATTTGCTGCAACATGGCTGGACCTAGAGATTATTACACTAAGTGAAGTAAGTCAGACAGTGAAAGACAAATATCATATGTCACTCATATATGAAATCTAAAAAAAATAACACAAATGAACTTATCTACACAACAGAAATACACATAGAAAACAAACTTACAGTTACCAAAGAGGATGGGGGGGTAAAATAGGAGCTTGGAATTTAATAGATGTAAACTACTATATATAATAGATTAAAAAAAAAAAAACAAGAATCTACTGTATAGCACAGGCAACTTTTTCACACCTTGTAATAACCTATAAAGGAAGATAATCTGAAAATTATAAATTATATATATATATTATATATACACATATCTGAATCACTTTGCTGTATACCAGAAAGTAACACAACATTGTTTGTAAATCAACTAAACTTTAATAAAAAATTTTAAAAAGAGTAATATTGACGTAGCATGATTAGTCATAAAGTTTATTAAAGTATCTGAAATGAGGAGTTCCTGTCGTGGCTCAGTGGTTAACAAACCCGATGAGCATCCATGAGGATGCAGGTTCAATCCCTGACCTCGCTCAGCGGGTTAAGGATCCGGCGTTGCTGTGAGCTGTGGTGTAGGTCGCAGACGCGGCTCCGATCTCAAGTTGTTGTGGCCGTGGTGTAGGCAGGCAGCTGGAGCTTCGATTCAACCCCTGGCCTGGGAACCTCCATGGGCCTTGGGTACGGCCCTAAAAAAAGCAAAAAAAAGAAAGAAAAATTTGTGATGACGATGGCAATGTAAATAAAATACACAAAGCGCCTGGCTGAAGGGAAGTCTAATGAATGCTGTCTTCCCTTCCTTGTGACTAGAGATGACTGAGTCTCTGAGTGAGACTAGGTTCATTACAAAAGTCACTAGAGTCTTTGCATCAGGAGGAAGCTCACTGAAGCTGGGAGTTATAGCAGAAAGTCACAATCCCAAGAAGATGGAAGTCACGGAAGCCAATAAAACACTCCATTTTCTTTTTTCTTTTTTTTTTAATCTTTTGTCATTTTGGAGCTGCACCCATGGCATGTAGAGGTTCCCAGGCTAGGGGTCTAATCAGAGCTGTAGCCAGTGGCCTGTGCCACAGCCACAGCAACACGTGATCTGAGCCGCGTCTGCGACCTACACCACAGCTCACAGCAACGCCGGATCCTTAACCCACTGAGCGAGGCCAGGGATCGAACCCGCAACCTCATGGTTCCTAGTTGGATTCGTTAACCACTGAGCCACGACGGGAACTCCAACACTCCATCTTTCAACCAACATCACTGAATACGCAGCTCAGGACACAGTAAGGCCAGGAGGGAAAAGGACCAGTCTTGGAGGTGGAAAGTGTGGGTTCGGTTCCAATTCTGCCAGCCAATGGTTAAGTGGCCTCAGGAGGGTCCGAGGATCTCTCTAAACTTTGATTACTTTATTAAGAGATGGCTATAATGATCCTTACTGCTCATGAAGGGATTACTGCCCTCGATAAGAGGGACCAGAGGTCTCTCTTCCTCTCTCTCTCTCTCTCTCTCTCTCCCTCTCTCTGCCTCCTTCTGCCGTGTGAAGACACAGAAAGAAGGCAGCCACCTACAGGCCTGGAAGAGGGCTCTCTCATTGTGAACCAAATCTGCCAGCTTGACCGGGGACTTCTGGCCTCCATAACGGTGAGAAATAAATGTTATCTACGCCTCCCAATCTATGGTATTTTGTTTCCGCAGCCCAAGCTGAGCCCAACACTCACTTTGTTGGGATGGTGGATAAGTTGCTGGAAATATAAGTAAGATGCCTAAATCAGAGTTGGCACATAATAGGTGCTCAGTATATAGTAGCGATGACATCACCATCACAATTATTTCCATCCTCGTTTTTATCAGGTAACCCCTGCCCTCGAGGCGCTCATGGTCTGGTAGGGAAACCGACACAGAAAATAATGCCTGAGGCAGAGAAACAGAAGCTTGCCTGGCACTCTGCGCAGCCCAGGGGGTTTCAGAAACGAGGGGATCTTCCCCCAGGAATAAAGCTGGACTCACACCAAAAGTCACGTAGGCTCTTTTGCTGTACCAGGCACCCGGCTGCGGATGAACCCGGAGGGGCGCGGGGTGGGGTGTGGGGGAGCTTCCAAGCAGGTGGGCGGAGCTGCCAGAAGCGTCGTGCCCCTTGGCTCCGCAACTAGCTGAGTACCGCTCTCGGCAGACACAGCAGGCACGGAGACGCTGGCCGCCTCCCGAGTTGTGGTACACGATGGCACCCTTCTGGGTGCGCAAGCTGTCCCTGTTCTGATGCCAGAAACATAGCTGTGGCAATGTCATATGGAGACGGGTTTCGTTCCCCCCCGCCCCCATCCACGATGCCTGGCAAAAAGTTAACTGTGCTTTATTTCACTTCGGGTCCATATGGCGCCTCAACTTCTGATCAGAGGTATTACAAATTACAGTCTGTCTCCAAAGAACGTTAAAGTGGGCTCGTTTTTTTTTTTTTTCTTCCTGTGTCAACACGTTAGTTTCGAATGCGTGAGAGAACGTGCTAGATGGCGTTGTCTTCCTTCGAAGATCAGGGACAGGACGCTTGGTTCAGGTGTTCCCCTCCCCTCTCTCCTTCACGCCCCGCATAATCTCATCTGCCCAGCGACGTTAGGTTGTTTTGCAATCAGTGTTTACCATCTAACCATTGGAAGAGAGATTAATGAAGGAAGAAGGGATTTTTCTTTCTTGCAAGATCAAATGCTTCTTTGATAAGAGGAATCAATGGAAATTAAAATAAAGGGACAGAAATTGGATCCTTTGCGCCCCTCCACCCCCACCCCCACCGCTGCTCCCCAGGTCTTAGGCAACCTTTCCTGCGTAGCGCCCCCCTCCCCACAAACGCCCTGGGGAGAAATCAATCGGGCGCCCCCTTGAGGATGAGATGGACAGAAGGAAACTTAAACGGGGTTTTTATAAATTTCATCAATACTAGCGCAAAACAGAAGCGGGACAGCTTTATTGATTTAAACATTAAAATAACATGTGCTTTCTTTGCATTTTCCCAGAGGTGATAATGTTTCTTATTTTTAATCTAGATTGAAATCTCGGAGACTTTCCACAAGCCCCTTGTGGTGATTACGGAAGATTAGTAATAACATGTCTAATTAGGGGAGAAAGACATAAAAATCAATGGCAGTGTGAAATGTTATGCAGACTGGCAGCGCTCAGAGGAGAGCTGGCGCGCGTCTCCAGAGGCGGGGTCAGCGCCTGGAGCCCCCTCCCCCCCCGCTAGGCTCCCAGCCCCCTGAGGTGGGCTTCCACCCATCCCGAAGAGAGCCGAAGGCTTTGCAGTGGCTTTCCAAGTCTCCATGTCCCCTTTCTTTGTGCTTCTGGTGTCTTTGTTGAAGGAAATGATCAAAAGAAAGCGTAGTTCGTTGGCAGGGGGCTGAGCCAATTCAGTGAGCACCCTGATTTCCGGTTCTGCCTCTCAGTGCAATCAGCAGTGTTTACCAAGCACCCCCAGAAAACAAAGGAGGAAAGGCCCAACCCCTGTTCTCCAAAAGGCCCTGAACTGCTGCACAGAGGAGGGTCTTGTGGGGCCCCGAGTGACTCATCTCAGACTCTGAATTCAGGAGGAGATAGCCAGGTTTGTGTGCTCAGTTCCATCCGGGCAGGAGGTGAGGGTCCCTGTCCCTCCCACACAAGACAGCCATACCTGCACCCGCTGTCCTCATCCTCTAAGACTATTTCCTTCAACCTCTTGGCCTGCCTCCCTCTCTCCCCCAAGGCCCAGGGCGAGCCGGGCCAGACCACAGAAAACAGCCCTGCACACTCTCCACGGAGCATCTTCCTCCCACATCCAAGAAGGCATTTTCTCCGAGTCTCTGTTTCTGATTCACCGTTTTTCTCAGGCTGGGGGAGACGGAGGGAGGGAAAGACGCTGGGAACATCCAGATGCAGGCAGAGATTATAGATCACATATGGATACAGCTCACTATCCAAGCCATGCTGAGAACTAAACACACTGTCCTAAGAGCTATCGGGAACTGTCTTAAAAGCACGGATGAAAGAGGGATTAATTCTGCCTATGAGAACTGGAGATAGACCCTGAAGGATGCAGAGGAGGAAAACGGTGGTGGGGCTCATGAGAAGCCCACGTACAGAGGCAGAAGCATCAAAGTGAGGGGGAGGGGTGGGTGGGGGCCCATGGGGTGGAGCAGGGAGGGCCTCCCCTCCCGTCCCGCCTCATTCCACACCACCACCTCCCTCTGACCCACCTCTCCCCCAGGACCGCCAAAGGCCAGCTGATGGGCAGTGACCAGGCTTTATTTTCTTACATCTTGCTCCCGCATTTGACTCTGTGGACCGCTCCCTTCTCCTAGAAATAGCTTCTTCCTTGACTTCTGTAACTCCAGGGTCTCTTGGATCCTTATTTCTCTGTCTCCTTGTCCAGGTCTTTCTTCCTCTTTCCTATACTGGTAATCCCCAAGGCTCCGTCCAGAGTGCCCACCTTTCTGGACCTTCTCCTTCTGGGTGGCATCATTCTGACCCACGGCTTTAGCTCCATCTTTACCCTGAGAAGTTCTGAATCTCTTCCACAGCCCATGCCTCCTTTTCATCTTCAGACCCACACGACCAACGCTTTTCTTGACATCTCATGTGAGATGTCTCACAGACAAGCACCACCCACTTCAAGAGTCCAAAACCAAACTCGCGTCTCCCCCAGTTAAGATTTCTGCTAAGAGCTTCCTGCGGGGACTGACAGCGCCATCTAGCGGCTGCCCCGGCCAGACCCCGCTGGTGCCCTGTGTCTCTCCAGCATCCCGTCACTCCAGCTTCCTCCCTGCTGTCCGCCACACAGCCTTGGTTCAGGAACTCATTGCTATTCGCCCAAACCCCAGCAAGGCCTCTTATGGGTGAGACCTATGGGTCTCACTACCTCTCCGACCGTCCTCTCCTGGGTGGCCCCCACACTACTGCAGATCTAGTCCTAAAACACAAGTGTGACGGCATTAATTCTTCCTTTCAATACATTCTGAGGTTCCCTGTTGCCTTCAGGATAAAGTAACAGCTTCTCAGCTTAGCACACAAGGGTCTAGATGACCCATCTTTTTAAATTGCTTCCCCCTCAAACATCGTCATTCCAGCCAGATGGAATCACATTACAACTAGTATATTAAGATGATTCATTCACTCATCTTTTTTTTTCCCTTTTTTAGGACCGCATCTGCGGCATAGGGAAGTTCCCAGGCTAGGGGTCAAATCGGAGCTGCAGCTGCCAGCCGCAGCCACAGCCACAGCAACATGGGATCCAAGCCTATATAGCAACCTATACCACAGCTCATGGCAACAACAGATCCTTAGCCCACTAAGCGAGGCCAGGGGTTGAACCCGAGTCCTCACAGATACCAATCGGGTTCGGTTCCACTGAGTCACAACAGGAACTCCCAACTCATCATTTTTTTTAAACTGAGAATCTACCATGTCCCAGGCTCTGGGAACACAGTCGATACTGCAGACCAGGACCTGCCCTCTTGCAGCTCAACCGCCAGCATGGAGATGCAAACGAACAAAAGGGGGAATATATATAATGAGATAAGCCACAACGGAGGTACTGGAGATCCGGCTGTGGAAAATCTTTAGGGGCTCAAATTCAGACCTGAGTCTTCCAACTCACTACCGCCTGTGACAGAGACATCCTTACTCTCCTGTACCCGGCCAGTCCCTTTTGTCGTCCAGGCTGCCACACTTCAAGCGCCACCTTCCATGCATATGATCACACGCCCTATCCTTACAGAGCACTCATCACTTGATTTGCTTCACAGAGCGTCTAGATTTGCAATCAAGAACTGCGTCTTTCTAATTTTTGAGTCCCTAGAACTAGCACAGAGCCCAGCACGAAGCTTGCACTTGCTAAACGTTTGTTGGAAAAAGTGAATAAATGAAGTGTCACATGGCTCTTTTTTCTTTCCCTCTTTTTTTTTTTTTTTTTTCTTGTCTAAGGAGAGAGCAGCCAGGAAGCCATATACTGGAATGCTACCCCTCCCAGAAAGGTAGGTGCAGACATCTCGGAATTATTCAGGACGTAAACCCGGACAGTCTCCCCTCGGAGTGGGAGGGAGAAGCGGGGAACTCCACTGTCTGGACAGTCTGGAAGGCGAGGGTCCATGGAGATAAGGTAGAGTGTCTCTGAACTAGGAGACGCTGGCACCCATCCTGTTCCAGTGTTTCCACGGTGAGATGTTTTCTGGAAGGAGGCTCTGGGTGTGAACCAAAAGGACTGAGCCCGAAGAACAAAAACCTCAGGGAACCAAGCCTGGAATGAAGCTGAGGGAGTGACTCATTTTTCAGATATTCCCAGGAGTCTCTCTCCCAGCCTGGGAGATTTCACAGGACAGAGTGCCAACAGCGACACCATGTGGTCCTGGGAAGGAACAGCAGGCTCTGATGGGCGCCTGAACGTGGGTGTGGGGAGGGTTAAACCAGCTCCCACTATGGATTATGATTCTTGAAAAAGTCAAAGCTGAGACAAGCTTCAAGAGAGAGAAATTAACCTCCTGCAAATAAGGCATGTTGGCTCTTAAGCAATAGCATGCGGTAAAATAAGAACTAAGTCTTTACTTGCACTTAGAGTTTGGTTAGAGAAGGGTTGGGGGGTGGAGCCTGGAAGGCAGCCAGGGCCACTTGCAAAGGGCAGTGAACGTCGCTGTGTAAAGTTTAACTTTTCAGTTTTAAACTTTGAACTTTGAAATAAACTCAGACATTTTTTAAAAAGCTACACCAATAATGCAAATAATTTCCAAACACTCCCATCTGCCCTCCCCTGATATTAATATCTCATGCAACCGCAGCACGATCACCTAAATTAGAGAATTAAAATGGACACAATCCTATGAATTAATCTACAGACCTTCTCCTAACTTCTCCAAGTGTTTTATTATGTTCTTTTTCTGGTCCAGGACCCTGTCCGGGATCCCATATCGTATTTATTGTGTTATGGCTCCTCCAGGTCCAAGACTGTCTCAGGCTTTGTCTTTTATGATCTTGACATTTTAAAGATTATTGGCCAGTTATTTTGTAGAATGTTCTCCAAATTGGATTTTCCTAAGGTTCCCCTCATGTCTAACTTCAGTATCTTTTAGAAAGAGGGCCACAGAAGTGAATGAAGGTGCCCTTGTCGGCACATCAGATCAGGACACTCCTGATGTCACTACACGTCCCACCCCAGTGAGCCTAATCTCGGCCACTTGATCAAGTGGGACCTGCAGTCCTTTCCACTGTAAGGTCACTGCTCCTTTCTTTGTAATTATTAAGTGTCTTAGAAGGAGATACATTGAGATTATGTGACTATCCTGTTTCTTGTATTTTCACCCAGGGGCCATTGACCGGCAGGAAAGGGGTTAGCCCCACAGAACAGGGAGGCAAAGCTGTGTGAGGATCACAGTCCCCAACTATGGGATTTGAATGAATGTTTCAAAGGATGCAGGAACAAAGCACTGCTAAGAGCCCCAAGGAAGAAATTTAAACAAACCTTTAACTTCTGGTGCCTCAGTGTCCTCTTCCAAAAGCAAAAAGGAAGGAAGAAGTTGGGATCCTAAAAGCCTTCAAAACATAGCAAGGAGGAAGTGGTGCCCAGGACTATGTATTCATGCCCTGGGCGAGGCCCCTTACCTATGTCACCTTATTTAAAATTCGTGCCTAAAAACAGAAATATGGTTAATGCCAGAAAGAGTTGGATAAAAGAAAGCCAGCTGTCTCAGCGGCTGCCTCTACACCAGAAACAAGAAAAGACTCACAACTCCTGGATTCAATCACCCACCTCCCTCTCTCCCTCCCTCCCTCTCTCTCCCTCCCTCTCCGTCTTCTCTCTTTCTCCCTCTCCCTTTCTTTCAGGAGCACTTTTCACCATCTGACAATAGTTCTCCTTTTAAGCCCAGATTTGTGCTTTTAAATTAAGCTTTATAAAACCTGCAGCACAGCCTTGGTTTTCCTGGCAGGTGGACTATCGCCAGGGCTTAGTCCCCTGCAGCAAGCAGTTCCCTCTGGCCCATGTCACCAGGCAGGGAGACAGAGCTGTCGCCTGCCCCCAGAATGCAAACCCAGCCGGCAAAAGGCTCCCAAGGAACAGATGTTTCTGCTTAAGGCTGATAGGAACTCCAGGGACCATTTTTCTCCCCATCAGTTTTCAAGCGCAGGAGGCAGCTGTTTGCCAGGAACACAGGCCTGGATTCTAATGAGGTTCGAGGCTGAGAGGAGCTTGCGGCGGGGGGGGGCCTTGACCGAAACCTGGATGAGGTTATTAACGAACCCCGGAGAAAGCTGGCAAAGGGCCATTTTAAGATAGTCTGGAGGAGAAAATGCCTTGTTTCCTAGGATGGAGTTTGATATTTTAAAAAGCATAATCAGTGGGGACTGTCAATTTGGTCTAATTTCTGCCAGGGATTATTGTTCAGTTTAGAGAAAGGGCTGCCGATTTTTCCGGGAATTGGTTTTGGCCCCAGGCGCACCGCGCAGGGCGCAATCATACACTGCGTCTCCCGAGACCTGCCCTATGGCTCATTATGAGGCTGGGCAGGCTGACCGGTGTCACTCCAGCTAATGGAGTGGCCCTCTGGTTAGTACCTGCTGCCTCCTCTTACAACTCTGGGGAAACCAAGAGCTTTCACACCTCCACATATGAGAAGGCACTCCTTTTGATGAAGTGTTGCCCATGCTCGTTTTTATCCGCAGAATCAGCTTCCGCTTTGCAGCAACCCTGGTCTGTTCAAATAACCGAAGGTGACTTTGCTAATTCAGATCCTCATCCGAATGACTCTCTGCTACGATCGTTTTGGTAGCAGGAGACAAATGTTTAAGGACAAGGGTCTGATGTGGTTTTGGAGTGGAAAAATGAAAACTGGGGAAATTCCTAGGCACTGACTTCAATTGTTCTGCAAATTGGAAAACGGCTGCAATTATTCTTTAAATAGAAAGTTATAGAAACAAACCTTTCATTTTACAATGAAAACCCTATAGACTTAGGAAAAAATCCATCTGGGGGGAGAAAAGACATTAATTTAAATTCACTGTAAAACAGAACGGCTTAATAGTAGAACCTCGCTTATGTGCACATTTTGATAAGGGAGAGAGAATGTCCCAGAGAAAATAAAGGGCGTTGCATTTACTGAGTGGATCAGGAGTTCTCATATATATTATCCCATTTTTTTCTACATCACAGTTTTAAGAGATTGATATTATTATGCTAATTGTGCCCATGTGAAACTGAGGCTCAAAGAGGTTAAGTAATTTGCCTAATACAGCTAGTAAACAGTTAAGTTTAGGGTTTGTTTGGTTTTTTAATTAAATATTTGTTTCTAAATCTGCTTATATGAGTGAAAGTTACGTATGAAAAATACTGAAAGTCACTGAGAAGTTATCCACAATTCCCAAAGAAAATTACTTTTATTTCTATATATACACAAGTGCACACACACACTCATATATACACTTGCAATGAAATCATATTTACTATTGTATATCTGCTTTTTCATTTTATGTGTCCTAATCATGATTGGCTGTCTTCCGCACTATTTTTCATGGATTCATAATTCTCCATTGCATTGCTGTACCAAATTCTATGTAACTGTCCCTCTACTGGATAATATGGTTGTTTCTAATTTCTGTTATAAACAATGGCCAATAAATCTTTGCCTGTACCCAGGCTTGTGCTTCAGGGTGAGTTCCTACAAGTGGAATTTCCAAGTCAAAAAATAAGAACATTTTAAGGCTTTGTATATACTGGAAAATCACACTTCAAAAAGGTTCTTTTAGGTTAAATTAGTATATATAAATTCCCCCTTCCTCAGACTCTAACATGGACATTGTCTTTTTTAAAAATGCCAATTTTTGAAAATTGTAAAAATGTAAAAATGATGACATCTTGTCTAAACTTTTATTCCCTTAATTGGTAGTGATAATGAGCTGTTTTCCTGTTTCATATCCATTTGCACTTCTTCTTTTGTGAATTGGCATTTATGTCTTTCGCCCATTTGTAACCTGGGTAATCACTCTAGTTTAGTGATTTGTAAACACTCTTTTTTTTTTGTAAACACTCTTGATATATTAAGAAGATCACACTTTTTTCTGTAAAATGTGTTGCAAATAGATGTCCCAGCTCACGTTAGGCTCTTTTTCTAGTTTATGGGGGCAATTTGCCAAACGAAAACTTAAAACGTTCAGGGTGTCAAATGCACCAATCTTTAAAATTCCACCTTCGACTGGAACAGAAAAGTCAATGTATATATTATTCTAGCATTCTAATGGGTTTTTTAAATAACAGATTTAATGCATCCTGGAGTTTAATTTCCAAACTGTCAATTCACTGAAAAAATCACCTCCCTCACTTTATTGCTCACTAAATTATTACATACCTTGAGCCTGTTGTGCTCTTTATACTGTTCCTTTGATTTATTTGGCTCCAAGCCAGGGCCACCTGGTTGAATCATCATAGGTTTATGATGGGCTTTCATCTCCAGTCACTGGAAACTACTCCATCTGACCACAGAGCCTGTGTTTTTCCACAATAACCCATCTGGGAGGTCAAGGAGGGAACTGTCACCACGCTGAGGTTGGGAAGAAAAGCTTTTACAGAAACAGTGCTGCTTCCCACTTGTCAGCAGAGCTGGTCTTGCCGAGGAAAGTGAAATGAACAGAAGACTGAACTGTGGATGCTGAGTTGAGGCTATGTTTATGGAGAGTCAAGAGTTATGTAAAAACATGAATGAATGTCAACGGAGGGCTTCTATGTGCTGAGAATCATGCTAGGCTCTAAGGACACACAGACCAATAAGACACAATACTTGGCTTTAAGAAGGTCCCAGAGTAGGGATGAGTAGAAGAAGTCAGACACACTGACTTCATCTCGTGGCCAGGTCTCTCCTGAGCATCTCTGAGCAGGGGCCACCGGCCCAGAGCTCGGGATCTGTTCTGCCGCGGCTTCTGAGGAGGCAGTAATTACCCAAGCATTCCTTCTTCCCTTTCTCCAGGGAGTCTGTTCCTAAATCGGTTCCCCACTTTCCACTAAGTGATAATGGATTTTAATTTGTGTTCTAAGTGTTAACATGGATCAAACACAATTGCAAACCAAATTTTAAAAAAAAGTTTTGAGTCAATAAATCGAGTTCCCTCTGAGACTTCACCAGGAAACAATAATGCCTCTTCCCTGAAGGCTGCAGCTCTGAATAATGCCGACCTGACCTGATGTCAAAGTTCACCAGTGCCATCCTTGCCTTGCCAAGATCCAGGCTCCCACTGCTGAGGACCTCCAGGTCATGCCATGTAGTTCAAGCTCTAGGCTTCCTCTCCCATCTTTGTACTGATGCCATTAGTTCATTGAACCAACTCTCTATGCTTCTAGCTTTTTCCCAAGTCACCTTCTTTGATGGATCTATGGGTGATCGTCTGCCCCAGTTCTGTTGTTGATGAGGAAGCCTCCAGGAAAGCTTATTTTAAAAGTCTAACTCATCTGGAACACCCCTTTGACTCTTTGTAACTTCTTCGTCTTCCTGCCTGGAACATGGATATAATGGCTGGAGGTGCAAGCAGCCATCTTGTGATCATGAGGCAACAAGCATGAGTTTAAAAAAGACTGCACTTTAAGAATAACGGAGCAGGAAAATAAGAGCTTGGGATTATGATGTTATTGTTGAGCCACCTATCATCCCTGGGCCACCTACCTCAGACTTCTGAATGAGAAAAAAAATGCCCATATATTTAAGTTTGGTTAATATGATTGTTATCTGTGAAGCCAAACCGATTCCTAGTATGATCCTCATTCTAGATTCTCATTCCAGGAACATGACTAGTGCATTTTCTAGTTCATTTGCTCACTTCTCAGTGCAGACTAGGGTCTGCCTAACTTTTTTTTCTGAGGTAAAATTCCCATAAAATGAGCCACAGACTATTTTAAATGCATAATTCACGTCATTTAGTACATTCACAACATTGTACAGCCATCACTTTCATCTAGTTCCAAGACAAAAAGAAACTCCATACCCATCAGCAGTCACTCTTCACTCTTATCTCCCCCCAGCCCCTGGCAACCACTAATCTACTTTCTGTAGCTATGGACATTTGACCTCTTCTGGACATTTCATATAAGTAGAATCATACAGTATGTCTGGCATTTTTCACTGAGCATAATGTCCTCAAGGTTCATCCATGTTGCAGCATGTCAGTGCTTCATTCCTTTTCATGGCTACATTATACTCCACTGCACAGATATACCACATTGTGTTTATGCTTTCATCCACTGATAGACATTTGAGTTGCTTTCACCTTTGGCTATTGTGAATAGTCCTGCTATTCATACACAAGCTTTTGTTTGAACATCTGTTTTCAGTTATTTCGAGTATATACACAGGAGTGGAATTCCTATGTCATGGGATCGTTCCATGTCTAATTTTTTAAGAAAAGGTAACCCAATACTTGGCAGTTCTTTTCCTTAGAATCCTGGAGTGCACACCTGAAGGTCACACCAGGACCAGAGCTCTGCTCCCCAGGGACCAGGCTGCCCACAGGCTACACACGCTGTCCAGCCAGAGATATTCCCCCATCACCGGGCTCCCTCCACAAGTGGTCCACCCGGTACTTCAGCTTCAACCCTGGGCTGACCACAGGCCACTCCCTTGACCAGTGGCCTCTGTTCCCCTGGACCACAGTGTCCTCTAGGCTAGATTGTCTACCCACCCCCAGGCATTGGAAATAGGGCACATCAGGCATGAGAGGAAAATGGGAGATGCGTGAGTGACTGCTCCCAGCTTTCCTGGGTAAGCAGGCCCTGGGGGAGGTTTTAGGGACTGGAACAAGGGCTGGAGAGGGCAGAACTAGACAAAGCGGAGCCAAGGGAGGTGAGAGGACAGGTCCAGGTTAAAGCTGTGACAGAGGAGAGAACTATGTGTCAGATACTGGAAGGATCCTCCACTGCTGGGATAGCTTAGGGTGTCTGAGATTCCCAGAGCAGGGTCTACAGCACTCAGACAGCAGGCCTTTGTCATGCCCCCAAACGTGAGTCTGGACCTGAAATAATTCTTCAATCCTCCACCAGCACCCACTTCTTACTAAATTGTCTTAGCGTCTCTAAAAGAGTCCAAACCCCAGTCAGTCTCTTCAATGAAAGGGCCACCTAAAAGCCGCAGTGTGCTTCAGCTGTGAGTAGATACACCCCTGCATTTTTCATATTACAGTGACAAGGGTTTCGGGCCAAGAGCTTTGCTTTACATTATCCATAAGTGCTAGGAAAGAGGGTCAGATTTTAGAAAAGGTTACACACATTTATGTATTAACTCAAAATGGTGAAAAATGAAGAACTCAAAATTTCATCCTCTCTTTGTTTCCAAGGAGACTAGCAGTTTCGCATCACAGTATTCTATTACTCTTTAAGTAAGAGAAACACACACACTTCCCCCTACCCCTGTGAAGAAATAAAGCTCGTCACTCACAGGGAAGAGGGCTTGGAGCTGTGTTCTTGTTTCAAGGAGGAACAGAACCACAGAGTAAGAAGGGCTCTGAGAAGCCACCTGGTCCTAACAACCCATCAGGCAAATGGGGAAGCTGGCCCCTGCAAGCTTAGGGAACGTCAAGGTCATATGCAGGTTGGCAGTTGAGCAAGGGCAACAGCTTGGGTCTTTCCCATTGCGCTGCCTCCCTTCTTGCAGCTCCAGATGAGATTCCCGACAAAGGTAGGAATTCCTCGTCGCACAGCTGAAAACCAGAGGCCCCTGCTTCTGCCGTTGCTCACGGTACAACTGCCAAAACAGTTTGACAGCTCCAGACACGAGTTTGTGTTCCAAACCTTGTCTTCCCATTAGAGCTCTGATTTTCTTCCTCCTGGTGTAATTACCCATCTCATTCAGAGATGTCGGACCATGGGTGCCTGTGAGGGTAATAGATGCCACCCCCAGGAGGCTGAGGCTGTGTCTAGACTGACGGATTGAGACAGTAGTAAAACTAGCACAGATGAGAGCTACTATTTAGAGAGCACTGACCTTGTGTCTGGCACACACGCCAACTGGCTCCTATCAACCCCTACAAAACACTAGACGTGGGTCTGATCACTAGACCCACTCAGCAGCTGGAAAAACTGAGGCACAGAGGCAGAAACGCTTATCCAAGGCTATGTGATTCCTAAGCAGGGAGCTGGGAGGCCTACACGGGGCCCCTGTCCTCAGACACCTGCCCCCTTGGCCAAAGCACAAGGGAGGGAGTGGGGCCACCTACCGATCCGTCCACTTGCTGCCACATACTTTCCACAACAACAGAGCTGTTTCACCAAGGCCAGACCTACACTGTACAACTCCAAGGGGGACCCCTGACTCCGGACTTTTTAAAGAGGAAAGAAAGTTTGGCTGAGAAGGGCTGAATCCATGTGTGGAAAGGAAACAACATCTAATGTTACGTTAAAGGCAGAATCGCATCGAAATCTAGCCGTGAGTACAAGTCTCCCGGCCAATCTTCCCCCCCTTCTCTCCCCCTTCCGGCTCTCGAAGGCCTCGCTCCTGGAAGGAACCAAGGGTCAGACAATCCTAGACGCAAATCCAGTGCCAGCCGCAAAGATATGCAGCGTGGGATCCTGAGAACCACTTCTAAGCCACCTCTCCGTCAAGAAGACGTGACGGCCCCCAGCCAACTGGGGACGGGAGAGTCACTGTGTCACTCCCAGCCTCTTTCATTGCTTTGTCCTCCTCTGCGGCTCCCTGACAAGATGCCCACACTGTCCTTGTTCCAAGCCAGTCCCCACTGCAAGCCCCTCCCCTGTACCAGGAATCTGTGATGCGTTGCGGGATCACCCGACCTCGGCTTATTTACGGGCTCAGAACGTCCCCTGAGTACTGACTCTCTACCCCACGTACAGCTAAGGAAACCGCTTCCGCCCAAGGCAGCCCGTGGGATGGCCTTCGTTGTTTTAGACAACGCCAGACGGAGTGCGTTCCTCTGGGTCTACAGCTTGACCTCAGAAGCACAGTCCTCGGTGGAGAAGCAGCCTGCTCTCAAGGTCTCCTAGCGCGTGCACGCTTGTCCCTGGCAGTCTGTTCTCAACTCAGCAAACCGAAGGATCCCGTTAAATGTCAGTCACGTAAGGCCACCCCGTGGCTCCATACTCCCTGCTGGCTGTGAGCAGAACCCTCACAGTGGCCCAAGCTCAAGTTCTCAGCCTGGGCTGCAGAGACCTGGGATCTCCTGGGAGACCTTTAAAATACTGATTCCTGGATTCTGATTTAATGGGATTCTGGTACAAGGTGAGGCCTGAGCATCAGGATTTTAAAGCTCCCCCAGGTAATTTTAATGTACAACCCATGGTTAAGAGCCACTAGTCTAACCATCTACACACCTGGACCCCGTCTCCTGTCCAGCCCCATCCCCACTGCTCTCCCTGGCAGCCACTCTGCTCCATCCGCAAAGGCCTCTCAGCTGTCCTCAGTCACCTTGGGTTTGCTGCGGCCCCAGGGCCTTTGCACTTGCTATCCACACCTGGAATGCTCCCCCCTTACCTCCTTCAGGTCCCTGCTGAAATGTCCCCTTTTCAGCTCACCACAATCAAGTTCATCAACACATCCATCAGTTACCACTGAACCACCAAGGGAACTCCTATACGTGAATTTTGGAATGCACGGAGTGTCAGCGCCCCAGCTCCTGCATTGTTCAAGAGTCAACTGTGTGTGTGTGTTTGCATGTCACATGTTCTTTATCCATTCATCAGAAATTTAGGTTGTTTCCATATCTTGGCTGTTGTGAATAATGTAGCAGCGAACATGAGGGTGCAGGTATCTCCTTGAGATCTAAATTTCACTCCCCGTGGCTATATACCCAGAAATGGGGCTTCTAGATAATACAAAAATCAACTCAAAGTGGATCAAAGACTTCAACTGTACCGCTACTAGAAGAAAACATCGGGAGAAAACTTCTTGACACTGATCTTAGCAGTGATTTTTTTGGATACGACGACAAAAGCACAGGCAACAAAAGCAAAAGGCGACCAGCGACGGCATCAAATGAAAATGCTTCTACACAGCAAAGAGAACCGACGGAGTGAAACGGCAGCTTACAAAACTGGAGGAAATATCTCCATACTCTTACCTGATAAGGGGTTAATATTTAAAATAGATAAGAAACTCGTACAATTCTACCCTTCGCTGATGGGGACCATGCACTGCAAGGATCCCCCAAGTCAGTACTCACAGCGGTCCCATAGACGGTGTCACTGCTGCTGACTCTTCTCGATGCTCTTCATCTAGAGAGCCTCAGAAGGTTCCAACGGCTTATGCAGCTAATGAGAATCAGAGCTTCAATCCATGACGGGCAGTCGGAGCCCAGTGTCTGTGCTCTCAAACCATCGCCTTTAGCCTTCTGGAATAGGCACCTGTGCCCCCTAGAAGTCAACCAATTAATTGTATTAGTAAATAGTTTAAATGTCTGTCTTTCCCTCTTTTCCCTTGAGGTCAAGAGCTTCCTTTTTTTTTTTTTTTTTTTTTTTGGCTTTTGTTGTTTTTAGGGCCGCACCTGCGGCACGTGGAGGTTCCCAGGCTAGGGGTCTAATCGGAGCTGTTGCTGCCAGCCTACGCCAGATCCGAGCCATGTCTGCAACCTACACCACAGCTCATGGCAACACCAGATCATTAACCCACTGAGCCATGGCAGGGATCGAACCTGCAACCTCATGGTTCCCAGTCGGATTCGTTTCCACTGCACCACGACGGGAACTCTAGTCAAGAGTTTCTTACTCGCTGCTGAATAAATTCAATGTTTACTATTGGACTGTTTATATACCAAGTGCTCAGTAAATTGTGTGTGAATGACCGTACTCTAAGACAAACGGGGGAGAAGTTGGCTATGCCTAAGACCCCCAGAGGTAGAGGGGCTGGTTATCACAGGCATAACGATTTACAGCCTGAATCACATGGACACAATACAAAAAAAAAAAAAAAAAAAAAGAGAGAGAGAGAGAGGACATTCAGGAGAATGAAAGACTAGGACCTCTGTCTTCAGGTGGCATCAACTGGGCTCATTAGCTCTGGGAGCCCAGGGTTGCAGCCTCGGTCCCCAATGCTGGTATCTTGTTGGGAAGGTCTCAGATCCTGGGAGTGGTCAGAGAGGTCAGGGAAGTGGAGCCATGGGGCCAGAACGCTGAGAGGAAGAGAACCAGGGGTCTCTGGAAGTGTAAGAAGGGACTTGGCTGGTAAGGAATGAGGCTTTGTCCCCTTTATCCGTCCTGCGTCTTTCCCAGAGAGACAGCACTCTTCCAGAGTCTCAGAACATGCCTTTCATAGGAAAAAAATCCATCTGATAATTTGCTACTTTTACCAGAAAATATCCTCCCTAAAGGCAACAGCATCAACCCAAGATGGTTTTTATGAAACAGACTTGTAAACGAGAATGTCAATGCCAAATCAATCCCATCCATGAACCTGAAGATGTTGCCACGTACTTGCAAATCAGTGCGAAAGAAGCCAAGTTTAGCCTGTGAACGCACAGGGACTCGTTGTCCTCGCTAAACAGGGGCTCCGGCTCACCTGAGACATGCCACACACCTCCCCTTTACTTCCCCCAAGACGTTCGGCTCCCCTTTCACATGGCAACAGGCTTCCCGTGCTGCTGCAAGAAAACCATCACAGCCTTGCTTTGCGCCTCAGGGCCTGGTGGCAGTAAATGCCCCCTTTGACTTTCCGTGTGGTGACGATGGCTTCTCCTAAGGAAAAGCATGTTCAATTGTCATGTCTTATTTAGGCCAGGACTCATAGAAAGGAACTGTCACCTGGCAGAAATAAAGTGCTCAGTTCTTCCCTTAGCTCCGTTATGACCTTGGTCTTGGGGTCACAAAGGTCAACCAGGTTGTCCCCAGAGTTGGGAGGCAGACACGCTCACAAAAGTTGCAATGCCGCACAATATGAGTGGTTATAACCACACGAGTGTTGCGGGAACACAGGAGAGTAAATAAATAACCAACTCTAGTAGAGTTTAGTAAAACTCTCAAAAGCAGAGAAGGCTCCCTGGAGGAGGAGATATCTGAGCAGCCACCTGCTGCTGACAAGGTCAAGCGAGGGCATCCCTGGAAGAAAAAGCAGCTGAGGAAAAGAAAGGCACAGCGACACAGCGGTGGGAGGTTTATCAGAGGAGTTGGGGAGAAATAGCCAAGGATAGATGTAAATTTTTAAGGGGTGGGCATGTCGTATGTTTTGAGTGATACTGTTGGTTCCATAGACAGTTACCAATTTGCCTACTTGTCCAACTAGCCATGAACCTGATTCTTCTTAGGACCACAGTGTTATGGATTCATAACATCTTCAGGTCCGGGTCTTTTGAGAGAATCAACAACCCATGCACTTTTCAGGTTAAGAAATTTAGAAACAGGGAAGGTAAGGGACATACCAAGAAGTCACCACAACAATTTAGGATGGAGCCAAGGACCTTGAGTTGGTGGCTATCAACCGGGGTTCACACGGTACAAATGCGTGCAGTATCTACAAGCGACGGCATCGATTACGAGGGGTTTGCTGGACATGAAAGTGAGGCTCCCAAAGAAAAGCTGTCATACGATTTTGAGTGGTTTGTATTACATTTTTATGGTTTTCTCTATTTGCCAAGAAGTTCTATCATAAATATGCATTGCTTCTGCAATCAAAAAAGTACATATTGATAAGGGGAAAAAATAAGTGTTTTTAGTGCTTGAGACACTCAGAGGCTCACAACAGAGCTGCCCTAAAATGGATTTAAAGTAACAGGGACAGACATTCAGAAAAGGGTCCCGCCAAGTAAGAAGGAGAGCCAGGAAGTCAAGTTTTCGTGGACCTATTTATCTCCACTTGAATCTGTGCCCCCTTACAGCCTGAGACACATTCTTTGGCTTCTAGGTGGCTTCTTTTTAAAACAAGATACCTTGCTGGCTCGGCACATAAAATGTGTGCATAATTCTTTAAGAGAATAAAAAACAGCAATTGTGACATCAGCGTATTCACCAGAGGGAAATCGGTAATAGCTTTGAGAAAACTTTTAAAAATCCCATGTGAATATACCATGCAGCTAATGAGACGTGCACAGAAGTTGTGTGTGCGTCACACGGGGCATGGTGCCTAGTGATCCTTCTTTGGTAAAGGAAATAAAGAAGGAAAGGAAGGGATGGGGGGAAAGGAAAAGAAAAGAAAACTGCCTAAAATAGCTACATGTCTAAGAATCAGAGGTTGGTTACACTAGCAACCACAAGTAACCTGGGAGAGACTCTTGGCAGCTATGCATACCACATGATGACAGCAGAATGCAAACACTATGTGAACTTCATTTTCAAGAACGTGTGTGTGCGTGCGCGCGCGCGCACGTGTTTAGACCTGCATTCCTCTAAGAGCCCCATGCTGGCCTGGTGGTTTCTGGGGACCACAAGCGACCTTCATTTCTTCCCTCCTATTTCTGTATTTCCCAAAGTTTCTGCAATCAACACGCTTCTATTATCAGAACATTCACAACATGGACTCTGAAAGAGCATTGTTTGAACTGGTTAGAAAAATGTCAATAAACATAAAATTAATCTTGGAGTTCCCAACTGTGGAGCACCGGGATATCGCTGGGACGCAGGTTCGATGCCCGGCCTGGCACAGTGGGTTGAGGATCCAGCATTGCTGCAGCTGCAGCGTAGGTCACAGCTGTGGCTCGGGTCTGATCCCTGGCCTGGGAACTCCACATGCCACAGGGTGGCCAAAAAAGAAAAAAAATAATAATAAATTAAAAAATAAAACTAATCTTTTTTGTGTGTCTACAATGATCTAGGTGCTGTGCTATGTGCTGGGGACACAGGGAAGAGTCAGATATGATTCCTGAGTCCTTGAGTCCAGGGTCCAGGGGAGGAGACCAACTTAGGCACTTAAATACAACTCGACATGCTTAAGTCTTATGTAGGATGTTAAGCCAGAGGGCTACGGAAAAGCAAAGGGGAAAGCACTCACTCTTTCCCAGGGCAGGACAGGGGGTTGGCATGAGCACAAGCATCACAAAGGAGGGGATATTTGAGTTGGGCTCTGACGAGGGAAGAGGAGTTCGTTAGGATCAAGGCAGGATGTTCCTCATAGCCAGAGCAGCATGAACAAGGGAAAAAGAGCAAAGTGGGATCAGTGTTGGGGGAAAAGGATGCAACGAGGCAAAGTCCTGTATGGCCACTAAGAATCCTAGACTCCACCTTCCGGGCAAAGAGAAGCCCATGGCAAATTTGGGGAAAGACCATTTCAGCAGCGTTACTGATGACACCCCCACCAGACTCCGGGGAGAACACCTATGTAGCCAAATCATTTTTTAATTTAGTTGTCTTTGGTGCTTTTCCTTTAGGATTTGACATTACAGATCGTTTCCTTTTTTACCCCATTCTCCCCTTTTTATATAGGCTGCCTTGTTGCTAAATTAGCTTCATAATTTAAACTATTAGGGGAAAACAGTTTTTATAGCTAATCAACATTTTTCACTTTCCGACACAATCTCTTCTTATCACTGAATAGTATAATTCCAGGTTGGAAATATCTTTTCCTGGAAAAAACTTTCCACCAACCAGCACATTAAGAACTGATTCCCTAGAGGAAACCATCGCCTCTTCTCCATTTGCTTCTAGAAGTCCAGCCATGTGTCTTCTGCATAGGTATGAATACCCTGGATAGACATATTTGGAGCCCGTTCTTTTCATTTTCCGTAAGCATTTGCCCAGTGCTGGCATCCGGTCTCTGAAGCTCTACTGCAAATGGGTCCTTAATGGCCCATAAGCAGATGCTCCGTGTCTTTACTTTAATATTCCCCCACCAGCGGACTGGAAGTTTGCTTCAAAATGTGTTAAAATAAGGCTTCCAGGAACCTCTTTCTATGTGAACTTATTCCTTGGAATCGGTTACTGGAAATGAGAGAATCTGTGCTAAGGGTGAACAGAATCCATCCCAAAGGAGTTAGGGAATATGGACATTTTTTAAGACTCTTCATACACACTGCCAGAATTGCCTGTGCGTGGGGTGTTTCAAATCACACTCCCTGCAGATTCAGTTTTTAGCTGTTGCTCTTTTCCGTGGCAACCCGCCTGGATCTTAGTTGTCTATCTGTCAACCAGGGGCAGGTCCTCCTTCATTTCTGGCTCTCAGTGGCCTCAACTAAGGGAGATTGGGCGGTGGGGTGGGGGGGAGGATTTCACAGCTAAAATGTTTGTTTTTTTCCCCTCTGTGACTAATAAATTTGGGATTAAAAGAGTCTGTGCCATTATTTTGAGCTATTGCACATGAAAACAACATTTATTTCCAGCCTCTCTTCTTTGGCTCTCCCTTTTTTTTTTTTTTTTCCAAGGTGAAACCAGGCAGGAGACAAGCCTCTCCAGCATTTCTCCCTCACACCCACACACAAATCTCATTTTCTGCCAGATTTAAAATGCAATAGTTACAGAGTGGTGCCTATTATTCGAGTCAACATGGTGCTCTTACACAGAAGTCTGGTCACCATTATATATAATTGATGAATCCACCCCAGAAACAAGGCAAAGAGAAAATGAACGTGGACTGAAGTGTCTGCGGTAATGAAATCACTTTTCTGTATCACGTCCCCACGAGTTCAGGCTCATTTCCATTTCTCGATTTCTTCCCAAATTTGTTACCCCAGTGACTGGCGCTCCAATTACAATTTCCTCCCCACGCTTGCTCCCATGTTATCCAATAAATGCCATGGCCTTTCGCTGTGCTGTGCGCTTATTTTCCAATTACTGCGGGTAAACAGGGATGAGCAAGCAATTGAATTGAAGCTTTTAAATCATTTGATTTGGTCCCGAGCAAAATTTCAGAGATTGAGACATAAAACATCAAGGCCATTGTCTCCAGAAATTACGAAGGTTGAGAGACAAGGCTTTGAAAACACCCTCTTTTACAAAGAGCTGGTTCTGCTGGGACATCTTTGCCCCAAAGTGGACGTCACGTGCCAAAAAGACATGTTTGCAAGTCTGTCAGAGTGATGCCCTCATTTGTTTCAACTCTGAGCTAGTGCCCATCAGCCTCCTTCAATCTCCATTAGCAGGTTGGAAATTTGTTTAGAAAGCCGACAGGTACTATTTGGGGGATTAATGACCACTGATTTATGAATATTGAGGAGCATTTCAATAATTGGAGGCAGAGTCATTGCTGGTGGCTGCAGCCAGCTCCCCCTGCCAGGACAGTCTGCAGCAATCACTCAAAGCCAGTTAAATGATTCTGATTTATGACCTTAACCTTCAGGGTCCACTCCATTTGCTCTCTCGGTGTGTAAATTCTAAAAATGCAATTCTCTCCACCTCCAGAGAGCCAATTTAAGTCAACATTATGCATGAACCGAGAATGCAGGAATTCTCAGATCTCTTATTTCACTCATTAAATTTGCACCGAACATCTTGCAATTAAAATTTCATATAGATTTCTTCTTATGATTGACATTTGGCCTTGATGAAATGAGTTCAAATTTGGTCTCTCAGAAGACTCAGAAGGAGAGAGATGGGTCTGGACATTGTTCCGAGAGAGATGATGATGGGGCACTAATACTTTGATTAGCATTTTGAACAGACTCGTCGGTGAAGGGCTGCCTCTACCGCACAGTGAACGACATTGGGGAACCAAGCCAAGAATGAGAAGCCAAGCCAATCTGCTTTGAAAACTCAGCTTGTTCCATTTGGCAAGAATGAAACAAGAGACTCAAGAACTCTTAGCACAAGAAGCCCCACAGATTCCACAGATTAAGGCCTCCATGTTTCAGACACGGAAACTGGTACCCAGAGAGGAAAGGACTTCCCCAACAAGGCAGAGATACGGGTGTTTGTCAGCTGCTTACCCTTGGGCTTCCTGCGCAGCATGACCATGGGACCAAGCTCTGGCCAATGAAGTGTTAAAGAAAGTAATGACTGCCACCCCCAGGCTGGCCCATCAAAACCACCCAGAACCTGTCCTAATTCTCCTTCTCCATTCCTACTGCACGGATAGCTGTGTGAGTGAGAAATCAACACACTGAGATAAGCCACTGGAGTTCAGAGGTTGCTCTAGCAGTTGAACAACTCTAACACAGTCAAGCACTCCATGCGTCAGTAAGCTGACCCTTCAGTAAAACACTTTAAAGCACGCAGTGAGCAAAGAGAAGAGCCACAGGCCAGGCTTCCAGACTGAGGGCCCAGTGGCCTTTCTACACCTTTCAAAGTACCTTAGATGTTTGTGTTTACTTGTTTATTTTTTGAGACATCAAAATTTTAAATGTATACATCTAACTAGGTGTCAGGACCAAGCCTAAGCTGGATTTGGGAAAGTTAACTCCCCTCCACTATTTTAGTGGAGATATATATATATACATGTATATGTGTGTGTGTATATATATATATATATATATATACACACACACACACACACACACACACACACCAGGGCTATTGTACTGTCTTCTTGGTGTGTGTGTGTGTGTGTGTGTGTGTGTGTGTGTGTGTGTGTTTTACTTTGGGCAGGTGTGTTCCTACAGGAAGATAAAAGGAGCTATTGTTGAAAGCGTTGTTGTTGTTTTGTTTTGTTTTGCAGGTACAGAGCCTCAAGGAGAAAGAAAGTACAGATGGAAGCGTCATGAGGCCCAAGTCCACAGAGAGGGTGAGGGGCTGAAACAGCACTGCAGCTGAAGTGGCAGTGCTGATGGAAGGCTCATGGGATGCTAGGCACCCCAGCGCTATTTCAAGGTCCAGGACACAAAATACAGCAAAGACAGGAGAGTGATGAGTAAATGTTAACTATAGGCCGGGGGTGGGGGGGGGGAAGGACCCTTGATACATAGCATTTGTCAGCTTCCATGGTGTAAATACTTCCACCATGGTCAATTTCAAGCTACCAACATGACATCATTGGGAAGAAATGCATGTAGTAGGCTCTTTCAATCAGTAGGAGCAGCTCTGAAATACCACTGGGATGGAGCTGGAGGAACTCAGTGTAGTTTCATCATCTTATAGATTTGAGGGACTCTGAGTGAAAAACAGCTGAACCAGTGGAAGCAGATGCTCATAAAATGCACCAGCAGCAGAGATGGGAGAGGCCCCTTCTCTCTGTGCAGCCCATGCAGACAAGGAAGGGTGAGGTGGCAAGAAACACATGGACACATCCTAGATTCAGGGACTCTGCTAAATGGAAATGGGACCATTCCAGATGCTATGGACCTGGGATTTCACGGGTCAGGAGGAGAAGGTAGCATAGTTTGGGAATTCATGTCAATACATCTTAATCTTTACCCACAAGCTCCTGAGACCTGGACCATTTTGGATGCTCAAGAAAGACGATGCTGCAAGTTGGAACAAGAAGTTTTTCCTAGCCTAGAAGTCACTAAGGTCTGCCGTATATTTGAGAAGGAAAAAAAAATCAAAAAGAAAAAGCACACAAAAGATGCTACTTGGTGGAAAGCAAACTGGGATTCGAGTGAGAATATCCAACAGTGGGCTCAGTCCAACCACTTTACATCTCAAATTTCATTACTTCAGCTGTAAAATAGGAAGTGGGCTCCCTATAGTTCACGGGTTTCCTGTAAGGGTTCAACGGGACAGGACGAGTGACCACCTCCCGCCCAGGAACCATCGCACCATCACTCAGAAGGGGAGTTCAGTCCGATTCTGAGCCGGGAGAGCTGTCGCTCATCCAGACTGAAGACCGTGCCTGGGGGGCCTCTGCTAACCGCAGAATCAGGCTGGAGGCAGACCGGCATTTGACTTACTCACCAGCTTCCCCACTGGTGGAGGGGACCCGCAAACCCAAACCCAAGTCCAAAGCGAGCATTCAGTCATCAGCCAATTGGCTTCACAGATTGAAGCCAACTGTTGTTTACTATGTGGATTCCAAATGCCAGGCGGAACTGCACCGAGGACACGGGCAGAACTTCAACAGACAAGGACCCAACAGACACACACGTTAGGGAGATCCTCCGGCCGCCACAGGTGGAGCCCTGCTCCGTGGGACACGTGCCCACCTGGCACGGGAGACGGAAGAGCATCTATCCTGTCGCACGGCCAGCCGTGGGCAAGATGGGAAGGACACGGTGTGCTCCCACGGAGCTTTCTTCTCTGGGTCCAAGGCCCCTCTCGGGGTGTCACCTCCTCCTCTACCTCACCAGACAGAATAACGGGGTAGAGGAGGGTTGGTAAATACAAGACAGGGCGTATGGCTCGGTCGCACACGGCCTTAGTAAGTTTCTTTCATCGGCTCATCAGTGTGTGAGCATTTGGCAAGTGCCTAGTCCCAGGCACAGTCCTCGCATCTGGGGAGACAGAACGTGTGAGACAAGGCTTCTGCCATCTCATAGCTCAGTTTGGGAGGAGTAGAAGGAAAGGGACACGCATCTGTAAACGGATCGCAGAAGTACGATGTTGCAGACGCCAACCCATTATACAGATGAGGCTGGTAGGAAGCCAGGGTGCGGGTGCTCAGCAGGGGACAGCGGTCAACTTCACCTGATGAGGAGGCCCAGGAAGGGGTCTCTGTTTGCCTGTCATGTGAGCTGGGTGTGTGTTTGCAAAGGAGACTGGAGCAAAGCAGCGTTTGGGGCAGAGCGAACAGTGCAAGGAAAGGCACAGACACATGGAACAACAGGACGGCAGTGTGGGGAGTGCCTACAAATTCAGTAAAACCAGAGTGTTGGGGCAAAAGGAGGCTCCACAGAGACAAGGCGGGAGAGGCGGGCAGAGACAGATCAAGTCCAGCCTCTCTTCCACCCCCACTGGCAGATGCTCCCCGCGCTCCTCTGACCAGCACACCTGTCAGCCCTTTCTTCATAACTGCATGTGGCTCGGAACCTAGGAGCATGGTGAAGGGAGGCGGGACGGAGGGGGACACGCGTCTCCAAGCTATGGAGTCACACTAAGACGCTCCTGCATGGAGAGGAGGTGCAAACTCAGTGCCCAGTCCTGGGAGCAATTACCCACTGCCTGGCAACATGAAGGGCACATATGGACCCAGCTCCTGGGATGTCCCTACACTGGATCTGTCCCTCATGAGGCAGCATAGAGCATCATGGCCCCTATCAGCTCCCATCAGCACTCGCCCATGACATCTGCCATCTGGGATGGATCTTATCCCACTCGGCAAGCTTTGGCAATGCCTCTGAAACGCTGCCTCCGCGGGGCCTAACCCCGTCTGCACTGTGCAGAGCGACTGTGGGCCAGCCTCCCTTGGACACTAGGATGCGGATGGAATGGGAAAAATAATCATCACATAACCGTGACCTCGTCCTGCATCCCTACAGCGGCCCGGGCTCCTGAAGCCCTTTCATGTGCATTACCTCCATCGCTCCCACCCCCTTGGGCCAGTGGTACACACGTGTTCAAGTCAGACCCCAAGCAGTTGGGGCTGGGGGTTCCCAAGTCCCTCACAGACCCATCTGTTCCCCACACAGGTTCAGTACGCAGCATGGAGCTCATTGCCATTTTATAGAAAGGTGCTGCTCTCATACTAACCACAGCAGCAGTAGTACCCATTGCTAGCAGGCATTGTGCAAGCGTGCCAGCAGCATTGTTATTCCCATTTCAGAGAAGATGAGACTGAGGCTGATAGAGGCAGCTCGCTCAAGACTCAGAGCTGACCTGTGTAGGAGTGGAGCTCAACCCAGTTTTGTCAAACATGGTCTCCAAATCAGTAGGCAATGAAGTGATCATTTGCTGACCACGTCACTGCCTCCCTGGAGCCTGAAGCTGTGCCCAGCAGCACTGACTCTGTGTGCAAGTGCTCCCTGCCAGTCAAGTCCCGGGTGGGAGAGCCTGGGGGGTGGGGGGGACACGCCACCCCTGCGAGTGGCTTCAGACAGAGCCGGGCCTCTAAGGAGATTATGAAACACCTCTGTCAAAGTACAATAATCTCCCCTAAGTTCTTTATGGAGTAGGAGGTGCAGAGTGTTTGGGGTGTGTGTGTATAAGTGACAGTGAAAGAGCGAGCTCTGAACTGACCATGAGAGAAAAAGGGCACCTCCATTTTCAAAGTAATATTTGGGAGCCATTTTTAAAAACTGTAACATGCCCCTTTCAGCTGGACGGAATATACTGAGCTCTGTGCAAAATATTGGAGCATCTCAGAAACAGCTGTGAGTGGCGCGCCAACCCGGGACGCCCCCCACCTCCCCAACTCCAGTCTTCATAGTGCTCAGCATCCCTGCCGCAGTACTGATCGCAAGAAATATTCACTGACGGAGAAGTTCACACTCCAGCAGGGAAGTTCAGCATGCAGACAAGTGGGTTTTGATATAGCCCAGCCGCCACTGAGGAAGAAGCAGGGACGATGCACAGAAGAGGACCAGACAGATGCCTGCACAACCACCTCCAGAGAAACATGAGGCACAAGAGTCAAAAGTGCCATCCCCGGATGAACAGATAAACAAAGTGTGGTCTCTCTGAACAATGGACTATTATTCAGCCATGAATCTTGAGGTATATGCCAAATGAAAGAAGTCAAACACAAAGGAACAAATGTCGTATAATTCTTCTTATATGAAATATCCAGAAGAGGCAGAATCAGAGACAGAAAGGAGATGAGAAGGTACGAAGGGCTGGGGGAAGGGAGGAATGGAGAGTTACCGCTTTAACGGTACAGATGGTTTGGGGTGATGACAAAGTCTACAACTAGGTAGTGGTGATGTTTATACAATATCGTGAATATCATTAATGCCACTGAATAATACACTTAAAAATAGTTAGAATGGAAATTTTTATGTTGGCTATATCTTGCCACAATTTAAAGACTCCCCCCAAAAGGATGGGGGATTTGGGGGGAGTTCCTGCTGTGGTACGTTGAGTTTAGAACCCAACTGCAGCAGCTCGGGTCACTGTGGAGGTGTGGCTTGGATCCCTGGCCAGGAATAGTGGGTTAAAAGATCCAGAGCATTGCTGCAGCTGCAGCACAGGTTGCAGCATCAGCTCTGATTCAGTCCCTGGTCTGGGAAGTGCCATATGCCATGGGTGTAGCCATTAAAAAAAAGAAAGAAATCATGGATTGATGGATGGATGACATTAGCAACTGATTCTGGGTATTTTTTAAAAAAAATAGAGCAGAGTGAATAAGCATTAATTCACTCCAGAGCATCAGAGAGGGCTTCTGGAGAAGGTGATAGCTGGACGTGCTATCAGAGGCATCACTCCATGCAAACAGGAGAGGAAAGTTCATCTCTGGAGCAGGAATAGCATGTGAGCGTCCACTCTCTGCCCTCACCACCCCTCAGAATCTGCAAGGCTCAGCTCAGCTCCTCCACAAAGCCTCCCCACTCGCCCAGCCAGCCCCGATTTCCCTGCTCTGCATCCTGTCATGCTCCCAAGCTGTTACACACCCTCTAAGAACTTAATCACACACCACTTTGTATTACATCCTAATCAAGTGTCCCCAAGGTCATTCTGTGGTTAATCAATCCCCTGAAACGCTCCATGAACGAGAGCTTCTACGGTCAAATGATTTGGGGAGACATAGGTCCATCTCTCCCTCCTGAACTGCACAACGTACATGAGCTTTTAAAAGACTCAGAGAAGCCCAGCAACATTTACCTTTGCTTTGTCTGGCGTGCTTTACAAAAGGACTTATCCACACCACTCTTTTTTACTAACACTAGTTAGTTTCTCACTGTATTCATGCTCCCCAGGACCTAGGGACGGAAAGGCTACCCTAAGAGACTTGCAAACCACAAACTTGTCTTCCCAAGAAGAGTGTAGGCCTGTGGAGGGCAGGATGGACACTGGAAATTTCTTTTTCCCATCCTCTCCCGGTGCCAAGCCCAGCGCCTCGTGGTACATCCTTTAGGATCCTGTTGCCTTGACGACCAGCGCTGAACTGCTATTTCAGTTCTCTCTCTCCATCTCTGGAGCCCCAGGAAAGCAGCAAATGCCATCAGGCATTAGTCTGAGTGCACAGCATTTCCGGCAAAGTGGCATTAATAACGCTCAACTCGGCTCATCAGCCGGGGCTCGCCGAGACAGGCAGGATGAGATGCCGCTGGTGACACATCACCAAAGCTGCCTCCTTGAGCACCTGTTGCTAAGAGTAGTGCTCCATTCTCTTTTATTTTCCCAGCTAATTTGGAAGGTGGGAAACGGTGCTGCATTGTTTACGGCCTCGTTCTTGGAGGTAATATGACCCCTCCAGTGAGTAACTCCAATTTCTGTCAAGCCATCTGTTTTGTCATTGTCAACAGCTCCCCTGCGCTTGTGGAGCGTTTTATGGGGACGCTGAAGCCCAAGGGTGCTCCTCGTGCCTCTAATTATAAGGAGAGTGCAATTTCCACCTGGTCCCAGAGGAGGAGGCTCAGATGGGGCTTCCTTTCTCCCCAGCCAAGTGCCAGCGACAGCTCCCTCTTTCTGGACCCTAAAGCTCTTCCTAACAGCACCAATCTGCCCACAAACTCCAAGAAACGAACTTGGCCAAGAATCGGAGGGAATACCTACAGCCCATTGATCAGACACGGGCTGCACTGTGACGGATAAGCGATATTTGCGACGGACTTCTACTGCAGGGTGTGTTTATTTCTTTGATGATCTTCCTGGTTTCTAGCACCAGAAACTGTTGGTGCCATGGTATTTTTTTAGTTCCTGTTATCTTTCGGCTTCGTAACAAGCGGTGCCCCAAGACTCAGTGGCTTTAGCACCAATCATGAACTCTGTTCATTCATCTTCCATGTGGGCCGCTCCCCTGGGGCTGGAGGCACCAATTCCAAGATGGCACACTCACCTGACTGCAAGCTGGACCCTGATCCAAGTGCTGGTTGTTGGCTGGTAGCTCAGTTGGATTCATCTGAGGACCTGGGATCCTTTCCCCCTGAGCCTGTCCATGGGGCTGCTTGAGCTTCCTCCTAGCATGGTCGCCCTGGACAGCCCTAGGTACTCCAGGAATAAAGAATACAGCCACCAGTCTCTTAAGCTTTGGGCCCAGAAATCAGCATAGCCTCACTTCCACCCTATTTTATTATTCAAGCAATCATGGAGCCCTCCCAGTTATAAGTGGGGGGTGCCATACACCCCATCTCTCAACAGGAAGCACTTCGAAGAGCATGTGGTCATGTCTCATCGACACTAGCAGGTGGTTTATGAAACACCCTCACTCTGGTCCATGGGAGCTGGGACCCAAAAAAAAAGAGTTGTGAGGTCAGTCCTTAGCACAAACCCCCATCTGTCAAGAGTTTAGCTCAGCTACTCCATGGTATTGCTGCCTCTGCATTTGTTTCATTTAACCAAATGTCTTGCAGGGGCCTTAAACGGACATCATCCCCTTATTAGCAGTATATTATATATACACATATATTATATACAGCATTTACTATATATGGTATTCATATTAATATATTAGTATTAGCAAGCACATCCTCTAGATAACAACCCACAGAGTCACAAATAAATGTGCATTTTTTTCATTTTATTTGAGTATAGCTGACTTACAACATTGTGTTAGTTTCAGGTGTGCAGTAAAGTGAGTCAATTATCCGTGTGTGTGTGTGTGTGTGTGTGTGTGTGTGTTTGTGTGTATATATATATATATATATATATATATTCTTTTTTTTTCTTTTTAGGGCTGCACCCGTGGCACAGGGAAATTCCCAGGCTAGGAGTTAAATTGGAGCTGTAGCTCCTGGCCTACACCACAGCCACAGCAATGCAGGATCCGAGTGGAGTCTGCGACCTACACCAAGCTCACGGCAATGCCGGATCCTTAACCCACTGAACGAGGCCAGGGATCGAACCTGCATCCTCACGGATACTAGTCGAATTCATAGCCCACTGAGCCACAACAGGAACTCCCTGTATATGTATATTCTTGACATGACCTCCCCCAGTGGCCCCGGTGGTAAACACTCTCCCCTACTTCCCAGGGCCTCCCCCACTGTTAAGTACCTTAGAAAAGACCTCCAAGAAGGCTGCAAAAACCTGCTCTTTTTGGTTTGGACTGACTAAAGCAGACATAGTCCAGGAACCCCAAAGCCCCCCATTGATGGACTCTAATAAAGGCACGAACCCCAGATCCAGTCTCTGTCTGCATTCACCCCATGGCTCTGCCCTGACTTCCCCGTGGGGCCCCTTGAGGCCACTGTGTCCCTCCCCAGGACTTGTGAGCAACAAACTTCTGTTTCTAGTCCCTCTGGTCTCTCACTGAGCCAAGCCTCATCATCCGACACCCCAGGCTCTGCTTAACGAGTGTTCTTACCAAGGTCGCAGCCCTTCTCTCAGGAGGCCAGAAGCGAAGGCTACCATTTACCAAGACTCCACACGGGCCGTTCATCGCGAGTGGCTCTTTCCAAACTTCACCTCCTTACATCTCACAGTGACTCCGACAGTAGAGATCTGCTCCCTCACTTTACAGAAGAGGAGACGGAGCTCTGAAAAGAAATTTCCAAGGCCACCCGGCTAGTAATGGTGGAGCCAGGATGCCAGTCCAGGTCTGCTTGGTCCGCACCTCATCCAGGACAGCGTAAGTCTCACCTGAGCCAGAGCATCTTGTTCATCTTGGGGGGGTCTCACCCAAAACCCCAGGGAGCCCTTCTGAGAAATGGCTTGGTCCACACTGCAGGTGTCAGGCCCACTCCTCAGCCCCTCCCCTACCTCACCCCTGCCATGGCTGTTCTGAAGAGACCTGCTGCCAGTTTCCCAGTAGGTAGGGTTGTGCCACACTGCACTGACGGCCTCTGGCACCTGGCGCCTGGAGCAGACATTCCAGGCCCTTAGGCTACATATACACACACACACACCACCATCACCGCCACCACGGGCCTGGTTTCTGTGTCAGGGATCCCACTTAGCATTTCAGTTCCAGGTCTCAGGCCGGAGCCCCACCCTGAACTCCAGGCTTCCTGGCCAGCACCCTGAGACCCTGCCCAGCTCTCCCCAGTATCTTCCTGGGGTGGGGAGGGGATCAGCGATGCAGGCCGCCCATACTCTCAGCACTGGGCTGGAGTCCTTCTCTGCATGGACAAGGTCCTCATAAACCCTTCAATGATGCCTGCAGGGCTGACACTCATCACCTGCTCCTGGGATTCTCCCACCATTAAGACTCATGTCCACCTTACAGCCATCCTCAGTGATCCGTGCACATGCACCTGTCCAACCACACCTGCCCCCCATCACCACACCTCTGGGCACAAGGGCTTCTGCCCAGCCTCTTCTGCGGAGTCTGGGCATGCCGAACAGTGTGGGCATGCGGTCTCATGCTTCAAGGAAGCGGGACGGAGGACCGGTACATCTAACAGTCCAAGCTTCTCTGAGCTGCAAACACACCATCCCTGCCCCCACGGCACTAGATGACCTACCCCAGATTCCCAAGAGCCGTCTCTCTCCACTCATTGTTTTTACCTCTCCGGGGTCTGCATCCTCTTCCTCTTTATGGTCCTTGATGTATAAGCACCCTTAGTCCCTCCCATCCTGCAGTCCCTCCCTCAACTGCATGTCCTCCTTGACCTTCCCCTTCTGAGCCACATCTACATCCATATTCACTGCCCCCAACTCCCAGCCTTCTAGTCACAGTGACCTGCTAAAGTTTGCCTCCAACCACTTCATTGAAATTACTCTCGTCAAGTCACCTGGGGCCACTCACTGGCAGACCCCACTAATGCTTCTGCATCCTTGTCTGTCTAGAACACGCAGGTAGTGATGACCACATCTTCTGCCCCAACCTCTCTTCCTTTGGCTGCTGGGACATGACGTTCTCCCCCGGCTTCCTTCCACCTCTCTCCCTCCAGTCCTCATCCCATGCCCAACCCAATGCGCTGCTGCCTGAACCCACCCACCAGCACCCTCTTCTCACTCCACACACTCCCTCTTATCCCACCCCTGCTGACAAGTGTCAACTCCACACTCCCAGTTCTGAGAGCTCTGCCAAGCTGCAAACCCAGATACCCATACCCCCAGCTACCCTGAGAGTCAACACGTTTCAAGTAGACCTTGTCAGCTTTCCCCGGACACCTGTCCCTGCGGGTGCCCCACCGCCTCTCCAGCTGCCTGAGCCAGAGCCCCAACCCTCCCTCTGCCTCACACCCACTCCCCACCAGGCGCCCCATCCAGCCAGCGCTACTTCCTCTCTCTGGAATCTAACCTCCAGATTCCACCTTTACGACCGTAGCCTTTGTTCTCAAGCCCTGTCCTCTTTGGGGTCAGACTCTTGCCAAAAACAAAAAGCTCCTAACTGGGTCCTGCCTCGCAGAGTTCTCCATCCATCATTACCATGGATCTCTTTCTAAAAAACCAGTATGACCATCCCACTCCCAGCTTAAATCCGTCAAGGGCTCCAGCTTGGACTCATGAAAATTCCACATTCTCCGTGACCTGGACTCTGAGTTTTCTCCCCAGCCTCACCTTCATCCCCCTCACCCTCCGACACTTGGCCTCCCTCCTTGCTCCGTGCATCTGCCCTCCTCCTGCCTGCTGTGCCTTCTGCCTGGAAAGTCTGCTCCATCACCTTGTTCTTACTCGTTTTCTCAGACTTGTAAGAAAGATGGTAGCACCTCCAGAAGCCTCCCCTGATCAGCACCCAAGTCAGATGCATTTCCTCTGTCCCTGTCAGGTCCTGCTAAGCTGCCATCGGCTTAGGTGTGTGTCTCCAAGGAGGCTGAGATCCCTGAGGGCAGAAAGAGCCAGGGCCCGCACTGCATCTGCAAACATCCCATAAGGGCTGGAAGCACAGGTGAAAGGAGGCACAAGCACAGAGAATCACACGCCAACCCCGTAGAATACCGGGGAGCCTGCACTAAAGACCCAGCAGCATGTAGCACTGTCTAGTGTCTCCTTCGATTCCAATAACCTACTGCCAGCCCACCCTTGTTTTACTTGCCATTTTCCCCAGCTCCTCCTGCTGCAGGAAAAGGACCGAGGGGACAACGTAGCAGAGCGTGAGGACGTCTGCTGCCGACCAGCATTGTCACTCCCGGTTGGAGTCTGTTTGCTCTAGTTCATCGTGTCTGGGGGCAGGTGCCCCAAAGGACAGCCGAGAGGCAGACAACTACAAATCCTTCTTCCCAGGAGATGCCCAAAAAGGAGCACCTCTCTCTCTCAGTTGCCCTCACCTTCTCTCCTCCTCTGCACAGCGGGTGGGTGCGGGCTCAGTAACAGCTCCTCCCTGGGGAGCCGGTATAAGTATTCAGAATCAGATTCGCAAAGGACTGCACTGCCTCTCGAACATGGTATAGACTAAGTAAATGAGAACTCTATTTTTTTTTAATTGTTATTACAGTCATTGTTTTTGTTAAATAACAGGAAAGAGACAGAGAGAGGCTAGGACTTTTTTTTTTTCTAATATATAAATCATCAGCCCAGATGTGACAGTGAGTTGGCTGTCAAGCCACGATCAAAGTATCCTGCATATGGAGTTCCCTTCGTGGCTCAGTGGTTAACGAATCCGACTAGGAACCATGAGGTTGCGGGTTCGATCCCTGGCCTTGCTCAGTGGGTTAAGGGTCCGCCGTTGCCGTGAGCTGTGGTGTAGGTTGCAGATGCGGCTCAGATCCCGCGTTCCTGTGGCTGTGGCGAAGGCCGGCAGCTACAGCTCCTGTTAGACCCCTAGCCTGGGAACCTCCATATGCCGCGGGTGCGGCTCTAGATAAGGCAAAAAGACAAAAAAAAAAAAAAAGTATCCTGCATAGACAGCATTTTTCAGAAGCAGAAGGGTTGGCTCACATGTCAGCTAGGACTCGTGACTACGCCAGGCTGCTCCCACCCATCATTTGGCGGAAATCCAGTGCCCAGGAGGGCACCTGCAAGTTGTTGGCCCTGCAGTTCTATCTATCCTTGGTCCCCCTTCTTGTGCAGCAATGACCTCCAGGTCTGACAGCACCTGACCTCCAGCTCACGGCTGCCTTTGTTTTCTCTCTAGAGCCGCCAATGACCACAACTTGCAATCCTGCTTCCTCCTTCCCCCTGGAACCTTCTGCCAATGCCCCTTCTTCATTCATGCTGGTCCCCCAACCCCAGTATTTTCACTCACCAAGTATCTGAGTCCCCTGAGGAACCTGAAAAACAAAGACTCTTCTGCTGTCCCCAGTACAGACTGAACCAGTTTCATGGGATGGATCTGTGACCTGGTTTTAAAAACTTATCCGTGGCCTCCTTAGTCCACCAAAGTTTAGAGCTCACTTCTCTAAACGCTGCCCATCATTCAAGAATCAGCTGACACACCTATAATTGAAATAAAATCCATTAAGAGAAAAAAAAAAAAAGAATCAACTGAAATCTCACCTTTTCCAGGAAGCCCTCCTTGGCTGCTACAGCGGACTGTCCCTTTTCTATATCAGAGAATAGGTAGTCTTAACAGGAAACTGTGCCATGATTGATTATTCATGTCTGCCACAAGAGGAGGAATAAATGAATAATGCATGTGCCATGCATGTATTATCTCTGGGCCAGATAATCACTACAGACCTTTCAGGCCTGATCTTCTACGGGTGTGTGTGTGTGTGTGTCTCTGCGTCTCTGTGTCTGTACACTACGTCAGCTCTCCTGCGGGAACACAGCATAGATCTTACCACAGAACAGGGGTGCCGTCCCATGTCCATCACTGCAGCATCATTTCTCGCTGTCCTACCAGCACTGGTCCTTTTGGACCCTACACCACCGCACGAAAATCCCCAATAGGTACCATCATCCGACCTTTTCTCAGCTACTGCCAGCCATCACCGATTAAGTGAGGGCCTCAGCTCGTTCACAGGTAAACATAAAATGGATCTTATTTTTTCTCATTAGCTACAACTCTTCTGCCAAGCCTTCCTTCCTCCCGGGCTGGAGCCTGCCCTTTCAACAAGATGTAATTCAGTTTCATCCTTCCTGATTCAGCTCCGCTGAATAAAACCACCTCGTTCCTGTTGCGAAGGTAGCCCTATTCATTCTACAGCGTCGCCCCTGTATTAGAGGCTATACCCCCTTTCCCCCCGCCCCATCTCAGGGCTAGCTGACTGGGTACTCGGTGGGGGGAGGCAGGGTTCTGTTGTCTCAGATGGGCCACCACCCAGCCCCTTGCTGCTGGGGTCCCCTTGTCAGCAGGTGGTAGCAGTATGATGGCTTAAGTGAAGGTGTCCACTTGACCATGAAGGAGCTTGCCACTGTCTGGCCATGCAGCAAGGCAGCCTCCTGCATTCCCTACCCCACCTCCACACAGCCTCCACCCTCTCCTTTCTTTACGTCCCCTCTCCCCTGCCCCAGCCCACTAGGCAGCTCTACCAGCCAGCACCTGGGCAGGTAAGAGCCACCTTCTCACCTCTGACCTAAACCTAGGAAGTGCTTCAAGCATCCAACCCCACAGGAAGACACAGAGAAGGCAAGAAAGTTTTGGTGACACATGTCCACCTGGAGCGATTGCTCCTGCCCCACAGATGCCCTCTTCTCCCAAAAGGCTCTGTCCTTGCAGCCCCCGTCCAGCTTCTTCAGTGACTGGAAGTAGGGTGACAGGGTGGAGCTGGTGCTGAGCTGGCAACTCTTAGCCACCCCACGACGCAGGGGGGCGCTCCATCACCTGCCTGTGGTTCTCTGGACTCAGAATTCGGGGTACTAACTAAGCATCTTGAGTTCTCATCTGTGGCTTTCACAGGCAATCCTGGGAAACAGGAATAACCCCCCAGGCACTGCAGACCATCCGTCCCCCAGGGTCATGGGTAACCTCCTCCCGCGGATATCGCACTGTAGGTGGGTGATGGTGGGGAGGGGCTTGGCAGTGGAAGAAGTTGAGGGCAAGACAAACAGCATCTCAGAGGAGACTGGTGGCTGAAGCCAAAGGTAACCCAGTCTGGGCCCAGATATCTCAGCACAAGCCAGCCTCCAAGGTGGAAGAGTGCAGGTGGGACTTGAAAGCTCGCGTTTCTAGCTTTTGTGAATTAGCTACCTCGGACTTGCCCTTCAGTGACTGCCTATAAACGGGCAATTCAGGCAGAGGAGGCAGGCAGCCCAAAGCCTGAGCCTGAGGGCTTTCTTTCATTCTCTCAGCTGGCCCTCAGGGTGACGAGCCGAACAGTATCCCCGCCCCCGGAATCCAGACATTGAAGCACTAACCCCCTGAAGCTCAGAATGCGACTGAAGACAGACTTTAAAGAGGCGATTAAGTTAGGCTGACAGCGTGGGCGCCAACCCAACACGACTGGTGGCCTGACAAAAACAGGAAACTTGGACACAGAGGGAAGGCCACGTGAGGACACAGCCAGGAGGTGGCCGCCTACACACCGAGGAGAGAGGCCTCTGGAGAAACCACCCTGCCCACACCTGGACCTCAGACTTCCAGCCTCCAGGACTGGGGGACACAAACGTGTGCTGTTTAAACCACCCCGTCTGTGGGGCTTTGCTGTAGCAGCACAAGCTGACCAAGACCCTCAGGAATGAGTGGGGCTTCCAGTTACTCCAACCTGACAGGACAGCTGGCCCAAACCAACCTCCAGCAAAGGTGGGAAGCGCCAAGAAAGCGTAAAAACAGCCATGAGAAAGACAAAGGCAGCTTCTCCAGCGGTCACCCCAACCAGACCGCGATGGCAGCACCTGGGGCCTCCGCAAGGTCGAGAGGCCAGGGCCTCTCCTGGGGGGGCAGGTGCTCTGCTCCACCCAACCCAAGCCCCCAACCAGGAAAGGCCTGGGTCTCACGGCCTGTGCAACCGTGAGAGTGAATGTTAAAGGAACTTAAATTTTCTCAGGCTAAATCACCGCCCTGGCTCGACAGACACAGAGCGGAGGCACCCCTCCCTTTCTCAACAGCCCTGAGTGTTCATGAAGAGACATCCCGGACACAAGTCCCATAAATCATTCCAGACTGTTCCAGTTGCCTTGAACTCCTCTCCATCCCCTCACTTGTCCAGAGAGGTGACTGCAGTCAAGATAAATGAACAGAAATCAATACATGTCCTTTGTTCTCACAATATTCCTTTCACCATCATGTCAAAAACCATCAAACACTTATGAACACACTTTGAAGAAAGGTACAAGACACACATGAGAACGACAAATGTTTAGGAAAACACATAAAACAAATTCTGAACAAATGGAAAAGCAGAATACATTCAGTGTTCCCAAACTTTCATATATAATTTTAATGTGGGTCTGCATAGAATCCTGACAAGGGGTTTTTGTTTGCGTGTGTGTTTCCGTTTTTGGAATTGTGTAAACATCTTGAAGAATCATCAATTTGGTTTTGACAAAGGGTTCACGGTAGAGGACCCAGAATTAGATGCCTTGTATGTGAGAAATTCACTCACAACAAGGATGACGATCCAGTGCAAGGAAAAGGAATGGATTATTTATAAAATGTATTGGCAAACTCATTATCAATCTGAAAAAAAAAGTGAAAACACACCCCATTTTATCTCTTGTACAGGAAAAAAAAACCACAACTTTCTAAATGTATTAAAAATACAAAAATAAAACCAAATCTCGACCACACGCAAAATCTGAGAGTCAAAATAAATTTCCTAACCAAGCCTTGAAACGGAAAAACTTTATGATAAAGACAGATGTGTCCAACTACGTAAAATCTTAAATTTTAGTGTGCAAAAAGAACCGTGAACAAAGTCAAGAGACAAATAACAGATCTGGAAAATGTATTTGTAGTTCAGAGGCTAGACAAAGGTTAACAGCTACGATATAGAAAGGTCTCTTGGGAATTCAGAAGGGAAGATAAACACGACCACATAAATATGGAGTCAACCACGCAGTCACAGACAATCCACCTAAGAGCAAACCCACATGGCTGAGAGATGCATGAAAAGATGCTCACATCCTCAGCAAATTAAAGTCACAAGGAGATATCCCTTTATCCTCATGAGTATGAAAAACGCTGGAAACAGCTACAGCATCTGTCGCCTGCAGGAATGAAGCCTCACCAGAGGGGAAACACTTCCACCTTTAGGAAGTGCAATCTGGAAACATTTATCACAAAATTTAAAAATCAGATAGCCTGTGACCAAGACTCCCACTCTGAGAAGCTTTGCCCCAGAAATAAAAGCAACATTCAGTTAGCTGCAGCCTACATCGTACAGCAAAATTCCAGACACAGAATGAATGGTCACAAATGGAAGAAACATTGCATAAACAGCGGTCATCCCACCACGGAGTAGAGCACAGACATTTAAAAGATCTGTGTCAGACCGGATGATTTAAAACAGTTTCTCAAGTTTTTTTTTTTTTGTCCCTTTTTTTTTTAAGGGCCTCACCTGTGGTATATGGAGGTTCCCAGGCTAGAGGTCTGATTGGAGCTGTCGCCGCCGGCCTACACCACAGCCACAGCAATGCCAGATCTGAGCTGCGCCTGCGACCTACACCACAGCTCACAGCAACACTGGATCCTTAACCCACTGAGCAAGGCCAGGGATCGAACACGCAACCTCACGGTTCCCAGTCGGATTCGTTTCCACTGCACCACAACGGGAACACCCCAAGTTTTTTTTGTTTTTGTTTTTGTTTTTTTCAAAACTACCTGCCCCATGAATTTTAATATCACAGATACTGTTCATCTGTTTATGTTGTCAAGCAGAACTGAGCTTTAGAAGACCATGACTTACGTTTTCTTCGTGCCCCAAGAACCAGTTTTTGTCCCCTTGGGGGTCAATACTGCCCCCGTTAAAAACGCAGCATTTAGAGGGATTTCCCCAAGGTCCTATAGAGTAATGCAGAAGAGTATTTATAAAAAAGATACCATTATTTATCAAATAAACAGCGACCTGAAAAAAACTTCTCTTCTCTCGTGTGTAAACATCTGTACAGAATTAGGGAAACACCAACACGTGGGGTAGAGCAATATACAGTAACGTGGGGGTGTGGGAGAGGTACGCGGGGGAGGCGGAGTGGGCTGGGGAGCAACGGATATGCCTGCACGGGGGATGCAACAAGGGAGAAAAGCAAGAAGAAAGGGGGCAAGAGGTGGTTTTTAAGCATTTGAATGATAACATTGAGGTATTGTGCAAAATTATATGTGTGTGTGTGTGTGTGTGAACATACAAATAAAAACTGGAAATAACAAATAACAATTATTTAAAAAATTTTAAGGACTCACTTAACAATTGTGAACGCTCCTTTAGAGAAATTGCACGTGCCCAGCCCACAGTCCCCTCTGACTTAGCACTGGAACAGGCTTTCTGTTCCCCAAACAGGTTGATCCTTTCAGAGCCCCACGCCCTTATGCAGCCTTTAACACTATCATAGGTCCAGCTGTGGACCCTAAAAATTCGTATGTTGAAACCCTAATGCCCATGCCTTAGAATATGACTGCATTTGAAAACAGGGCCTTTATAGAACGAATCAAGTTCAATGAGGTCGCGGGGGCAGGTTGTACTCCAACACTACTGGTGTCCACACGAGACAGGGAAATTTGGACACACAGATTGAACAGAATTGAGGGCTGATGACCTGGAAATACAGCAGGAACAGCATGTGAAGATTAAGAATTACGCTCACTACAAGCCAAGAACTATCAGAAGCTAGGAGAGAAGCCTGGGGTGGATCCTTCTCCAGAAACTTCAGAAGGAGCAAGACCCTGCGGATATGCTTGATCTCTGACCTCTACCCTCCAGAGGTACTAAAAACTGAGCTTCTGTTGTTTAAGCCATTAAGTTCGTGGCACTTTGCTATGACAGTCCTAAGAAACTAACACCGTTCCCCTCTTATCTGGGGAACATGTGTGCACCCAACAAGTTGTAGGTAAAATTTCATATCCCCTGCAAAGTCTACTCCAGTGAATTACACCCCCTGCCTCTTCTGTGTTCCAACAGCATTTTCTACATGCCCATCCTAGAGTACTTCCATAGACGACTGGAATTATTTAATAGCTATATACACTTCTTTAATAATCTTTTAATTTAATAATTTCTTCTCTGCTAGATCTTGACACCCCCCGCCCCCGAAGACAGGAGTCACATGACATCCCCTCTCGTTTTGCAGCCTCCACAGCCACACACAGCCCTGGGCACAGAGGAAGTGATGCATAAATATTTGCTAAATGAACATTAAAAATCTAAAACAGGAGTTTCCATTGTGGCTCATTGGGTTAAGAACCTGACACAGCGTCTGTGAGGATGCAGGTTCAATCCCTGGCTTGCTCAGTGGGTTAAGGATCCAGCATTACCAAAGCTGCAGTATAGGTCATAGAGGCGGCTCAGATCTGGTGTAGCTGTGGCTGTGGCGTAGGCCACAACTGCAGCTCCAATTCGACCCCTGGCTCAGGAACTCCCATATGCCACAGGTTCGGCCCTAACATACATACATACATACATACATACATACATACATACATACATATACACATAAATCTATCCAAAATAAAGCTTCCTACTCTTGTCACCTCAAAGCAGAGAGAGACGAGAGCAAGAGAGGGAGGCTCCTTGGGCAATAATTCTTCCGTCTTGGCAAGGCTCTTCAATTCTAACAAACTGACAATAATGAAAACGTCTTTAACGGGGGCAATATGGCAAAAAGTAATTAACTCCCTAATTGAAATCTAGAACTTTAAAAGTAATTAATGGGAGGGCTAAACTGTCCTTCACCACAAGAGTGCAGGAGTAAAGCAGCCAGCAGAGGGGCAGCAGGAAAAGGGCTCCAGGAAGATGTCATCTGAGCAATCTACTTCGGAAGGCAGAGTGCACTTCCACATGATGAGTGTTCCCTTTAATCAAGGCGGAGATGCCATCAACCGGGGCTGGCAGGTGCCACTTTGCTCCGTAAGAAGGTACTTTTTTTTTTTTTTAATAAGCAAAAATTTCCATCACCATTTCGTGCTCAGGCTGGGCACGTGGAGGAAGGGGGTGGGGAGCCCCTCTTTCTGAGTCAATGAGCATTACGCAAATGCCTGCCTGTGCAAGAGGCACAGAAGCTTGGAATCCTGGCCTCCTTCCAACGTCTGGGAGGCTCTGGAGTCAGACCCGCCCTGAGGGTTTTTCTCTGGCTCCTCATTGGCTGAGACCCACGCGGTAGGGCGTGCCTCCCCTCGGATTTACTGCAGCCTTTCCTCCTTGCTTGTAAGGATGCCACTGTTAAGCGAGGGATCGGTGATAACACATTGCACTGGCAGCAGATGGCATCTATATTTAGAGGCCCTTCAGAGGAAGGATTGATGCCATTTAGAACAGACCACAGACCAAGAAAATGAGAGTGGAGTGTTTCAAATGAATCCTTGTAAAACCTCCATTTGTCCCCTATGATGGACTGAGTTGTGTTACCCCCCCCCCCAAAAGAAAAAGTTCATAGGATAAAATCTTCACCGTCATCATCTCAGAATTTAACAGTATTTGCAGAGAGGGTCCTTTAAGGGTGCCTAAGTCAAAATGAGGTCATTAAATGGGCTCTAATCCAAGGGACAGGTGTCCTTACAGGAAGAGAAGATTAGTCCCCTGAGAAGACACAGGGACAAGACGGCCGTCTGCAAGCCAAGGAGAAAGGCGTCAGAAGAAATCAACCCTGCTGACACCTTGATCCTGGACTTCTAAAACTCCAGAACTATAAGAAAACAAACTTCTGTTGTTTAAGCCTCCCAGTCTGTAGGACTTTGTTGTACCAGCCCGAGCACACTAATACCTGCCCCCGTCACACAGGACACAGCACCATCTCCTCGACTTAGCATACGTTGCCCTGGATAAGCTGGCCCGCCAACCCTCTCCCCCCCCTTTCCAAGTCCCTGCCCCAAGCGTGTGGCCCTCTTTCCGGTTCACCCAAACACCCCATGACCTTCCATGCCACTGGGCCTTAACATAGGACCGTCTCTCAGTGGGGATAACTCTACTCGCCCCCACCCTCCTCTGGAAAAGTACTGTTTCCAGACTCAATTCAAGTGCCTGCTCCAGAGAGGACCACCCCAAACCTCTCGCCTCCACCCACACAAGAATCAGCCGTTTCCTGCTCTGTGTTTGTCTTGTTTTCTCTTCATGCCAGTCTGGCTGAAGCTCCTCTGGGGCCCAGACTGTGTCTTTCTTACTTTGAGATCCCCCACATAACCATCACCCAATCAGGGTCTGTGGGAATGAGAGTTAAGGCCACATCTTATCAAGGAGTCATGGGGTAAGAAGGAAGAATCAGCACATGGCCATCCAGTCTTTGCTGCCTGAAACGGCCCCAGGGATGTGACAGATACAAACTGAAAAACTGATGTAATGACAGAAGCTATAATTGAGAAGGGCCTTCCTAAGATAGATCCTCCACCCCAGTCCTCTGCCTGTCTCTTGTTTGTAGAAAAACTTTAGCCTTGGAGTTCCCTGATGGTTCAGTAAGTTAAGGATCTGGCATCACTGCTGTAGCTCGGGTCGCTGCTGCGGCATGGGCTCAATCCCTGGTCCTGGAACTTTCACATGCCATGGATGTGGCCCCCAAAATGTAAAAAAAAATTAGCCTCCTAGGCCTACCTTGAGTTTCAAAGAATAAATTTAATCAGAGAAGTGAGAAAATTCAGAAACAAAGGAAAATAATCAAGCAAGACAAAATAACAATTGTTTAGCCACTAAACAAAGTCGAACTTAGTTCCTCCTCAAGGGCTAGAGATAATACTCTGAGTCATGTCCTTTGAGCTGTTTTTCATATACTGAAGCCCCCACCAGGTAAAAGAAGTTAACTGTATGCTGCCCACAAGCACAGAGACCTCAGACCAGCTGGAACCAAAAGAATGAAGAAGCTGACTCCCAGTTACCTCACCATAGACCAATTAGAAGAACTCCATGAGCTGATCACACATCCTGCAACCCTCTCCTCAGCACACTTCCTCTTTTCCCTATATATAATTTTTTAACAAAATCTGGGAAATGGGGAGTCGGTTCTTTGGGACACAAGTCCACCTTCTCCCTAGGATTGCCAGCTTCCTCAATAAAGCTTCTCTCCTTTTACCCAACACTTGTCTTGCAGCATTGGATTCTTGAGCAATAAGCAGCCAAGCTAGAGTTCAGTAACAAAGCCACACATCAGCAAAGGTAAAGCTTGGGACTTAGGAATGATCAGGCACTAACTTTCCAGTTAATTTTGACCAAGCTGCCTAATGTCTCTCTCAGTCTGAGGCTGGACCAGTTCATCTCTGGCTCTGGGGAAAAAAAGCCCTTAGAGATTGCACCTCTACAACCATGAACAAAATAAAACAAAAAGATCATATTCTCTCCACCCCCCCACCTGTATTCATGCTTTAATTTATTGCACATATAAATGAGCATCTTTAACTTGCCAAGAGGGTTAGAAGTTTCTGGGGGAAGCAATGTTTGAGCACGAAGATGCAGAAGGAGAGACTCAGAAATAAGAAAATAGCATTTCCTAAAATTTGGTTGTGATGATTTTTGTACACCTGTAATTGTAATAAAATTCATTAATGGGAAAAAAAGAAAATACCATTTCCAGAGAAATTAAATCTCCCAGCTTCAAAGAATCCTTCCAACCCTTAAAATGTTATGCTTTGCCATTCTAGACACAGAACATTATTTCTGTTAAGCATGAGTGGGTGGGAGGAGGCGGGAATAAAACACTTCGGGGATTGGAACACGGTAGACAAATGTCAGGGGTAAGAGAGCAAAGAGCACACTGTGGAGTCACTCTTCTGGAAGAGTAAGGAACCTGTTGGGAGTGGGGTAGAGGACACACTTTGGTTATGGGTGCCCTATAATGGGGTTTAAATGTTAACACATTCAGGGGCAAGAGGCAGCCTGTGAAGGTTTCTGAGCAGAGGAGTAAGTGAAGCAGATTTGCATGTTGGAAAAAATCCCATTGAAGATGATTGGGAGTGGGGTGGAGAGGGTGGGTCTAGACGCAGGCGTCAGTTCAGAGGCCAAGGGAATGGCTTGGGAGATGCATGATGGGTTCTGGGATGGGGCCTTGGGCCAGGATTGGAGAGAGGGCAGCTTAGGTCTGCCCAGGACTTCTCAGCTTTCAGAGACCCTGGTTTCCCCACGCCTCTGTCTCTGTCTGAAATCATGGCAGGCCAGGTCCAGCAGGACTGCTCATCATTTCATTGAATCCCAAATCCCTGGTAGAAATGAGACAGCTTTAAATTCAATCATCAGTTGGAATGCATCTCTTCTCATCATCCCCAATCTGCTGTCACCACCACTACACATGCACGCATGTGCGCGCGCGCGCACACACACACACACAAGTAGAGCCTTTTGTCTTTTCATGGGCTTCCTTATTCCGTTTAAGGAAGATCTATGTGATTGAAATTGGAAGCTTCAGACAAATTGCATTTGAAATTGAAAGAGGGTGAAGTAGCCAGATGTATCATCAATTCAGGAAGATAAGTGGAGTCCTCGGTTGCTACTATGGCCTGATTAATCCCACTGTTACTTAAAATAAAAGACAGCAAGCTGAGTAACTCTAAATTTCTCAATCTGGGCCTCTGACAAGACGCTGAAGGATTCATCTGTAGAATTTTCTATTTTCCATTAAGACCCAAGCCTTTTCTTTCCCACCGAATGAAGATGATACCTCTGAATTGCAAGTGGAGCCTCACTCCCTTCCTCCCCTCTCAGCAGTGCCCATTTGGAAAACAGACTGGTTAACTGGTCTTAGATGAAAGGGAAGGGAAGGACCAGGATTTCTGAGTACAGGAGTTCCAGGAGACAGTTCGGCCGTGCTAAAAGGAGGAAGTTAGAGTGTGAGTCTGTGAAAGACTAGATTCAGAGGTCCTTGAGCAAAGCATAGTCTCTTAATATCCTATCATATCTGTAAGAGCATCTTTAAAACTGTGAAACAGGATGGGGAGAGGTAAAACAGGAGTTTGGGGGGAAAAAGAACTGTGAACTAATTGATAAAGGTAAATATTATTCTATGTATATTATTATGAAAATGTTCATCAAGAAGAGGCTCCTCAGAATGACGGGGCCCTAACTTAACCCAGAAGCAGAAAAATAATTTTCCCCCTCTCTGCAATGTCACATTTAAACACTGACTTCTACATGATGGGAATTTTGGATCCTGCAAGATGACAACACTGGGTCAGAACCCTGGGTGCAACACTTAGAGACTGTGTGACATCAGTCAAGAAAGGTCACCTTTCTGAGATTTGGGGTCCTCCTTTGCGAACTGGAATAACAACTGCCCTTGTAATCATGCTCCCACAGTTGTTTTGAGAATTAAATGATGCCCATAAAAGAATTTTTTTCAGTGAAATATTGACCATAGGGCCCAATATAGAGTAAGCACTCAACACTGTTTCCTTTTATTAAAATGGGGGAAAAAACCAACTTGGCATCTCACACTCATGTCTAAAAAAAAAAACTAGAGCTAGTCCTGCTCTCAGTTCTAAGTGTTTAAAAATATTTCAACCGAGAGGCAGACTGGTTGGAGGGGGCGAGAGGACTGAGGTATCTGGGAAGGAACGACATCACAGATGGCCCATCAGGAACTTCGCAGAGTGTCACATCCAGAGGTACCTGCCAGCTCAGCCAGGGCTGCATCTTCTATGAGGACCAGATGCTACTAATTGGCGAGGAATCCCGTGGCTGCCACCCAAAGAAGAGAACAAATTCTTTGTCACCACATGGTTGTTTTTTTATTCCTTCCAAGTGGAAAGCATTAACTCTTTCAAACAGTCAGACCAGCTTCGGTGTCCCAAAAGCCTACGTCCACATTTAGGAAATTCTTAAGCAAGATACTGGGGCATGTCGATTTCACCGATTCCTATTCCCTGCTCAGCTAGCAATCCTTGGTGCTATATGAGCTTTGGAAGGACCGCTGAAGAGGATTCCTTCTGGGTGGGACTTCAATTTAATGCCCCGTGTAGGACTGAGAACCTCAGTGATTCCACTCTCTGCCCATTCCTCCTATGATAGCATTTTTCTCCATCTCTCTCTCTCTCCCTTCCAAATTGTCACCTCTTTCAAAGACAAGGTCTGGGGGCTTCCAGAGTCGAGCAAAGGGCCTGCCACATGGTAGAAGTTTGCTCAACAAGCAGGTAAATATGACCTGATCCCCAATTCCATTTTCAGCATTTCCTGCCTCCTCTATTCCCAGACCTCAAATTAACACCATCTGCTCCTGTCTCATCAAATTATTTTCCATCTCTTGAATACATCAGGCCCTCCCACACACCCATGCCTTTCTATCTAGAGTCCCCTGCATGGAATGGCCAAACCCCATAAAGGAGAATATCATAGAGCAGAGGTCGTCAAAACTATAGCCTGTGACGCCAGCCCACTGCCTGTTTTCTTCAATAACATTTTATTGGAGTATATCCATGACTATTTGCTTACATATTGTCTACAGCAGCTTCCAGGCTACAAGGCAGAGTTGAGAAGTTACTCTAGTGATCATATGGTCTATCAAGCCTAGAATAACCACTTTCTGATGCTTTTGTAGAAAATGTTGCTAACCCTCGGTTTAGAGGCAAAAAGTTTAGGCTGCAGGTGAGACAGACTTCAGTTTGAATTCTGGTTCTGCCCATGGTCAATTAAGTAGCCATGGGAAAGTTTCTCTAACCCTCTGAATTAGAGTTATTTTTCTCTAAAAAGGAGATAAAACCTATTTGATGATATTATTATAAAGACAGGATGAAATAATATGAGTAAAATGTCCCAGTGTAGTCTCTGGCAAAGGGTGCTGGCAGACCTCATTTTATTCTACTTTGCAGATATTGTGTTCCTTACAAATTGAAGGTTGGTGGCAACCCTGTGTCAAGCAAGGTTTGTAACATCCACAGGCAAGTGGAAGCTTTCATTAGAATAAAAAATGATACTGTATATAAACTAGATAAACAACAAAGACCTACTATATAACCCAGAGAACTATATTCAATATTTTGTAATAACCCACAATGGAAAAGAATCTGAAAAAGAACTGAATCACTTTGCCGTACACCTGAAACTAACGCAACATTGTAAATCAGCTGTACCTCAAGTTAAAAAAAAGCTTATAAAGAGGAGTTCCCATCGTGGCACAGTGTTTAATGAATTCGACTAGGAACCATGAGGTTGCAGGTTTGATCCCTGGCCTTGCTCTGTGGGTTAAGGACCCGGCGTTGCCGTGAGCTGTGGTGTAGGTTGCAGACATGGCTTGGATCCTGCGCAGGCCACCAGCTACAGCTCCGATTAGACCCCTAGCCTGGGAATCTCCATATGCCGCAATTAGAGAGCAACTAGAAGGTCACAGCAGTTTCTGGAGGAGCAGTCCCTAAGCAAAGGAGGCAGGGTTCACCCACAGGTTCACAGCACACGCAGAGCTGGCCAGGGAAGTCAGCACCTGCCCACAACCACGGTCATGGTCTGGGCTTCCCCAGGTGACACTGATCTGTCCCATCCTCCCCAATGTCAACAAAAGTACGCAGAGTAAAAAAAAAGAAAAAAAAAATGCAGCCCACCAGCCACTCCCAAGCCCACTGGCTTAGTTCAAGTTGCCATGACAAAGTACCACAGCCTGGGTGGCTTACAAACCACAGAAAGTTATTTCTCACCGTTCTGGAAGCAGGAAGCCCAGAATCAGGATGCCAGTATGGCCAGGTTCTGGTGAGATCTCCCTTCTAGGTTCCAGACTGCCAGCTTCTTATAACCTCACATGGTAGAATGAGAAAGAAAGCCCTCTGGGGTCCCTTGCCTCAGGGCACTGGTCCCATAGGAGGGCTCCACCCTCACGACCTAATCACCTCCCAAAGGCCCCCAACCCAAACGCCCTCACGTGGAGGTTTCGGATTTCAACATACCCACGTCGGGAAGACGTCAGATATTCAGAACAACTGCCTTTACCTGACTATGAGTAAAACACAAAAACTCAGAACTGCGAAATAAAGCAAGCTGGTGAATAATGAAAATGAATTAGCCAAACTCTTGCAAAACAAATAGGCAGAGAGAAAGACAACGAGCTGAGTTCAGAAGTGGCTAAGATCCAGAGTAAACAGTCAGCTTCACAAAATTACCCCTTTCAGTTTCACTCTTTTATACTTTAATCATCTCCAGCCACAGACACGGTTCTTACCATGAAGACAAGGGCTCGGAATGAACACAAGGATAATGAAGGTGAAATACTATTATATTTAATACTATAATATCATTAATGCAACTGCAGTCAGAGACCGAGGACTTTTCAAATTAATTATTTCTTGTTCCAACACACACCATGAAATGGGCTTTCTAAATCAGAATGACACATCCCAACCTTTTCTTTATTAAGATAATTCTATTTTATTTCTTGGATCTTTGCAGGCTGTGCAAGTTTTATAAATATTTAAGAGAAAGAAATAGGTGGGCAAGTGCTGGATAATGCATGAATAGCAACCAGTTGGCTGAGATGGAGGGACACTGAGAACTCACTACAGACTCTTCCTGCCTTTCCTACACAAATCCTGCAAAGCTGGACAGTCCATTCCCTTTGTGGGAAGATAAGAAGGCCCTGTGAGTACACTGAGAGTCTGTTTGTCCTTCTTAATATGTATTTTCCATTTTATTGCCAGAGGAAGGTGAGAAAGCCACTGTTTGAAATATGCTCATTAAGACTGAATTGAGGCTTTAAGGTCTGTCATAAAAATTAGCCAACAAGTTGATAACTTGCCTATTAATGGTCTCTTCTAGGTGGACCTCTAATTGCTTGAATGACTGATCATCTACAGAAAACACTTTCACCCTCATTTGGGGCTCCAAAGAAATCTAAGGATGCACAAAGACCATGATCCCTGGAAATATTTGAGGGGCTTGTTACGCATCCACTCAGAGCCACTCGTGCAGTGTGGCTGGGGGTCATGTCCCTAATGAGGGTGACAGCCTCTTCCATGGCTGGCAGAGCATTTTATGGGAACACAGGTCTGACTTCCAGGAAGGGACCACCAGGTATTTCCGGTCCCGGTGCAGTGGGACAGCTCCTTCAAAGCAAAGGCTTTCTGTGCAATGCCTCCCCAGTTGCTGCTTCAGAGCTGACTAATTGCCAGGATAATTGCTTCTAACCATTTACCTTCAGAAAGCATCACTCTTGACTTGATCATTTAATTCTCACACCTTCGACTGACAGAAAAGTACACTATTTTACTTGCAGAGCTGATTGCAAATTATTTTCTGATTGCAGATTTATTTTGTTTGTGACAAAATGTTTCCTGTTAATTGCTAAAATAATCTTGTAGGAACTTAGAGTTGAACACCTAATTTATTAACCCACTGTAGTTTCTCCCTAATCCCTGTTTTCATCCTTTTTATTTATTTTAAACACCTATTTACAGGATCATTAATCCTCATCAATATTGTCTGGAATCCTTGAGCAACTACCAGGGCTGTTTCTGCAAAGAAACCATACAGTCAATGAAACTCGACACTCAAAAATTTGTCCTGCTGGCCAAGCTTCCTTTTAAGCGGGGAGGGATGAGGATAAGAAAAAGAAAGCCCTCTCAGTTTGATCCATGATGGAAATGGAAAGAATCATAAGTAAATCTTGTTGATCTGTAAAAAAATACCCACTCTTCGTTTGCCTCGGGACAGCCAGAAAATTTAAAGTTTACAGATTCATTTTTTGAACAGTCACAGGTAGACAGAACAGTAAGACAATGTTTCAACAACATCCATATCTGGATATCGTTCTTTTAAGACCTTTTGACCTAACATGAAGCAGGAGAAAGATAAATACAGACTCCTCAAACCAAAAAACACTGGTGACAGACGGGACCGGGTCCAGCTCACTTATGATATAGGTGAGGAGACTGAGGCCCGGGGCAGCTGAGCCGTTTGACCTGAAAGCCTGTGCTAATTAATTAGAACTGAGTTGGGGCTGGTGATTGGAAGCCTGCTGAGCTCCATACTTACAATTTCCTCTTGGTTATTTTGCATTTGGCACAATAAAAGTTCATTTATCTAGAGGCTTGTGCACAATTACCAAAGATAACTGACTTGTCCTAAACACTCACCTTGGAGAGCATTGCTGAAAGTTAAAGGACATCACATCTGAACCCACAGACCTATCTGGGCGGTGTCCTGGCAAGTGTCAGTCTGTGCCAAGTGCCAAAAAACATTCTCAACACTGCCTTGCCCCCTACGCAAAGCCCAGCAGAGGGAAGGAACGCCAGTTTGGGGCTGAACAAACAAATGCTTCGCTAGGAGGCAGTAACTCTCAAGAAAGGACTTTCGTCTGACACTAATTTTCCCAGCTCCGCATGGCCAAAGCTCATGTCAAGTTGACCTTAATTCATTTACCTCTTGGACATGCTTCAAGTTTAGCACATTACCTCTCCCTTCCTGGTGGGTTCCTGTGTTCACTGCAAACCCCTTTTCTGGATCTGGCAGGGAATTGCCTATAATTACCCTTAATGTACTCCTGGAGCAAAGATATGCATGTGAAGAGCCAAAATAGAAGGTTAACTACAAACTGTGCAGTAATGCAATTACCTCCCAATTATCCCTTTCAACGCTTAGGGAATGAATAGGAGACATTAAGCCCAATTTCGTGATAGAATCCCTGGTTAGTGGAGGTGGGGGTGGAGGTGGGGAGGGGCAGCAGGAGGGAGAAAAATAAGTAAGACTGCTGTGGGTAGTGAACGCCAGGGAATACTGGTGACAGCTTACTGGAATTATTCCTATCGTTGCTAGATTTCTTTCAGATCCTCCTGGTTGCTGTGCCCTGCAGAAGGTGGACTGCGTTGCAGAGGATCCGTATCTACTTGACTAAGACCGCCTGTTTGGGGCAGCAGCCATTAACGCTCTACCTCAGATATCAACTTCGCCCCCACCCGGTATCAACCCACGTGTCCCAGGCGGAACTGGGACCGTGCATCAGACTTGCGCCTTGAGGGTCAACCCCACAACCAGGTCAGTTTCCCAGCCTCTAACCTGCCTGATCCCCAAGCCTCTTCCTCTTCATTTCCTCCCAAGGAGCTGAGGTCCCAGCTTGACCCTCAATACCCAGGAGGAACGGCGTCCGAGAGTTCCCGTCTGTGGGAATAGTAACGACTAGAACAGAAATCCTGATGTAACAGTTTGCATCTATTAACCCCAAACTCCCCGTCCATCCCACTCCCCTCCGCTCCCCCCGGCAACCCCAAGTCTGCTCTCCATGTCCATTTAGAATGGATACGCAGTGGGGTCCTACTGCATAGCACAGAGAATGTCCAATCTCTCACATTAGAACATGACGGAAAGTAGTATTTAAAAAAAAAAGAATGTACATATATGTATGACTGGGTCCCCTTGCTGTACAACAGAAATTGAAGGAACACTGTAAATAAACTATATTTTAATAAAAAAAATTTAAAACAGGAATCCTGAGACATCTGACTCCCACTTGGAGGGGAAAGCTGACAGTGGATGGAAGTGGGCTGATCGCTCAAAGATCAACCGTGGAGAGACAGGAACTGAACACAAGCGGCATCCCAGCGAGAACCCTGGGAAACCTTATCCACCCTCAGAGGCCAGAAATAGGAGACCAGTCCCGCAGGTCAGGAGCCAGGTGAGTGTCAGACCCGGTCGGGGCGAGGAGTGAAGGTGAGAACAAAGAGTCCAGGGTGCCTAATGTGAACAGAGCTGGGGACCACAATGCCATCTCACTGGGCACGGAACCTGTGACAAGGGGACCGTCAGCCTCGCTGTAGGGTCCAGGGTGGGGACAGACACTGCTGGCAGATGAGAAAATACTCAGTCAGGGTCAAATTAAGAAGGGGAGGAAAAGAGTTTATTCCAAGCAGGTCTGAGTCGCTTTGAAGAGACGAGACAGCCAGCAGCCACTTCAGATGGAAAAAGCTGCCTGGGCAGCATCGAGCGCTTCTCCAAATGCAGCCCTGGGAAGCCACAGCCGCGGCTGTAACAAAGCCATCCAGGCCCCAGATAGGCCTTTTGTAAGGCTGGTTGCTCCATTTTGTTTCACATAATTTATTGCTCAATACATATCGATAATACGATTGTCAGCCCAGCAGACATTTTCCATTTTAATAGCACGCATGAGATACCACATTATTGATCCTACACCACTAAATAAAAAACTCGTTTGTCAGGGGAGCATGGAATGGCTTTTAATGGACACAGCCAAACACCTGCTACTAGTTAGGGAAGAAAAATAACCATCCTGCCACAGGGACATTTGGAAGCTGCATCGAAATGTTCCGTTTTAGGGATTAGCAGAGCTCCCACAAAACAGGGGGTGCTGTCTCCAGAAGGCCAAAGGCTGACTTTCTCATTGACAGTAGGAAAGGCTGCCATTGACTAGGAATCTATTACGTGCCCAGCATTTTTATCTTCGGTACTTTGTCTTAGTGCCATCTCCACAGCGAGGCTGCAGATACGCCTTTTGTTACATTAACACAGGATGCTCTGGGAAGTGAGGCACAGAATACACCCGCTGCGGGAGTGAGTCACTGTGGGGGTGTGTTTCTCACTAAAGCCGAAGTCTGAGGGTACGTGCTCCCAGGCTGGGCACTGCTCATTGATCACAGAGCTCCACCACCCTATTTGCCCACACAGCCACAAGCCAGCTGCCACACAAGCACCCTAACGTGCCCGTCAGTTTCAGATAAGGAAACTGGCTGGTTCAGGAGTGGTGTAAGCGACTGGGCTGATAGCCCACGACTAAAAAGGAGCAAAGAAGCCGGGATCCTTACACGCTTGATTTTAGGATGAGTTTCCTTGCCATGCGAGACACTGTTGCTTTATCATATACACCATGCTGTGCGCTGACTTGTGTCCCACCCCCCCCCCGGCACCAAAAAACAAATTTTATGTTCATGTTCAACTCCTAGTACCTCACATGAGACTATATTTGGGGGTAGAATCTTTTTTTTTAAATTTCTTTCTTTTTCAGCCACACCTGCAACACATGGAAGTTGCCAGGCCAGGGATCGAATCCGAGCCCCATCTATGCCCCAGCTGCAGCAATGCTGGATCCTTAACCCACTTCACCTGCTGCGGGACAGAACCAGTGCCTCCATAGAGACAAGCCGGATCATCAACCCACTGCGCCACCGCAGGAACCCCGGAGGTAGAATCTTTAAAGAGGTAGTTACCTTAAAATGAGGTCATTGGCATGGGTGCTAAACCAATATGACCGGTACCCTTGGAAGAAGAGGAGGTAAGGACACAGACACACCCAAAGGGCAGAGCATCTAAAGACACGGGGAGAAGGCGGCCATCGAAAAGCTAGGGAGAGTGTCCCCAGAAGAAACCAGCCCTGCCAACATCTTGGTCTCAGATTTCTAGCCTCTAAAATCATGAGAAAATGAATTTCCATTTCTGCTAAATCCCTTCCAAAAAACTGTACAGTTTGATCAGTTTTGACATATGGACACATGAAACCACCACCACATTCCACATTCACCAAGATGAACGTATCACCCTCAAAAGTTTCTTTGTGCCTTTTTTTTGTTTGTTTGTTTTCTTAGGGCCTTACCCGCAGCATATGGAGGTTCCCAGCCTAGGGATCAAATTGGAGCTTGAGCCATCAGCCTACACCACAGCCAGAGCAACGCGGGATCGGAGCTGCGTCTGCGACCTACACCACAGCTCACGGCAATGCTGGATCCTTAATCCACTGAGCGAGGCCAAGGATCAAACCCACAACCTCATGGATACTAGTCACGTTCTTTAACTGCTGAGCCACGGAGGGAACTCCCTCTTTGTGCTTCTTGGTAATCCCTCCTTCCTGCCCCCACCTCAGGCAACCACTAACCTGCTTTCTGTCCATGTTGGTTAGTTTGCATCTTCAAGAGTTTTATAAGAATGGAATCATATGAGAGATGTTTTTCATATGGTTTCTTTCATACAACACAATTATTTTAAGATTCATCCATGTTGTTGCTTGTATCAGTTGTTCGTTTCTCTTTACTGTTGGGTAGTATTCCATTGTATGGATATACCACAGTGCATTTACCCACTGACCTGCTGATGAACACGTGGATTGTTTCTAGTTTTTGCCTATTACAAATAAAACCACGATGAACCTTCATGTTCAAGTCCCTGCCTAGAAAAATGCTTTCTTTCCTCCTCGGTAAATATTAGAAATAGACTGGCTGGATTCCATAGCGGGTGTATGTCTAACTTTTGAAGAAACTACCAAATTCTTTTCCAAAGTGGCTGTGTTACTTACATCCCCACCAGCTGGGTATGACAATAAGTTCCCCCTCTGCACTTGGGATGGACAGTCTTTTATTATTTTTGCCACTCAAACAGGCATGTTGGGCTATCTCACTGTGGCTTTAATTTGCATTTCCTTAACAACACATGATTTTGAGTATCTTTTCATGTGTTTATTTGCTATCCATACATCTTTGATGAAGTGTCTCTTCTGAACACAAGTGCATTATCAGATGCATGTTCTCCAGTCTGTAGCTTATCTTTCATTCTCATAACAATGTTTCTGAAAGACCAGAAGTTTTTAACTTTGATGGAATTCAAGTTAGCGATTTTGTTCACTAAAAAATTGTATTTATAATGTAGCTAAGAACTCGCTGCATAACCCAAGATCAACTCTGAAACAAACAAGCCCACCCCTCACTATCCTTTACTACCTTCCAAGCCTGTGAGAATTTAAGCATGAGGCTTAAATAACCTTTTGAGCTCCGATGGGAACGTGATGTTGATGTCCCACCCGTGAGTCGTCAATGATGCTTTTTCTCACCCACAGATGCTAATGCAGCATCAGAGCAGGCAACCAGTAAGGCTGAGTGAAGAAAGGCTTTTTGAGAAAATATCTGCTTTTCTCTCCTAGGACTGTATAAGTCCACTGGAGCAGGCTCCATCCTGCCCCGCACATTTTCTTCAAAAACTCTTACTCCAAGCAGAGCTGTTTCTCTTCTTATGATTTCTTATTTGGGGGAAAGCAGCATGCGTTTATGAAGACTCAAGTTATAGGAAGGATGTAACTCTATGTGTGTCTGAACCATCTGGCACTTGTATGTGTTAATATTAATAATCACAACAATAACAGAAGATCTTAACTACGATAGCAATAATAAGGATTATCTATGGAGCCCCACACTGTGCTCACTAATTCACATTCTTCTCTCCTGATTTCTTCTAATAGTGTTATGCTTTCAAATTTTACTTTTACATCTTTAATTCATTTGGACTTTATCCTAGTGTAGGCATGAGGTACAGATTCAGCTCCCCCTCACCCCCACCCAGATAGCTACCCAGTGGTCGCTATGCAACTTATGGATCAAGTATTTTTCTTTTGGGATTGATCCATTTTTTTCCCCACTGATTTGAAATTCCCCTTTATCACTTAGTAAATCCTTTCACGTACCTGGATCTACTTCTGAACTTTCTATTCTGTTCTGTTGATCTACCTGACTATCCATATATAAGTACCCGTTTTTATTACCAAGGCTTTGTAATGTTTATATATGTTTTACTATCTGACTATTCTCCCACCTCACACTGGTCAGAATGGCCATCATCAAAAAGCCTACAAATAACAAGTGCTAAAGAGGGTGCAGAGAAAAAGAGAACACTCCTACACTGTTGGTGGGAATGTAAATTGGTACAACAGCTATGGAGGAGACTATGGAGGTTCCTCAGAAAACTAAAAATAAAATTATCCTATGATCCAGCAATCACTCATGGGCATATATCCAGACGAAACTACAATTCAAAAATATACATGAACCCCTAGGTTCATTGCAGCACTATTCATAATAGCCAAGACACGGAAACAACATAAATGTCCGGCTAGAGATGAATGGATTAAGAAGATGTAGTACATATATAAAATGGAATACTGATCAGCCATAAAAAAAGAATGAAATAATGCCATTTGCAGCAACATGAATGCAACTAGAGACTATCATACTAAGTAATGTAAGTCAGAAAGAGAAAGACAAATACAATAGGTCACCTATATGTGGAATCTAAAATATGGCACAAATGAACCTGTCTGCAAAACAGAAACAGACTCACAGACATAGAGAACAGACTTGTGGTTGCCAAGGGGGAGAGGGGAAGGAGTGGGATGGACTGGGAGTTTGGGGTTAGTAGATGCAAACTACTACATTTAGAATGCATAAACAACGAGATCCTACTGCATAGCACAGGGAACTATATTCAGTCTCCTGAAGTAGACCAAGATGGAAAAGAATATAAAAAAAGAACATGTGTATATACATATGTGTGACTGAGTCACTTTGCTATACATCAGAAATTGGCACAACAGTGTAAATGAACTGCGCTTTAATTTTTAAAATACCTATTATCCCCCATGTGCTCCACTTTTCTTTTTCAAAAGTTTAGGTATAATCGTCATTATTTAAATCTCCATTAGAACCTTACTATTACTGTGTCCACCTCCAAATTAGGAATCATTAAAATTACTATAGGAGTCCATATTCCACCCGAGCCCAACCGGATAGGAATCTTCACCAGGGGAATTCAGGAATCTGTGTTTTTAACAAGTGCTCCAGCTACCAGTGGGCAGAACGGCATGGGGGAACCACCAGACTGATGGTCAAAACAGCTAGGTGGCATTGCAACTACCAAGTGACAGCCTGATAGTACGTGTGGCGTCCAGCCGCTGCAGGAACAAGGGATCCCTGGGAACTTGCCCGAGGCGTGGCAGCAGGGACACACAATGCATTTATACTTGATAAACTGACAGAAGAGGGGAGGCCAGGAGTGGGGCCTTGGGGTGGGGGGGGGAATGGCAGGGGGGTGGGGCGGGGGGGTGGGGTGATGACACGCAAGCCTGGAGACAATTCTCAACCAACACTCCTGCACTGGCCCAGGTGACTGACGCAGAGGCCACAGCATCGGGTGTGAGTGGAGGAATCCAAGGAAGAGTTAAAGGAGGGCTGTGACATGAACAGTGTCTGCAAGGCCTGATTGATGAGAGCCAGGACTGGCCTCCAAAAGGAGAGCGACCAAGGGCAGAGGCAGTTCAGTGTTCAGTCCTCCTGGGAACAAGCGCCATAGCCCCAGCAATGCAGGGTCAGGGGCTCCCTGATGCAGCTGCTTTGAGGAAGGATACTCAGAACAATGGGGGTCCCTCTCTTTCTCTCTCCCCTCTCTCCCCCATCTTTTTCTATCATCATGCTTCCACCTCTGCCCACACAAAAAATAAAATTCATGCCTTAACTTAGGATCTGCACAAAAGCCTTCAATTTTTGAGGGGGCACATCTGCCCACCCCCATTAGCTCCTGTCCCTGGAAAGTTCTGATCATCTAAAAGCAGATTTTTCCAGGGGAAGGTGTCAATATAGACCCTGAGGCAGGAGGAGCCCAGAGCCAGCAGACACTTCAGACAGGAAGTATGGAACAGGGGGAACCCGCCAAGGAACACGTTCTACCTGAGAAGCTGACCTTCGAGTCACCCATCTCCCAGGAATGTGCTGGCAATGCTTTGCATCCGTTTCTGCACCAGCTGAGCAGGCAGGCACTTGGCCAGAGTCAGCAAAATGTGCACGTGGGGAAGCTGTGTCAAAACAGAACAGAAACTTCTCTGAGCCTGTCTGGCAAAGGCAAGCTTCTCGTGCCTCGTAAAATCTTCACGACACGCAAATGGCATCATCATCGGCTGCTCGTCTTCATGCAGGTTGGGGGGCGGGGAGCTCATGCCACCACCTGGGAGCTTGCCACGTATCCCGCTTCAGGTCAGCATCTCCTAAAGTTCTCAGAGTCTTTGTGCTTAAAGAAACAGCGCATCCTCTATTGGAATCTTTAAATCAATCATGTCACCCCCCTACTCCATTACAACAATGACAGAGGGCACCAGTGTCTTGTTCCCTCTCCCATGCAACTCATTCCCAGGCATGGACTGCAGCGGGTAGTTCCCCCCAATTGGAGGCCATTAATTCATACAAGCAAGGCCATGGCTAACGGGGCAGACGAGCTTGCAAGAGTAGGGACAGGTCCAGGAAATTGTCTGATGGCCTGGAGGCTATCTTGGTCTTGATCAGAGGTTGGTTTTTGTTGCTGTTGTATGTTCTGTCTTTCCTTTTTTTTTTCTTTTTAGAACCATACTTGCAGCATACAGAAGTTCCCAGGCTAGGGGTCACATCAGAGCTACAACTGCTGGCCTACGCCACAGCCACAGCAACGTGGGATCTGAACCACATCTGTGACCTACACCACGGCTCACGGCAGCGCCAGATCCTTAACGCACTGACTGAGGCCAGGGATCAAATCCACGTCCTCATGGATACTAACTGGCTTCGTTACTGCTGAGCCACAATGAGAACTCCTTTGATCAGAGGTTCTTAAAGTGTGGTCCTCAGAACAGCAGCATCAGTATCACCTGGGAATTTGTTAAAAAAAAAAAAATGTAGATTTTCGGGTCCCACCCAGCACAACTGAAACAGAAACTCTGGGGGTGGGTGGGCCCCGGCAGTCAGGATTTTAACAAGCCCTCCGGGTAATTCCGAGGCGCTCTAAACCATGAGAACTCCTGGTCTGCAGACTGAGCTAGAAGCTATCCCTCAGTTCCGCTCAAGGCTTCAGAAAAAAATGCTTATCCCCAGGGACTGAGGGCGCTGAAAGCGCAGGACAGTCCCCAGAGACTCAGGGCTGGGCAGGTCCCCGTCGGCAAAGGCCGCAATGGCCTTCCCCTCCGCAGCCGCTAGTGGAGGAGCCGCCACTGTTCAAGCTGCAGAGGGAGAAGCAGAGTCCCTGGGGCTCCGGCCAGTCCCTCAGAACCTCCATGAGGCTTGTCTGAAATTGGTCTGCAAACACAGAGCATTTTATTCTCACACTGAGGTCAGATAAGCCAACTTCGAAGTCACCATGGGCCACCAACACTCATCCTTTGCTGGAGGCTGGACCTCCCAAACTCCCGACCAGCCAGCACATCAGAACACCTGCCCGGTGTCTAGGGAGCAGGTACACCCATCAGCTTTCAGTCTGCAGGCTGGCAGCTGGAGAAGATTAAACGAAAAGGGCCAGAGACTGCTTAGAAAAGGGAGAGATGGACAGTGTTTCATAGTTTATCCAGACACAGTCAGGGCTCACCTTTCCTGCCTGCCCAACTAGCTAAGGGCACCAAGCCTCCTACACTCTGTCCTGATGTCCTCACGATGGCTCAACCAGTGTGAACTGAGGAAGCTGCAGCCATCAAGCCACCACATCACAGCCGCCCCACCAGGAACTCGGGATGGAAATCAAGAACGCTCACCGTCTAGCCATCAACCGCTACAGCCTCGAAGCTGCACCCTGAGGAGACTCGGGATGAGAAAGCACAGGACGCCGGCCCCAGGGAGCCGAGGTGCATGTCAAAGGAATGATTTCAGTGAGCCCAGACTTTGCATCTTCCCATACCTAGAAAAGCACTGGATTCATTCATTCGTCTGGTTTTCGCAGATTAACAGTGATCTTGTGATGTTCTGACTACTGGGTCTTTCGCTGCAAAAATTTCTTTATCTCCTGGCTCAACCCCCCTCTTGCTTTCTCAGAATAGTTTCTCAGCGTTATCTGAGAAGCTGTGTTCCAGGCTTGAAGTACTCAGAATGTCCGCCGAATAAAACCTAACTCTCAGCTTTTAGGTTGTGCATTTTTTTTTGTCAGTCAGCGCAAGGATCATCTATCATCTCTCCGACAGATAACGTAACCGAGGCATCGCAAGGTTAAAGAATTTGTCCAAAATCTAAAATATGACACAAATGAGTCTATCTACGAAACAGAAACACATTCACGGATATAGAGAACAGTTGTGGTTGCCAAGGGGGGTGGGGATTGAGAGAGGAATGGAGGGGGAGCTTGGGGTTAGCAGATGCAGGCTATTTTATATATACAGAAAGGATAAACGAGGTGCTACTGTACAGCACAGGGAACTATATTCAGTACCCTACAATAAACCATAATGGAAAAGAAGAATATTTTAAAAGAATATATGTATATGTGTACGTGTGTGTGTGTGTGTGTGTACATATATACATGTAACTGAATCACTTTGCTGTACAGCGGACATTAACACAACCTTGTAAATCAACTATACTTCAGTTAAAAAAAGAATTAGTCCAAAGTCACACAAATAGAAAGTGTCATGTGAATTTCACTGTATTATGTACATTTTACCTTAAAAAATAGAAATAACCTTAAATAAATCTTGAATTCTGATTAACCATATGCCTGCTGAAGTACTTGTTGGTGAAAATGTACTGATATCTGTAAAAACTTTGAAATGCATTTTTTTTTTGTCTTTTTAGGGCCGTACCTGTGGCATACAGAAGTTACCAGGCTAGGGGTCGAATCGGAGCTACAGTTGTCGGCCTACACCAACAGCCACAGCAACGTGCAATCCAAGCTATATCTGCGACTTTTATACCACAGTTCACGGCCACGGTGGATCCTTAAGCCATTGAGCAAGGCCAGGGATTGAACCCGAGTCCCCATGGATACTAATCAGGTTCATCTCTGCTGAGCCATAACAGGAACTCCTGAAATGAATTTTAAAACTCAGATTAAAAACTAGAAAATGTTAAGGCTAAAATCTGAAGAGTGCTTGACAGCAAAGTCTACAATTCTTATGGCTCCTAAAGAAGTTAAATACATATATTTGCATGAGTGTGTACATGTGTTATGGGGGTTATATATCACAGTTCTTCACAAATAACCCTTGTGGTTGCCTCTTTACAATCTTGGTGTAAATGCTCCCCAAGGGAATATAAAGAAGCAATAAGTGAGATACTACTGTGCCTGAGAGGGAGCACAAATAATGCCAGTTCACACCAGGTAGACCAGATGACCAGCACAGGGTCATGGACAAGCTGGGTCTCGCCTATTTGGGTGAGACAAGAAAGCAGCCCTTATACACAGAGCGTGCACAGCACAAGGACAAGCCCTGGCCAAGAAGGACACCCACCTACTTTATTAAGGCATTTAAAGTATAATTACATTCAGCGTGAAACTACAGAAGAAAGTGCTGCCCCTCCACGCGATTCTGGGCTCTTGACAGTGATGAAATGTTCAACCTGTGAGCAATTATTTAAATATTCAGCATTCTGCACGCATGAATGGATCGGCACTGTGATCGGAATCATAGGAACATGGAGTTTGGGGATGGAATTAGAGGCCATACAATGCAATACCTTGATTTTTGCAGATGAGGAAATGGAGGTCCAGAAAGGTCCTATTATTTTTCTAAGGTCTCTGGGTGAGGTGCTCAACCCCCAGGACTCCGAGTCTTGTATCATTTTAGAACACAGGACAGGGAGAGCTTAAACCTTGCTGCTGGATCACTGTTCGATCTGATGCAATCGTCTTGTCATTGAATGCAAACAAAGGTTTGCCAAACACACATCCATCACAAGTTACACAGCTCTGCTTCTATTCTTGAGAATTTATGAAAGGCCCCAAGGGTGGAATCATACAGTCACGGAACCTTAGAACACTCACTTTCCATTAAAAACATGTATTGATGGAACCAATGACAATGAACTTTTTACAGAATCTTAGCTACCTGGAACGTATAACAAAATATAAAGTTTACATGCCTTTTCATTTCCCAAAAACCTATGTCTTCATATCTTAATAACACCAAACGAAGTAAGCTGGAGGAAGTCTAGTTAAGCCAAACGCTGCCATCCAAACTCAGTGGATCTTTTCTTTTTCTACCTGGTGCAACGAACAATGGGCAGATGCCATGGGGCACTGCAAAGACCCTGGGGCTCCGTGCAGTGGTCCGATCTGATTGAGGTCTGACGACCTGAAAGAAGGAGAGACTGGAAAATAGGATCCACACCAACCGCTGCAGATTCTTGCCTTCATATGGCCACGTCCAAAATCCCATGATCACTGAGTGGCTTTAAGAGAACTGACAAGCTTTAATTTGTCAGCCTTCTTGTATTAATGCTGGAGTGCACCTCGCGGCCCTGTCCTCCCTATTCACACCGCATGACTGCGGTGAGTTGCCACCGGCTCATTGAGTCGACAAGGTTTCTGTGACAGCTCCGCTTGTCCACGCAGAACCAAATCTGAAGAGGCTGTCATCTGATGTGACAAACTGACAAGACAGTGCCGTCAATCTCCCAGACTGGTGAGGGACCGCCGCGACTGACAAAAATCTAAGGGTCACTGTGAATCTGATCGTTACCGCGCTCAGCGGCTGACAGCTGACGAAGCATTCCTCCAAGGGTTCACAGCCCGCACATTTTTCACCTCAACTGGCCTGAGCAGTACGTAAAGGTGACTGACACACATATGCATTTCACTTGGGCTGTGATGAGCCCTGTCAAGGCTTTTGAAGAGCCTTCCTGCTGTCACCAACAAAGTGGCCGGCATGGATCCCCACCCCCCTTAATCTCGCCTCTGGCTCCCAGGTCACTTGATGAGACTCTGAGCTTCCCTGAACCACAGAGGCCTGGGATATTAGGTCTAAAGGGACTTAGACACCCAACCTAACTCCAAAGAGGGCAGCGAACATCCAAGGACACTCAAGAGTAGAGACTTGAGGGTAGAGAGATACAATTAATAATAATATTCATGGCCACGGGTCTCACTTGCCGTTAGTCTGTCAACAGACATACAACTCCAGTCAGCTGTTCTCAACCCTAACTGCCCACTAGAACACTTTAGGAACTTTTAAGAAGTTATTCATGCCTGGAACCAAGCCCCAGAGACTCTGAGTCTACTGATGTGGGCCGAAGTGTGGCTTACAATATTGTAATAGCTCCCAGAGGATTCAGTTGCACACCCAGGGTTAGGAAGCCTCTGAAGCCTGACTACGTGGGTTCAAATCCAGATGCCACTCACCAGCTGTGAAACCTTGGACAAGTTACTTAATTTTTTAGGGTCTCAGTTTCTTCACCTGTAAAATAGGAGTGATGGTAATAATACCTCACAGGATTGTTTTAAGAGCAAATGAGTTATTAGCTATAAGGCCCTTGTACACTGCCTGATGATGAGTATAAGACCAATAGATGTTAGCTATTCTTGTTATGTCAGGATGTGCTATATTTTTCAAGACTCAAAGAGGAGTCTTGACCAAACCATGCAACGCCGAGCTTCTCTTTATGGTCTTTTTCCAGTATGAGATGATGGAGAGAAAGGTAAAGAGAAACTCTAGCATTTCCTATGTGGCTTGGTGTGTTAAGAGTCTGGAGTTGTCAGTGCAGTGGCTCAGGTCATTGCTGTGGTGCAGGTTCGGTCCCTGGCCCAGGACCTTCCACATGCTACAAACACAGCCAAAAAAAAAAAAGAAAGTAACTCTAACGCTTTTGGCCTAAGCAATGGGAAGAATGGTTTGTTCTGCTTCACTTTTTCTTCTTCAGTCCTTGCAAATTCCTATCATACAGATGAAAACACTAAAGCTCAGAGGTATTCAGTAACTTGTACAAGATCCGAAGACATTTGGGAGCAGCAAATACATGAGTCTAACTCCAGTATTTCCACCTGCAAAGTCCATGCTTTGTTCCCACTTTACCATACCGAGTTCCTGGGTGGATCTGAGTCTCACCACCTGAGAAGGTGATGAATATACATGAGAGGCGATGAAAGCAAGGACTTTCCAGTCGTATATGAATCGTGGATATGAGACTGACTCCAGGTCCTTTGCTCCTTAACCACCTATGATTTTGTGAAGGAGGTGGCTCTATACCAGCATGACAAGGAAGCTGGCCTAACGAGAGTAAAGGACCCTCCAGCAGAGATGTGCGTGAGCCCCTCTGGAGAGCACACCAATGAAAGGGCACAAAGCTGTAGCCCTAGAAGTCTGAACGACACATTCTAGGGAAACGCATGTGTATATCTCTTGAAAAATCTTTCTTAAATTCTGTTTAAATGTGTTGTGCCGATTCATACAAACTGCAAAAACCAAATGTGAGAAATTAGTGTGGATGATCCACTTTTCTTCAACAAAAAAATCGCAAGAAAAACACAAAGAAGGTGGGAGAAACTGTAAGTCAAAATACCAAGTGCAATGGGTGGGCTTTGATTAAATCCTGATTCGATCAAACTAACATACACACCACACTTAAATAATCTTGGAAATGTCGACGCTGACTGGATATTTGGGGATCTAATGAATCCTTCCTTTGAGTACATTACAAACTAATAAGCAAATACACAAAGGTAAGTCATATATCTGAATTATACAACCCAAGTAAGGAGTAATAAGAGTTCCAGAGAAAAACCATAAAATGCTGTGACCATCCTAAGGAAGGAGTTTAGTGTTATAGCAAGAAAACGCATGCTCCTTTTGACTGAGCATCTTCTGTGCACAATTTGAGCCAGATCCTGCCCTGAGATCTTTTATAACCATGAGTGGCTTTCAAGCTACACTTGGTCAAATCCAGAGGGTTTCTTGGAAGCCCTGCCCAGGGTCACACTGCTGGCAGAGTTTCCAAAGTCAATGCTGGGACTTCTTTAAAATATGTCAGTTTTTTGACCCTCCTGGGGAGATTTCAGCCTGAAAAGGTATACAACTGTTCCACAAGCTTGAAACTCCCGGTCTATGGGCTTCTTGATAATCTCCCCTAAGCGAGCTGCCCTTGGCTCATTCAGATGATCAAGTTTACCATTAAGGGCTCTGATGAAAGTAGAAGAAAACCTGCTTTTCCACGAGATGAGCACCGACAATCAGCCAAATACAGTTCAGCTGAAATCCCTGACTTAACTCATACAAAGCTCATTTAACTCAAGCTCCATTACCTACTTTGCCTTATTAAAAAGGACACATTTTATTGCAATAAATCTCATCATTAACAAACGCCAGTCCTGTATCTGCATGGTAAATCTAATGATTAAAACTTGTTTCTGCTATTCAGTGGGCCAGTGAAACAGACATAATTCAAGAGCTGCAACAAGGAGCTGCAATAAGACTTGTAGTTTCCGGGAAGAAGGTCCTGGAATCTTGTCTCCAAAGGGAAGAGACATTCTAAGGAAACCAGAATTTTAGAAAAACACAAACAGGGCCTGCCACGGTAGCCCTCTATAGCCACAGTCTGGCAAGGCCGGTGGGAAGTGGCAGAAGGCTCAGCCACCACCACTGCCTCAGAGACCCAGAGCCCAAGCCGCCAGCCAGAAACCAAGGCTAGCAGATCTTGTGTAAGATCTGCTAGCCCCCACTTCCCACCCCGCTACCCTCCCCACCTCTCTTTCCACGCCGTTTACATCATCACTTCCAAAAGGCACTGCTCATAATGCCAACTCCCAGGATTCTCCTCCAAAACAAATACCTGCGGGAGTTCCCGTCCTGGCTCAGCAGTTAACGAACCCGACTAGCATCCATGAGGACTCGGGTTCCATCCCCGGCCTCGCTCAGTGGGTTAAGGATCCAGCGTTGCTGTGAGCTGTGGTGTAGGTCACAGACGCAGCTTGGCTCTGGAGTTGCTGTGGCTGTGGAGAAGGTCAGCTGCTACAGCTCCAACTGGACCCCTAGCCTGGGAACCTCCATAAGCCGCAGCTGCGGCCCTAAAAAAGCAAAAGACAAAAAAAATGATTAAAGTAAATAAATACCTGTAGTCAAGTACATCTGGGGAAAAGCTGCATATAACGTGCCGTGTTTTGGAAATCCTTGTCACCTCGTCTCCGTATCATGGGCACGCTGCTTTGTCTCACCGGGCCCCTCGGCTCTTCCAGCAAGCGCCCTTCGGTCGCCTTTTCTCCCCTTCATGTAGCTACTCAGGCGGCAGCCTATTTGTTAAGTGTGAGCAGCCGCACTCTTGGCTGCAGTTTATTGGTCCAAAAGTAAGCACATGACCTCAGCTTGGCCAATCACAGTCTCCTTCCCAGACTCCACCTACTAGCCGCCTTTGCTTGGTCCCGGGGTGAGTAACAGATTCAAGTTAGGCCTGTTTTACTCCCTGGGAATTCAGGAAGGAAACTGAGAGGTCACTGTTTTACTGAGGCTTGAAGCTTTAAGATGTAAAGCTCTGACACCTGTCATCACTACGCTTCCCACCATGATGATTACAGAGGATTAGGAGGCTAGGATGTGAGGGAAGGAGGGGGGGAGAATAAAGCAGGTGCCCAATAAGGAGTGGAGATTGGAGACTGCACCCAGGTGCCCTAGGAAGCCCAGTGTATTGCTGTCCTGAGTGCTCTGAGATACCCCGTCTCCCTGTGAAGTTTTCCGTTCACAAATTTGGTTTCTCCACTTCCACCAGAAGGGTTCAGAACAACTTACTGCAGTAAAGAAGCCCATGTAGCGTTAATGAATCCAGTATTTCCAAACATATTTGACCACTAAACCCTTTTTCAGATTAGTTATCTAAATAATTGAATATTCTCCTCTATCATCCTCCTTTAGAATTTCTATCCCTTTCCACGAAACACCCTTTAAGAAATGCCCTCTTGGAGTTCCCGTGGTGGCTCAGCAGGTTAAGAACCCAACTAGTATCCAGTGAGGATGCAGGTTCCAGCCCTGGCCTTCCTCTGGGTTAAGGATCAGGCGTTGCTGTGCCCTGTGGTGTAGGTCGCAGACACAGCTCAGATCTGGCTGTGGTGTAGGTGGCCAGCTGCAGCTCAGATTCAGCCCCTGGCCTGGGAACTTACATATATCGCAAGTGCAGCCCTAAAAAAAAAAAAAAGCCAAAACACAACACGAGCAAAAGGAAGATGTGTCTGTGAAAGTTTTTTTTCACGAATGTGAGCTGGGAACAACAGACTCTGTGGACTGCAGGCTTTTTGTTTTCAGAGGTTACTTGTTTTTTTGCTTGTTTGTTTTTTTTGGGGGGGGTGTCTTTTTAGGGCCATCAGCGGCATACGGAAGTTCCCAGGCTAGGGGTGGAATCTTGAGCTATAGCTCAATTATCTGGAAACATAATCACTTTCTCTCACTTAAGGGACCAGGCAATGGGAACAAGAAGAACTTCTGTGAGTTGTGAAGGGCTGCACTAGATAAATGCTTGCCATTCACCAGAAATGTGGATATTGGCTGGGCACGTCAATTTGCCTCTGGCCTGAGGTCCAAAAAGGAAATTCTAGCAGAAGGCATGAGGCCTGTGAAGGGAATGAAAAAGAATATACGTGCCTTATCAGCTAGCCAACACTGACCCAAGAGAAAAAATCCCTCCTTGCTCAATAATATATACATGGAGATATATATGTGTAAAGATATAGACATACATATACACACACAGGGGGAAATTGGGCCTATAAAATGATTGTGTAAGACACACATGAGAACTCTGCCCTAGGTGTACAAAGGAAAAGTTTACCTGGGAAATCACCTGATTACGGGAAACAGAACAAATGCTTAGAATGCCTATGTTTTGTGTTCTTAATTTTCAAAAAAATTAAGAAACTTCATAAAGCAAGTTTTGAATGATGAAATGAAAAATCAGAAATGTAGGCACAAGTGTTACTGAGGGTGTGGAGAAAAAGGAGCCCTATTACACCGCTGGTGGGAATGTAAATCAGTGCAACTGCTATGGAAAACAGTATGGAGATTCCTCAGAAAACTGAAAACAGAATTACCATTTGATCCAGCAATCCCACTCCTGGGCATCTATCCAGAGAAAACCATGACTTGAAAAGACACGTGTACTCCTGTGTTCATTGCAGCACTCTATACAATAGCCAAGACAAGGAAACAACCTAAATGTCCAACGACAGAGGAATGGATGAAGAAGATGTGGTACATATTCACAATGGAATATTACTCAGCCATTAAAAGGAAAGAAATAACAGCATTTGCAGCAACATGGATGGACTGAAATTATCATACTAAGTGAAGTCAGTCAGACAATGAGACACCAACATCAAATGCTATCGCTTACATGTGGAATCTAAAAAAAGGATACAATGAACTTCTTTGCAGAACAGGTACTGACTCACAGACTTTGAAAAACTTATGGTTTCCAAATGAGACAAGTTGGGGGTGGGGAGATACGCTGAGGGTTTGGGATGGAAATGCTATAAAATTTGGTTGTGATGATTGTTGTACACCTATAAATGGAATAAAATTAAGTAATTTAAAAAAAGAAATGTAGGCACAAGTAAAAAAAAAAAATTGCTGGCAGAGATAGGAAGCATGCCAGGACGCTAAAAATACTAAGAAAATTAAAATCTACATTGGAGGCACTAAAAAGCAAACATCAACAATAGGGAAAAAATAGATTGGTGGTGCAGATGGTTAAGTAAATGCAATAAGATTGACGGGGGTGAGAAGAAGCACAAAAAGATGACTATAACAAGACAGAAAATAATATACACGTAGGCTAGAAATCCAATATCTAATCACTGGATTAGCTGTATGCCTAAAGAAGAAAGCAGAGTAAGTGAAGAAATAGCAAAAATCAATGATTTAGTAGCAGACAATTTTCCTGTGCTTGAAAAAAAGCATCTGAGCCTGTAAATCAAAAGGATTTACTGTTGTAAGGAAAGTTATGAAAAGAGACAAAGTAGACATGTTTTAGTGACATTTTTCAATATCTAGGCTGGAGGGGGAAATGCCACTAAACTAAGCAAAATAAATAAATAAATAAAATATAATGGCAGGTCCCTTACAAAGAACCAAAATAAGGCTGACCCCAGATCCTACTAACACAAATATAGAAAAAGCAAAGCAGTGTCTGTAGACTGTTCAAGGGGGAATTCTGTGACCCCGGAGTTCTTTGCCTAATCCAGATGCTGGTCACATATCAAGACAAAGGAAAGACAGTCTGAGGAGTTCCCATTGTGACGCAGTGGTTAACGAATCCGACTAGGAACCATGAGGTTGCAGGTTCGATCCCTGGCCTTGCTCAGTGGGTTAAGGATCCGGCGTTGCCGTGAGCTGTGGTGTAGGTCGCAGACACGGCTTGGATCCTGTGTTGCTCTGGCTCCGTCACAGGCCAGCGGCTACAGCTCCGATTAGACCCCTAGCCTGGGAACCTCCACATGCCGCAGGTGCGGCCCTAAAATGACAAAAGGTAGAAAAAAAGAAAGACAGTCTGAGAGAAGTGATGCCATAGATAATCCTGTTGCTGACTCACTTCTCCTGAAAACCTTAACCAAAGTTACAAGCCCTAAACCAAAAGCAAGGACTGAAAAGTTACAAAATGAGGCATTGCCAGCATGAAACAGAGAGTGTCTAAATAATTGACATAAATATGGTATTTAAATGATTTCCAAGTGTACAGACATTTGTGAAAAACAGGTTATATATTGTAAAAAAAAAAAAAAGGGGGGGGGGAGTTCCTGTTATGGCACAGCAGAAATAAAGCCGACTAGGATCCATGAGGATGAAGGTTCAATCCCTGGCCTTGCTCAGTGGGTCAGGGATCCAGCGTTGCAGTGAGCTGTGGTGTAGGTGGCAGGTGTGGCTCAGATCCCACGTTGTTATGGCTGTGGTGTAGGCTGGCAGCTGTAGCTCCAATCTGACCCGTAGTCTGGGAACTTCCATGTGCTGCTGGTAAGGCCCTAAAAAGCAAAAAAAAAAAGAAAAAAGAAGAAGACAATATAATGAAGCACCTGCGTCCAGCAACATACCCCAGTTGACACTGGCACATCTAGCAAGCTCAGCCACAGGAGCTATAAGATATCACTCACTCCTCATTTCAAAATGAGGAGCCCAAGGTTCTTGTATTATTCTTGCATTTTATAATTACAGGAAACGTACAAGCAAAGATGTCTTTGAAAAGTGTAAAATCTGGAGTTCCCGTTGTGGTGCAGTGGTTAACGAATCTGGCTAGGAATGATGAGGTTGCAGTTCGATCCCTGGCCTCACTCAGTGGGTTAAGGATCTGGCGTTGTCGTGAGCTGGGGTGTAGGTCGCAGATGCGGCTCAGATCCTGCGTTGCTGTGGCTCTGGGGTAGGCCGGCAGCTGTAGCTCCAATTAGACCCCTAGCTGGGAATCTCCGCATGCCATGGGTGCAGCCCTAAAAAGCAAAAAAAAAAAAAAAAAAAAGATAAGAAAAGTGTAAAATCAACCACTTATTAGGGCTAAATACTGGCCACATAAAGTCAAATATCACAAGAAACATAAAAGCAAAGGAAAAAAATGACCCACAAGGCAAAATAATGGAATGTGAATGAGTGAACGCATGAAATAATATAAGTAAAACTGAACATATTAGTTATGATGATAAGCAAAAATGGGCTCCATTTGCCAATGAAAAAGTTCAAATCCAATTTAATTAGCATTATGTTGAGGGCATCAATAAGAATACGTACATCAATAAACATCCAAGATACATTTTCTTCCAGACTACATTACAGTGCAGGATATCTGTTTCCACACTGTATCAATTTTTATAATTATCTATTACTTTAATTCTTAGATATCAAACATACAGATATGTATATAAAATATATATGGTGGGTCACTTTAAAAAAAGGAAAAAGATCATTCAAACTCCCAGGGAACCGTTACCACTTAAAAATATATACATGACTAATGTTTATTAATATACACTCATAAAAATTTAGTTATCAAAAAGAAAACAGGGATATTTCATAGTGTTTGTAAATGTCAAATCGTTATGTAGAAATACAACGTTTTATATCAGCTATATTTCATAAATAAAAAATAAAAACAGGGGCAGGAGTTCCTATTACATGGCTCAGTGGTTAACGAACTTGACTAGTATTCTTGAGGATGCAGGTTTGCTCCTTGGCCTCGCTCAGTGGGTTAAGGATCCGGCATTGCTGTGAATTGTGGTATAGTGTAGGTCGCAGATGCGGCCAGCAACTACAGCTACAATTCGACCCCTAGCCTGGGAACCTCCCTATGCTGAGGGTGCGGCCCTAAAAAGACAAAAAAAAAAAAAAAAAAAACAAATCAAAACAGGGGCAGCTTATAGGTAATGTACATAAATAAAATTTAATTTAAATACCCTGTAATTTTCTAGTCAACCCATCTTTATGGCTGCCGAGCCTGTGCTATTCTCCAGCCTTCAGGCTCCTGCACCAAGTTCCCAGCCACTCAAAGGCAGGTGATTTCACATTCAAGATCATTCCAACCGACCAGGATCCAGTAGGCTCTTTTTCCTGAAGTCTGGAAAGGAGAAGGTCTACTCTAATTTTGTGATTCTCCCCATTCATGCCTGAGGGTAAAACACTCAAGCAACCTAATAGGAGTATAGAGACACAGCAGGGTCCCTGTTTCTCCAAATTTTGGTTGAGTTACCAGCTCCCAACTGAATTGTCCTTTGTTGGTCTGTCAGCGGCCAGTCTCCCCGTGTGCAGACTTTGAACACAGCTCTTAAATTGCATGTTAACCTACTTGCACGAAATCTATTCCGGGGTTTCCCCAAAAGAAAAAGAAAAAAAAAAAGAAACCAACTATACCTTGTTTAAATTGAACTACCCCCCAAAAAAATAAAAGGTTCATAAATATTTCAGTTTAGAGGTTGAAGACAAAAATGAAAGGATTAAGAGGACAAATGGATTCTGTCCTTGGAATGCTGTGTTGTCAGTGGGACTCCTGGCATCCCAAAGTGAGAAAATGCAGTCAAAACACCAGGCGGTATGCAAATACACTTGTCAAATTCACAGAGCCAGAAAAAGCTACGCCTGCAGTTTATCTGCCCCAAGTGGATTAGATACTAGCAGAGACGTGGAGATTTTGTTGAGCTTACAATTTTCATTGTTAAATTTGAAAAAAAAAAAGAAAAGAAAGATGAAGAAGAAGGAAAAAAACATGGGGAAAATAAAATGAAGAGAGAAAACTAGCATGTCAGAGCTGGAAAAGAGCTGACAGATTTAGTCCAACTCCTCCTTTGACAGATGAGGAGGCTGTAGCCCATATAAGTAGCCTGACTTACCCCAAAGTCCTTAAAAAAAAAAAAGACCTTACATGAATATAATGAATAACATACATGAGAAAGGGAAAATTAACCAAAGTCTGATCTCATGGATTGTCTCTCCCCAACTGCAGCATGGACCACGGTGGTCAGGGGTGAAATAAACCCAGGGATGAAGGTTTATTCCCAAACACATCTCTCCCCATATGACACAGCCTCTTACTCTCTTTTGACTTTGGTTCCAGTGCCTGTCGTTACATTCAAACCCACCCCAAAATGCAGAGATTTAAAACAACAGTAACCACTTATTTTCTCACAGTCCTGCAATTAGGGAGGATTCAGTGGGGACGTCATCTCCGCTCCACACTGGGGCACAGCTACTAAACCCGACCCCTGGGGGCTCTGAAGGCACCTACACTGACTTGTCGGTGGTTGATGCTGGCTGTCAGCTGGGACCTCAGTTGGAGCTGTCGGCTGCAGCACCTACATGTGGTCTCTCCTTGTGGCCTGGCTATGTGGTAGCTGGGCTCCAACACCAAGTCCCAACAGGGCCCCGTGGGCACTGCACTGCGTCTTATGACCTAGCATCAAAAGTCACATAGCGTCACTTCTTCCATAGTCACAGGTGACTCAGACTTCATTGGAGGGGACACAGACCTCGCCTCTCAGTGGGAAGAGTTACGTTATATTGTTACAGTGTTAAAAGAACATGCGGAATAACGGATTTTATTGATGACATCCTGGAAAATACATTTTGCCACCACTTGAGACAAGGATCTTCAACTGAAGGTTGGGTGAGGAGAGAAGCTGAACTTTTTTAGGCTATGTTGTAGTTGCAGGGGCTGAGTCACGGGGCTGGAGGGGAGGGTTGAAAGAGTATAAGCAACCGTTATAATTCATATTTGGAAAATGCAAAAAAATGTTTTCATAACACAAACTTCAGAAAATAAAGCTTAACGAAGTCTCCTTGACTGGTAGGAATCTACAGACAAGTCTCCCAGGGAGCCGCATCACATGGAAGATCTGAGACTTTTACATTAAAAAAGAGAGAGAAAAATGGGTTTTAAAAGTTTGAATTTACTGGCTGAAGACTTTGTTAATAAAAGTTGAATCTCCCAGGAAACCTAGTACATTTAGCCTGACCATTTATATACTCCAGTAAAAATGAGTTTCTTGTATCCTTTGATAAAATGAGATATAAGTGAGGGTGATAAAACAAGCCAGGACTCTGAGTTTGTGGACGGGACACACTGAAAAGAGAAGTTAGGATAATAGCAACAAGTAGAACTTTCCCATCACTCTTCCCAGGACCGGCTCTCCAACAGGGTCCCAATCCTATTTGGGGCCTGTGCTGCTACTTCTCATGTGTGACTTAGTCCTTCCAGAATGACCTGAGATTATTCAGAACCTTCTGAGGATGTCCACCTAGTCAGAGACCAGCAAAGCCAGAATGGCTTTTATGGATGACGCACAGGCCACTCCGTCCTGTTCAGGACCACAGCAGACACTACTAACTGATGGATGCAGTGATATCTAATGATCAAATACTTCCAAGCTCGAGCTTTATCACTGGTAACAAATACTGTGAGTTGTTTTCCTTGAAGTGACAGACTTAATTCATTTATTTCGAAAAAATGTTGCTGTAGCTTCTTTGTCCCTTGTTTCGTATTACAGTTGTGTTCCACAAAAAAGCGGATAGTTCAGCTGACAACTCAAAAAATGGCAGGTGTGCTTTTTCTAGAGGCAACCACTGTCCTCCAGTATGGGTACAGTCCAACCAGTTGCTCAGAATAGTAGAAAGAAATGTCATCAAGGCCCAAATTTAATAAAAAGCCATCATTTTGAGTGCTTCATCAAGGACATTCTTAACCAAAACTGACTTTTTTTACTTTTTTTTACCTTTTTTTTTTTCCTGTGAGTACGTGGTAGCAAAGGATACAAGGAGATTAGCATGGGCTGAGACCACTGTTAAGACACCATTGTTTTGGCACCATCAGTGCAAATGGCAAATACATGACAGTAATAGTATTGTGAAAATAGTTTTGTCCTGTGATAAATGGGACATTCAAAGAGAATCTCAGGAACCCTTGGGGTTCCATGGGCCACACGTTGAGAACCTCTTATCTGGCGAGCCATTTTCATCTTGCAGATGCAGTAACTGGGGCCTGGAGAGGAAATAACTGACTCTAGGCTCCAGCATCTTATCACCATCTGTCACAGGTTGGGTTTCCCAGGAAGCAGCCTCCAAAATAGAGTTTTACATATAGCAAAGTCTAACACAGGAGGTCATGACCTGTGGATTCCAGCTTCCCTACAGTCACACATCTCGTTCCAGGTCCCCTGTCTTCCAGGTACTTTCCCTCTCTGTTTTGTCTTTGCCCCATGCTCAACGCAACTGAGAGACTCTCACTCACTAATGAGACTGAAAACAAAAAGCTCTGTGGGCTCCAGGCAGGCTCCCAATCAAGTCTTCTCAGAGAAAGTTTCTTTGCACTGAAAATATTCTGCCCTCAAAATTTACAGGTTCTGACTGGTGAACATATCTGTTGATGCAGAGGCTTAAGGATGTCACTGGACCCCACTTCAAAGCCAGCTCATGTTTTTCAAGGTGTCCCTGGGTTCCCTGAGACTGCCTGGATAAATATTCTAGTTGCTTTTGCACAAGAGTTTCGGAGAATGACTCATTCCTCCACGTAATAGGTGACAATCTGCAGGTCATGGTTAAGTGGTTACACCACGTGGTTGTACCACTTGGCAGTGCAAAGCAGACGTCATCATCTCCCAGGACAAGAGGCAAGGGCAACTGTGCTGAGCCCCAGATCACTGGCTCAGCACCCCACTCCCCCAAGGTCAACCTCCCAAGATGCTCCCAGGAGGTCGGTCCAGCTCTGAAGCTTTCTGCATCTCACTGTAGTCCCCTGCAAGTGAGGTCAAACTTCTGCCCTTTCCCTAGGTCCTCCACCACCTGTAACCTCTCACACACACATTCTGCTCTGAAGAAACTGGGCCCTCTGCTCCTCTGACCACAGAGCAGTCACTTAGACAATTGCCACTAAATCACATTGCTCACCTTCCCAGACCCCATCAGTGTTTCCCAACCACCTTTTCCAAGCAGGCCCAGTTCACATCACCTCCTCCAAACAGCTCCACCTGTCATCTGGACTCTTTCTTGAACTACGTGCACCATATGACATAGAACTTAATTACACCATCTTGGATGTTCACCATTGTTTCTTGTGCTGGAGGTAATTCAGAGCAGTTCACAGAGGTGTCACCAGGTTCCAGGGATTGAGCGGAACAGGAGAGGCAAAGATGAACCAAGCAACACCTCTACCCTGAAGGGACTGATGTTGGAGCCACACACAGACCATAGCCATGCTCCCAAGCAGACTGTCCCTCTCTTCAGGAGAAACCCCACAATGCCTGGCCTGAGGAGGCACTGTGGACAGTGAATGCCTCAGCGCGGGAGCCCAGCCGATCTAGGGTACATGCGTGCCCGTCTGCCTGTCAGCCTCCAACGACTCACTGTCCACAGGCTTTACATAGGTCTGGACACCAAAAGGCGGGCACCTTCCCTACTTCTAGATAAATTCACAGCTGAACACAGAAATAAATAATAAATATACCATGGGCCAGGCACTATGCTGAGTGCATTAAATGTATTAACACTCTCAATCTCCGTCACTCTCTGAACTAGGTACATCTATTGTCCTCATCTTACCAATAAGGAAACTGAGTCTTGGGAAGTATTGAAGAGCCCAAGACCACACAATCAATAAACAGAGGAGCCAAGTGTTGACCCACTCAGGTAGGTCTTTTTCCAGTGACCCAGCTCTCAATAATCACTATTATCATATTGAAATAGCAGCTAGTGTTTCTAAGCATAATATATATGTGCCAAGTGTATTAGGTGGATCATTCCATTAATTCTCCTCAAACCCTATGAGATAGGGTTACTCAACCCATTTTACAGATGAGAAATTGAGTCTTAGAGAGGTTAATAAATAATTTGAGCAATCAAGGTCTCAGCTCTCCAGGAATCAGATGCTGGCATAGCTTCCTCCTTTAGCCAAGTTACTTGTGACCCAGGGGTAGATCATGACCAGTGACTGGGTCCATACGGGCTTCTGGCCTTGTTCATACATACCTCTTGTGTTCATAGGAAATGACATCTTGCTCTGACGGCAGTCCGTGTCTGTGGCTGGTAGGCCGCCTGGCCACACCGCCCCAGACAGAGCTGAAGGATGCTTGCCCACAGAGCCCTATGCTATAGACTGAATGTCTGTCTGTTTCCCCACCAAAATGCATATGCAGAAAACTAATGCTCAGTGTGATGGTATTAGGAGGTGGGGCCTCTGGGAGATGGTTAACTCATGAGGGTGGGACCCTCATGAACAGTATTAGTGCCCTTACAATGGAGGCTCCAGAGAGCACCACATGAAGACACAAGGAGAAGGCCACAGCCTGGAAAAGGGGCCTCACCTGACCCTTGATCTCAGACTTCCAGCCTCCAGAACCATAAGAAACAGATTTCCGTTGTTTATGAACCATCTCATCTGTGATATTTTGTTAAAGCAGCTCAAACAGACAAGATACCCTGGCTGGGAAATTGCAGGCTGCCCCACACCTCCCAGGCCCACAGGCTCAGCAAGACCTCAGCACACTAAGGCTTCAGACTTCAGTGCAAGGCTAGACTCGAAGTTCTTCCCCAGACAGAAGGGCTATTTCGAGAGGCTGGGAGACCTTGGGGCAATTCCCTTTCTTCCCTGGCCCCCTGTTCCTCTGTCACTGAAATGAGGATTAAGAGAGAGTGTCCCCAAAGGGCCTGTCCTTTCTAGAAGCTCAGCCAACAGTGCTGTAATTATTTACAATTGCTGTTATCGGCTAAGTGCCAGGCTGACCGGCGAAGTCCTTCATCGTCCTGTGGGATCCAGGGCACTGACATCAGAAAGGACCTGAATGGGTCCCAGCCCCTTCCACCCAAGACTCAGCCCTTCCATGCTGCCCTGTCCTCCACCGCCTGCACCCTCAGACTGAGTTTCCATCTAGAAAGCACGCCCTCAGCCTCAGCCTGCCCTTCCCACAGTCCCCGGGTTGGGCTCAGAGGACCTCACCGGGACATGATCAATGTGCTAAGTGCAGGCAGAGACCAACGCTCTGTTACAATTTTCCTATGTACCTCATTTATCCTAATGGAAAGCTACTATGATATTTAAAAAGTTAATATTGTAATATGTATCTCAATTAGCTTGACGCAGGCCCTCTCGTGCAGAGGCTGCGGGCTCCGTGCCGAGGGACAGGACCCCACAGACATCCTCGGAGGTGGGCCAGGGCCAGAAGTGCCAAGGCTCTGGCAGGAAGTGCCAAGGAGAGCCGGCGGAGAACTTTCCCACTTAGAAGACCCCTGGGCTTCGTTACATTAACAACATGGCCTCAAGCCCCTTCGGTCCTGAGAAGAAATGCATCTCTCAGCAAATTCTTCCACGGCCAGTATTTCTCGAAATTGTATTTTAATACCAGGGCAAGAGAAGGCAACAGTGCATTCTGGGGTGCATGATGAGTCCTGGGTGAGTTTCTGGTTTTGCATACGGGAGATGAGAAAGGGGGGGCTTTGAGAGGAGGGGGCGGGCGTAAAGGGTATTTCTCTCCTCTTTAAAATGCACACACATATTATTGGCTTTTTTCCCCATAATCACTTACTCAACGCAAAGCCTCATTACTTTAAAAAAAAAAAAAAGCCAGAGCATCCTAACAATAGTCCATAATTACTTCGCAAATGGTTCTGTGGAGTAATTATGCCATTAGTCCAAGTGCCTTCTACTTCAAAGATCTCTCTCTGCCTCTCCGCAGCGCCATTCATCCGGGTTGGAGAATGAGAAGCAGCTCCCGGCAGCCTGAGGGACGGGGACCCAGGCTCTCTGCAGGGGATTTAGAGATGCTCTTCTAAGCACGTCTATTGTCAAACCAACCACTGCTGCAAATGACACCTCCCCGCAGGAGGACGTGATGCTAAGGCAGAGTTCCCAAGGAAAAGAGATTCCCAGTCAGTCTTTGGAGGAAGCTATTCAGGCAGCTACCTCTAAGGACCTCTGGCCACTCTAGATAGAGAAGGGGGCCTCTGAGCCACCTTTCACTTTACTTACCAGTTTGGTCGGACAGGCTGTGCCCATGTGAAGGTGGCTCCTCCTGCAGGTAATGCAGCCAAAGTGGGAAAACCTTCCGTGGTTCCCATAAATCCTGATGAGAGGGGAAAAAAAAAGCAGAGATCAGCTTCGGTTAGCGGCCCTGCTCTGTGTCAAGCTGCTGGACTCGGCACTTAGCTCCTAGTATCTAGTAATGTATGCTGTATTTATTGCCCCCATTTCACAGATGAGAAGCTGAGGCTCAAAAAAAATGAAGTCACCGCTTCACATCACAAAACTGGTAAGCCAAGATTAATACACCGATCTGTCAACCCCCAAACACTGTGCTCTTCCCTTTACTGCTCTCTGCATGTCACCATGGCCGCAAGAGCATGGTGGGCTCTGGGTTGAGGGTCATTCATAATAAGCTGGACATTAGGTAAGTATTGCCTTCACTTCCCTGGGCTTCGTTTCCTCGTCTGCAAAACGGAAGCTAATGATACCATCAGAGTGACACGCTGAGGTTAGGATAAGCGTGAGTGGGATTTGCCACAATGAGAAAGGGAAGGAAATCTTGTCGGCTATCATTTGAGTTTGTGTAATTGAAGGGTAACCAGGCCCAAAGCTGAGAAAATCAACACCAAGGCTTTGGCTGGTTCAGAGTGGGCCATGTCAAATTTGTCATAGCCACCATCATAACAACAATTATGGCTTCTGATTTCAGGCTCACCCGTCACCCCTTGCAAGGGAGATTGAGAAATGGGGGACGGGGGTGTTTGTTTGTTGTTTGTTTTTGGCTGCACCTGCATCATATGGAAGTTCCCGGGCCAGGGATTGAACCTGCGCCACAGCAGTAACCCAAACCATCACCGTGACAATGCCGGATCCTTACCCCCACTGCGCCACAAGAGAACTCCTAGAAACAGTGTTTTTAGCTAAGTAAGAACTACCTTTAAAAAGACAGGGTTCTAGATAGAGTTCCCAGTGCTATACAGCAGGATCTCATTCCTTTCCACTCCAAAGGCAATGGTTTGCAACTATTAATCCCCAATTCCCAGTCTATCCCCCTCCCTCCCCCTGCCCCTTGGCCACTTAATGATGGAGCATGATAACATGAGAAAAAAGAATGTATACATGTATGTGTGACTGGGTCACCTTGCTGTACAGTGGAAAATGGACAGAACACTGTAAACCAGCTATAATGGAAAAAAAATCATCATAAAATAAAATAAAAAAAATACAGGGTTCTGTTACTAAGGAAGCAGAAGAGATTGGGCTAATGGGTAGGCAAGCCACAATCATTGTTTTGCTTTACACATATTATTTCATTTAAAAACTCACAGTAGGAGTTCCCATTGTGGCTCAGTGGTTAACGAATCCGACTACGAACCATGAGGTCGCGGGTTCGATCCCTGGCCTTGCTCAGTGGGTTAAGGATCCGGCGTTGCAGTGAGCTGTGGTGTAGGTTGCAGACGTGGCTCAGATCCCGCGTTGCTGTGGCTGTGGCGAAGGCCGGCAGCTGTAGCTCCGATTAGACCCCTAGCCTGGGAACCTCCATATGCCGCGGGTACAGCCCTAGAAAAGGCAAAAAGACAAAAAAAAAAAAAAACCTCACAATAACCCTGCGAGGTGGGTGCTGTTACCCCCACATTGTAGATGAGGCTCAGAATGCGTAAGTCCCTTGCCTGGCACAGCACAGTTAGTCAGTGGGCCTGAGCCAAAGCAAGGTTCAACCGCAGTGCCCACCGCCCATCACTGCAGCTCTCTGGCAGAGGCCTGGCAGCCCAGGGCAGGGCGGCGAGTGGGACTGTACAGCGATGGGGCAGAAGGGCACACGGGCCAGGAGGCACCTCGCCACTGGCACAGGTTCTCGCCGGGAGAAGGGAGGGCACGGAGACGGTGCGACACACAGAGAAGGGAAGGCACTACACACCTTCTGTGTGGCCTGCAGTCCTGGGGGCCTCACAGGAGCCCCTCCAAGAAGGGAAGGACCACCGGGGTCTGACCGTTTCATTGCTCTATCCCTGGTTCCCAGTAGAATCCTTCGATCGGCGAATGTAGGAACAAACAGATGATCCGACTGACAAGATGCTTTGCAGCCTCCCGCCTTCTAAAGGTTTGGATCGACTTCAGAAAAAGAGTTATCCTAAAACAGACCTTCCAGACTCAGATGCTGGGTGCTCCAGTGCTATGATAAAAGGTAAAGGCACGTGGCAGATCTACCCACTCTGAACGACCGGTGATTTTTTTTTTCTATAATTTTAGTAGCTATTTAAGACTGCCTGATGTGGTACCTAATGTTTTTATTGATCTGTAATTATAAATACATCTGATCGGTTAAAGAAGATGGTTAGTCCGTATGCTGGCTTACTAAGGCATGCACTTCGTTATGACTGACTGATTTAGGCTGGCTGCCCTCCTAAATTTGAGCAGATACGTAGGAAATACCCAACCATCAGGAGCAAAGATACCCCCCACCCCGAATCTCCCAAATCCTTTGACCCGGGTTCCAAATATTCTATTTCATCACCCTCTCAAACCAATACCTCTTTTTTTTGGCTTTTTAGGGCCACACTTGAGGCTAGGGGTCGAATCAAAGCTACAGACTCCGGCCTACGTCACAGCCACAGCAACTCAGGATCCAAGCCTAGTTTGCGACCTACACCACAGCTCATGGCCATGCCAGATCCCTGACCCATTGAGCAAGGGCAGGGATCAAACCCGCGTCCTCATGGATACAGGTCAGATTCATTTCCGCTGAGCCACAACAGGCACTTCCAACCGCTACCATTTTTTAAGTCACCAAAGATTCGTTTGGCACAGACAGTCTGGGAAGGCTAACACTTCAGTTCGCCGGCGTCCCACCAAAGAGGAAGAATTCCTCTGATATCCAGGGCCCTTTCCATCTCATGAAAAGCCACAGCACTGAGGGGCTGGGGTCCTCAGAGGAGCGGGAGGGGAGACCTCAGAGCCCGAAGCTCTCCAAAGGAAGCCAGCCTACATGATGAGCAGCGCCCAGGACAGAGGGAGTCTAAGGACACTAAGCTTCTAGAAGGTAAGCAGGAGGGACCACCAACCAGCTTGCTGCCCTCTGCCGCGGCTGAGAATCCAGAAGGAGGAGGCATCTCTGAAGTGGCCGAGGGCACAGTGCTTCCTGTTTCCTCATCCATTACACCCTGACCTTGGACTCCAGTTCTAGGGTTAAACACCCCTTTGAATCAGCTCATTCATATGCAGATTCCTGTTAGCGCTCCAGAGACTGTGATTCGGTGAATCTGAAGGGCCCTGGAATACACATTTTTAACAAGGGGGTAATGACTTCATGGCACCTGCCTTACCCTCTGGATAACGCACTGTGACTCATTAATTTTTTGCTTTTCATCCTTTTCACTACCTCTAAAAGCAATCAAGTTCAAGGCCATCAGCAAAGCTTTATGGATGGGAAGACACTGACATAGACACAGTATGGGATTCGCGGGCAGACGGAGGTCGGAAGCAGCAGCCCCGGCCTCCAGGACACCAGGCCTGGAAGAAGAGGCAGGCCTGGAGCCAGTGCCCCCGAAGCAGGCAGGACACGCGCCTGCAGAAGGAAGAGGCGCAATCCCACCGGGAGAAGCAGGGGTGGCTTCACGGGGACAGAATCTGAACTTGCACCTGGAAGGATGTGGAGGGTTTTGAAATCAAGAGCAGGTGGGATGGGTCCTGGGGGATCCCACAGTGGCAAGTCTCATGTTGGGTTGAAACCTCCTTCCCTAAGTAAGTCCTTCTGATGGATCCCAGCTCTGCCCAGTTTTCCTCCTGCTGCAGCAGAGATAATGCACTCTTACCTGACCCCGTGCATCCCCATTTCCAGGGAAAACACAGTCCATTCCATATGGAAGCTCCCCTCCCTTCCGCTCCCTGCCTCCCCAGTGCCCCCTCGTCCCTGCGACATGTGGATTTGTCTAAACAGGCCTCACCTCCAGTCTCCCAGAGAGAGGTGAGCCGCCTCCTAATCACAGCTCATCCCAGCCCAAGCTCCACGCCTCCAGCTTTTCGCCCTCACATCCACCCTCCCTCCACAGGGCTGTTCCCGGGGCTCCCGCACCTGGATCAGCTGGCATGCTTATTAAAAATGCAGATCCCAGGCCACTCACTAGATCTACTGAACCTGATTCTCTGCAGGCAGGGCCCATGCGTCCGGATTTTAACAAGCATCTCGGTCATCTTTTTCTAAGTCATAAACACCCCCATGAGTCAGTCTCTCTCTCTCTCTCTCTCTCTCTCTCTCTCTCTCTCTCTCTCTCTCTCTCTGTCTCTCACACACACACACACACACACACACACACACACTTCCCATCCTCCTTCGGACAGCAGGGTAAAAGACCAGCAATCTCGCAGCCTCACCTCCACCTCCCCGCCGCATCCCCCTGGCAGAGCTTAGAACCTGCAGTACTGCGCCCCGTATGACAGAAAGTTGCCAGCTTTCTCAACCCGCACTGTTGGTCCTACCCCTTGGCCTTCATCCCCGCTCTCCCCTCTGCCGGAGCACTCCGCCCTCTCCCATACCCCAGCTCAGAACTCCTCAGTCCCCTCCCCCGACCTGATAAGCGCCCATGCTTCCTGCTTCAGTAAGACGCACCTCCGTCCACCTAGCTGCTCAATCTTAGGCATAAAAGTCCTGTGTGGTTCCTCCCCTGCCCTCCAGCCCAGCCACTAGCAAGTCATCTGGTCCCGCGTGGATCTGGGCTGCATCCAAGACACATGTGGCCATACACGCTGTTATGTGTGCTTGGCACATTCCAGCCCGTGACCTCCACCTGATCTGTTCACTCTGGTCTCTGGCAAATCTCAGAGAGGCCGTCCCCAACCTCTTGCCCCAAAAGAACTATGTAAAATGAAATCGATTCCTCTTTCTGCCTGGGAAAGAGCACACCCTGAGGTTACAACACACACACTTCTTCACTTGTCCGTATTCCAGCGCCTTTGCTACAAAGGAAACAGCATGAGGGCAGGCAAGTCGCCTCTGTCACCCTGGCATCCCCCAAGCGTCCTGCCATAGACACGCAGCAAATATTCATTGAATGTGAAATAAGCTCTTTAAAGTCTTTACAAAAATTAACTCAATCCACGTCGAACCTCCATCTCTGCTCCTTGCATTTTTTTTTTGTCTTTTTGTCTTTTTGCCTTATCTAAGGCTGCACCCGCGGCATATGGAGGTTCCCAGGCTAGGAGTCTAACAGGAGCTGTAGCTGCCTGCCTTCGCCACAGCCACAGCAATGCCATATCCGAGCCACATCTGTGACCTACACCACAGCTCACGGCAACGCCGGATCCTTAACCCACTGAGCAAGGCCAGGGATTGAACCTGTAACGTCATGGTTCCTAGTCGGATTCGTTAACCACTGACCCACGACGGGAACTCCTCTGCTCCTTGTATTATCGAGAAAATAATCAAAGTAAGGTGCATTGCAGAGACGGCACAGCAAGCGAATAACACGGTTGGGATTCAAACCCAGGACAGCCAGAGGTCAGAGTCTAAGCTTCCTTAATCAGACTGCCTCTTCTCAAGGCTAGGACCATGTTACTTGCATTGCCCTGGGGCTTAGGACAGTGTCCAGTCCACTTTACAAATGGAATCAGCTAGCTATGGCTGCATAACAAAATGCCCCAGAGCGTATTAGCTTAAAACAATATTTGTCATCTCCGTTTCCATTGGTTAAGTAATCCAGCCCAGTCCCTCTGGCTCAGGGTCTCTCAGAAGACTGTGGCCAAGCTGCCAGCTGGGGAATCATTGGCTTCCAAGCGCATTCCCGTGGTTGTTGGCAGAATTCGGCTCTTCAAAGGCTGTCGGGTGGGGGCGCCTCAGTTTCTCCCTGGCTGTTAGCCCAGAGGCCCCCTGCAGTTTCCTGTCACGTGGGCAGCCTCAGCGTGGCACAGCTCGCAGCATGGCAGCTGGCTTCATCACACCAAGTGAGAAGGACCAGAGACGGTGGGAGGGAGGCAGAAATCAGTCTTTATGTAACTAGATTAGAGTACTAGGGCTGCTTTAACAAACACCACAGACTGGGGATGGGATGGGCTAGAACAACAGAAATGCACCGTCCCACAGTTCTGGAGGCTGGAAAGGCCAAGTTCGAGGTGTCAGCAATGTTGGTTTCTTCCGAGAGCAGCTGGCGAGACCCTGACCCATGCCTGTCCCCCAGGTTCTGACAGTTTGCTGGCTCTCTTTGGCACCCCTCGGCTCAGGGATGTAGCACCCCCCTCTGCGCCTTCACTTGGCATTCCCCCCGCGTGTCTGTCTGTCTCGGTGTCCACATTTCGAGTTAGGCTGGCTTAGAGCCCACTTGGGTGGCCTCGTCTTACCTTGACTGCACGTGTAAAGACCCCATTTCCGGGTCAAGTCCCACCCGGGAGCACCAGGGGGTAAGCCTTCCACACATCTTTCGGGGGCAGCACAGGATTCAACCCATAACCCAGTCTTAGCGGTGACGTCCCACCCTTTTGCCAGAGTCTCTTTATTAGAAGTGCGTCACCAGGTCCAGCCCGCACCCAAGGGGATGGGATGACACAGGAGCCCCGACGTCAGGCGACAGCAGTCATTGTAGAGTCGTTGCAGAAGCTGTTTCCCCTACACAAATCCAGAACAATTACTTGAATGATCCATCTATCATGCTTCTCCTGTCATTGTTCATATACGTATTTCTCCCCCCCACCCCGCGCCCCCAACCATGGGCTTCCTGGAAGCAGCGGCTGTGTCAGCTTCATCGCTAGAACACTTCTTGCACCTAAAACTGGCGCTTAAATAGGTGCCCCCTCGATACGTTTTGAATAAATGAATAAATAATGAGTGAATGAGAAAACAAATGATGGAGTTCCTGTTGTGGTGCAGCAGTTAATGAATCTGATTAGAAACCATGAGGTTGCGGGTTCAATCCCTGGCCTCGCTTAGTGAGTTAAGGATCCGGCGTTGCGTGAGCTGTGGTGTAGGTCACAGATGTGGCTCGGATCCCGCATTGCTGTGGCTGTGGCTGTGGCTGCGGCCGGCGGCTGCAGCTCCGATTTGACCCCTAGCCTGGGAACCTCCATATGCTGCCGGTGCAGCCCTAAAAAGCAAAATAATAATAACAATGATAATAATAACAATAATAATAATAATGTTTCCCTCTGTCCAAGGGAACAATCACTTCTAAACTTTCTATCACAAGAGCATCACAACGGGCCATTGCCTTTATGTGTCTAGGATTAAGCGGATTCTCCTCCAGCCAGCCCGGTCTTAACTATTGATCAGGAAACTAAACACTTGCTTATTTAAGGAGGAAAAGGCAGCAGCACCTGCATGCCAAGAATTCGTGGGACAAGTCAGATGACTGATGAGTAATTTTCCCTGCCGTTTAATAAGACCCACGAGCTACATCTCTTTCAATCACTTTGATCAGAACGAAAAACAACCCCAAACATGCTGCCTAACGCAGCATCTACCTGACAGATAGTGATGATATTGTCTCTTTCCATCGCCGGAAGCTGTTAATGAGAGCCTCCATGACTGGCAGCCTCAGACATGGCTCCTCGAAGGGTGGGGAAAGGAGCCGATCAGAGCAAACAGACTCCGCAGAGAAGCTGGAGGGTGGAGAGCACAGAGCCGCGTGGAGCTCTTGATGAGGACGGAGGAGGAGAGGGGAAGGTAAGGACCAGACCCTTTGCTGGAACCTCGTTGGAACACAGGCCGGAGTCTCGGGATGGGAATCAGGCGATTGGGTCTGCTCTGACACGCGCAGGAAACCAGGCAGATTAATTCCAGAGAGCCGATTTGTCAAAATCAAATGCTCATTGACAGAGCATTTGTGGGACGCAGCCTCTGTACTGTTCTGGAAAGAAGTGGACTGGGACTCAGGAGACGTGTGTTGGAATCCTGTCCTTGTGCCTTGCTAGCTCTGGAGGGCTTTGCCCGAGCCTCAGTCTCTCCAACTGTAAAATGGGGATTACAGCTCTTACAGAGTAAAGTGTGTGGATATTTGCCTACTATAGTATCTGTGAAAGAGCCCCGCACGGTGCCCAACTCCCAGGCGGATTTCAGAACGCCTCTGGCCATCACCTTCCTGTTACATGAGTCAGGCTACAATGATTTCTATAAAACCATTTTGGGGCTGAATGACTAGGAAAAAGTCAGTAGGTCTGTTCTGCAGAGCTGTGTCCTGAACCATTACTTCTGTTCCTGAGCTATGTCCCTTTGGGGAGTGTGTGTGTGTGTGTGTGTGTACCTGTAAATGCATTGAGCACACACGTGCGTCCACGCACACTCACACCTGCAGATCTACATGTCTGTGCTCCACTCCTGGGCCTCCAGTGACTGCTTGTGCAGTCAAAGGCCTTGACAAAGTCCCAGTAAAAGCAGGGTGATTGACAGTCCATTTCTCAGGGTCCCATTCAGTCCACTAGACGGAAAATCGTCTGTATCCATCCGCCACCCACAGAGGCTAGAGCACAGTGCTTAGAAGCCCAGACTCTGTTTCCAAAGTGCCCGAGTTCAAATCTGTTATTTCCCTCTCCTGATAGGCCCCTGGGCAAGTTACGTGTCCACTGTATCTTCGCTCCCACATCTGCAAACACGAGATAGTCATGGGCCCAACTGATGGGACATGAGGATTAAATGAATCGGCTGGAATGTGGAGTCACAGGAGGCCTCCTGGTCCTAACGTGGCCGCATTCTGCTTTGCTTGGATGGCCGGGGGCAGGAAGGGGGCGGCAGAACACTGTCCTTTCAACACGCACTCCAGGGCGAGCAGGTTTGCCCAGCACCCAGTGCACAATCACTGCAAGTTGGAAGATGAAAATGAATTCATGAGTTAATGCAAAAAATCGTACCTGCTGTCATAGAGTCCAGTGAGAAAGCAACAGCTTAGTCTCTGGGTTCAATGTTTTCAAAGAGAGATGCCATCTAGGAGGATTTGGTATGGAGGAAACCACTGGAAATGAACCCCCTCCATCTTTTGGCTGGAACTGTGGATGTTCTCATGCTGAGCAGGCCTGAACAGTGAATGGAGAAGGGAAAAGGGGTGTCCCGGGCAGCTCCCCACAAGCGAGCTTCCCATCATGGCCAAGACTTGGCCAGTCTCTAAGGACATCGCAGGGCCCTAAGCCCTGGAGCAGCCATTCCCTTCTTGCCACCCCCAGCACCAAACTCTCTGAAAACGGCTCCTCTCTCACCTTTTCCAGATCCCCCTCCTGCATGACTAGGAAGCTGCTGGCGTGATCTACAGCCCCCAGGCAGGCCTGGAATATGAGCTAAATTGCCTGAGTCACTAGCAATGATAGAGTCATTCTGCAGGAAATTGGAAATCAATTCTTGTCATCACTGTACAGAAGTCCTTTATCAAGAGTTCCAGCTCACCCTGTAATACAACCACGGAGGACTTGAAGGCCAATATGGCAACAACAAGAAGCGAAAGGGGTGTGTGTGTGTGTGTGTGTGTTTATACAAAAATATATCAACCTCCAAAGACAGTGCCAAACCCCTCAGGCTGGCAGGAAAGCTTAGAACCCGGGGGATGGAGATGTTGCATCCTAGGAGGGCTGAGGACCAGTTGTGCATCTGCTGAGAACCTAACTGAAAATGAGATGCTCTTCCTGGTGCCTGTTGCATGCCCTCCTCGGCAGAGCACCTCTGCCTGCGCTGGGCTGGTGAAAACAAAGAACAGTAACAGCCATGCCCGCCCCCCTTCACAGAGTGCTTGGACATCCCCAGGAATCTTCAGGTGTGTTGTCTCGACGAACAGCACAAAGGGTTCTGGTTTACTTTCGGTTTTTGGTGGGCTCGGCTTGCATCACTGGATGGTTTTGCATTTTGAGAGGAAGCAAGACCATAGAAGTTATCCAAAAGACCTGCATTCAGAACAGACTTGTGGTTGCCAAGAGGGAGGGGGAGGGAGTGGGAATGGTCTGGGAGTCTGGGGTTACCAGATGCAGACTATTGCCTTTGGGATGGAAAAGCAAGGAGATCCTGATGTATAGCACCGGGAACTATGTCTAATCATTTGTGATGAATCTATATATGTATACTTAACCTGATCACCACGCTGTACAGTTGAAAAATCGACAGAAAACTGTAAAGCAGCTATAATGGAAAAATAAAAATCATAATATTAAAAAAAAAAGACCCGCATTCATGTCCTGACTCTTTTACTTACACATAGTCACCTAGAGAGGATTAGAAAATGCGCTAAATTTCTCCAAATCTCACTTTTCTATACTGTCCATAAAATACAGAAAGTAGCACACACAGAGTTGCAATGAGTAAAGTAAGTTTGTATGCAGAGAAACGCCATGTAAATCGACAGTAATATACAATGATGGGTTATAATAATGGTTAGCTGTTTATACACTAGGCCAATGGGCAAACTGAACCCCAAAGAAGCAGAATGAGGAGTTCCCATCATGGCACAGTGGAAATGAATCAAACTAGGAACCATGAGTTTGCAGGTTCAATCCCTGGCCTCGCTCAGTGGGTTAAGGATCCAGCATTGCCATGAGCTGTGGTGTAGGTCGCAGACGTGGCTCGGATCTGGCATTGCTATGGCTGTCGTGTAGGCCGGCAGTCATAGCTCCGTTTTGTCCCCTAGCCCAGGAAACTCCATATGCTGCGGGTGCAGCCCTAAAAACAAAGAAAGAAAAAAAGAGAGAGAGAGAGAGAGAGGGAGGGAAAGAAAGAAAGGTACACAGAGAGGTAGAATGACTTGCCTAAAACTTGTTCACGTGAAAATAACACGAATCACTTAACATTTACGTTAGTTGATAAAACACTTGCTTGTCCATTATGGATTTGGGGATCAGGATCTATGAAGGAGGATCATTTTCCTCCATCCTGTAAGGAAGACGTGTGGAAAGCCTCAGGGAAGAGTTCACAGACTGAGGTTCGGGGGCCTTGGTGCTTTTCTCCACTGGACTCACTCTTGGTTTGCAGAGACCTCTGGGTCTTCCGCATCTCACCCTTCTTGGTGGTTCTACTAAGCTTCTGCATAAGAATCATCAGCCTAGAGAATTCTGAATATTATGGACTCACACTATCAAATTCCGCTCTGTGATCTCTAACAGGAGAACACAGGTGGGAAGAGGGGCAAGAGATGGCTTCTCCCACACCCGCACTTGACAACATCTCCCTCCCGGGGGTTGGCTCAAGTGCCCGTCTCTCCCAGGAAGCCTCCCGGATTGCAGCAACCCTCAGTGAACTCTTGGAATCATTGCCTTGCCTATCCCGTTATTTGCACCTCTTTCTTCTTTTTTCCTCCCTTGGTTTCAATATGCAAATCTTGCCAACCAATCTGACCACAAGTTCCTTCAGGAAAGAAGCTACATCTCTCCTTGAGTGTCCAGGTGCTGTGCTGTATGGATTAGGGCCACCGGAAACACCCGAGAAATCTTTGATGAAGAAGAGGATGGAGAATTTTTATTCCTCACTGGATGCAAATAGTTGCAGGTCTCGTGAAGAGGCCAGGGCTGAAAGTCACACATTCGGCAGGTTTCGTGGCATGACTTTACCATGTTACATAGGTTCTCACCCCCAGAACTGTGACCACGTGGTTCCGCATGATGCTGGGGTCTTAGCAAGTCAGCTGGCAGAAGGTGAGAAGAACCACACCCACCAGCTGCAGACCAACAACCCTCGGAGCGTTAACCAGGGTCCGGGAGGCCAAGTCTAGGGCCATGGTGAACTAAAGTGTGATTCCGGGGTACATGGAGATTCAAGGGAGCCAATCTGGGGGCAGGACCCTGCTGAGGAAGGTCAGGCAGCAAGCGATGCCCAAAGTCAGGAGGGAGCCTCTTCCCTGTCCGGGGCACCAGCTACACGAAGGAAGCCCACCGGGTCAATATCACAAAGAGTCTCACTCCATTTTGGATGTTTGACTGCTGTCAGCTTCTCCTTCCCCACCCGCCCCACATTTGTGCAGGATAATAAGAAAGCCAAGGTATGGTTAGGAAGATCGAACCACGTGTGCACAGGGACTCCCACACTGGCCCCACCCCTGAGCACCTACTGTGTGGCGTCGAATTACTACGTCCCCTCAGAATTCCCATGTTAAAGCCCCTTCCCAACGTGATGGTACTGGGAGGTGGGGCCTTTGGGAGGCGGTTAGGTCGTGAGGGTGGAGCCCTCAGGAATGAGGTTAGTGCCCTTATAAAGGGACCCCAGAGGGCTCCCTTCCCCTTCTGCCATGTGAGCACGAAGTGAACACATGACCGTCTACGAACCAGGAGTGGGTTCTCACCAGACACTGAATCTGCCAGCACCTTGATCTTGGACTGCCCAGCCTCCAAGAACCTTGAGAACAAATTTCTGTTGTTTAAGCCACACAGTCTATAGTATTCTGTTACGGTTGCCCAAGTTGACTGGAACCCACCTTGAAACCACCAGCCAACCTCTTTTCACTAGGTTCTCAAGTCATTGTCAGACCAGCCTGGGGGCCCACCCTCCTCTCCCCAGAAAGCCTCATTATGTGAGTAATAAATCCTTTCCTATTCTGTGAGTGCGTCTGTGGCATCATCAGCCTCAATATCTGAGCCACATTTTTAGGAGGAAGGACTGACCCCACCTTGGAGGGGTGACCATAGCAGCTGGCAAAACCCAGGGAGGACCCCCCCCTCCACCCCGCCTCAGTCCAACAAGCTGGGGCTTAGGACAGAGAAACTGGAATTCGAGTCAGTGATTTGGCCGGGCTGACTTGGAGCAGAGGTCAGGAAAAACTAAACTTGAGAAATGAGGGGAAACCCTCAGCTCGCACCAATGACTGACCCCACTCCCTAGTGCTGACTCGGGGAACTGCAGGACTGAGCCTGCAAGGAGAGGCATGCATGCTGCTACCCAGGAAAGTAGGGGCTGATCTGGCACAGCATGCCCACATAAAGAAATTCTCCCTCTAGGCAAACATTGGCTCTGCCAGAGCCATGCCCACCAGTAACCTCTGGAGCAAAGCATTCAATGTATAAACTGGAGTAGAAACGATACATTGGCTCCTTCTAACTACTCCCAGTCCTGTGTTTCTTGCCTTCTCCTATTTTAGAGGTGAGAAAGCTAAAACATACCATCTTTGGTCTCCTTTTCAGTGAAGGAGGACACTGTGACATAGTTTTGAACATGGAAATATAAAAAGACATTTTCTAAAGAAATCAGCTCCTCCAGGTTAAAAAGATGAAGCCTAACAAGGAGAAATCCCTTTGTCTCTTCCTAGTTCCTTTTATCTGGAATGCAGGTACAAAGCAGTGACACGCAGCAGCCACATTGTGACCATGAGGATGGAAGAGACATGCTAAGGATGAGAAGACAAAGAGAGAGGGGCCTGAATCAGTCCTGTATTGCTCTCCTGAGAGCTTCTGATTATGTGAGGGAAATAAATTCTTGTTTGATTAAGCCACGATTTAAGTTGATTTTCTCTCTTCTTTTTAGGGCCGAACCTGCAGCATATGGAAGTTCACAGGCCAGGGTTCCAATCAGGGTTGCAGCTGCCGGCCTACGCCACAGCCAGGGCGACACCAGATCCGAGCTACACCTGTGACCAACACTGCAGCTGGTGGCAACGCCAGATCCTTTAACCCACTGAGCAAGGCCAGGGATCAGAACCACATCTTCATGGATTCTGGTCGGGTTCTTAACCTGCTGAGCCACCATGGGAACTCCTGATTTTCTCTTACACATAGGCAAACTGTGGGTAAAGCAACAGGCACATCAGCAAAGCTAGAGAAGGTATTCATCTATGGCTGATCAAGAGCCTGCATCTGTGTCGCAGTTCTGACTTGTGACAAGCTGAGCGGACTTGAGCAGGTTACCTATTTCTCCATCCCTTAGCGTCTTCATGTGAAGAATGACTATGATAATAGTACCCACTTCAAAGAGTGACTGAAATGCAAATTTCAACGCAAAGCGCTTAGCCCAGGGCCTGGCATATTGTGAGTCCTGAGCAAACATGAGTTATTTCGGTTAAACTGGTTCTTTCCACAAGGTCAATGCTCCGTTTTCCTTGAAGGAACAATTACGAATAAGCTAATTATACCTTTTTCTTTCTTTGACTTTTCAACCACTTAGGGACATTTGTGCTGCCATGATATTCATGTTCAGAGGCCAGTGGGTCACATGCATAAGTCTCTAAAGACTCACTTAGAGAGAGGCTGGAGTTGTCAGCTGTTGCCCCTTCCTTAACACGAAGAGCAGAGATGGGTCTTTAGACGAGCTTTGAGTGTGTCCCCAGAGGAGTGTCAGGATCAAGCCCCTGTGTTCTGAGGGACGGTGGACTGGGCCAGCTTTCCATTTAGGAAGCAGACAAGGAAATTGAGGGGGCAGGATATCAGAGAACACTTCCCCTGACCCCTCTTGACGAAATCTTTCTGACGGGTGATGGAAGTTTTCCTTCCATAATGAGCATTGATTTCCAAATGCAAATCCACTGGGGATAGCCGTCGCAGGAACATCAGTTCTCTTTAAAGTATGGATGACTGGCATTGGGGACTTTCTGAAGTAGGGGTTTGATGCATTGGGGTCTTTGCAGATATCGATGGAGGGAGTGAGAAAACCGCGGTGCAGAAAGAGGGGGTCAAGTGCCCAGTGACACACTTGGCAATGTTTACAATTTTGCCAAAAGTCAGTCTTCCATACTGGTCCAGTAATAGTCCCCAGATTGCATGTTCTGTCCCTGTAGGGTTCTCCCTTCCTCCCCACCCAGAGATCACCAGCCATTGAGAGCCAAAACAGCCCTGGGACTCTGGCCTGGAAGGCACCCTGTCACCTCCAAGACATAGGACACAGGGGACCCTCCCACCTCCCACCTCAGGACCTTCACAAGAAGGCTTGTACACTGACGTGCTGTGGCCCGCAGACCCTACATCCAACACTGCCCACCATCTGCTGAGTGATGAGGTCCACTGGGGCCCACTGGCTCCATTCTGCAGGTGGGGCTAAAGCAGAGAGAACATGCCCAGAACTGGGGGAATCAATAATTCAGCCAATGGCTTCCAAGCTCTGCCCCATGACACAAGCCTCCCCCTGTCCGTGGGAAGGAGTAAAAACACAAGAAAAGCAGAAATCCTCTCTCGCTCATGAAGGAATGTGGGTGCAAACACACACACACACACACACACACACACACACACAATATTCTGAGCAAATATTATCCCAATTAATAGATGATCAAACTGAGGCGAAGCAAGTTTAAGTGACTTGGCCAAACTGAACCCCACCAGTAAACGCGGCCCTGGGCTCTGGGGCCTCCACTCTCTGCCTCTCTACATAATTGCCCTAAATAACTCCCATATGCTCCACGGGGCGATTAAGAGGCTACCTTTCCCTTTAACAGCAGCAAGGAGGTTTTAAATTTCTATTTTTTGAAAGTGCGGAGATGTTTTCAATAGTTCCTGCCTCTGCAGGCCTTCTCCTCTGGATGAAAAAGGATCTGGCTGGCGAGCCTGCCCTACAGATGGCCGCAGCTAAATGCCTAACAGCTCCGGTCCTGCATTTGATTGCCAGCGAGGAAGAAAAACAAAGGAATTCTCGACCGTGGAGAGGACTGCCTGGCTTCAGCACATTCTTTTGCACCGACATTCAAGATGTGTGCGATGCTGCCTTTCAATAATTTTTAGTGTGTTATTCTCTCGAATCTTTGAAGTTTGTCTCATGGACAAAACATTTTCTTAAGTTATTGACTTTTAAAAAAAGCAAAATATGGGAGCCTTATGATCTTAACTCTCACAGCTCATAAAGACGGGTGCAGAAGTGGTAGCCAGGCTCTCTTTCCCATTCTCCAGGAGAAATAAAAACCCTTCGCCATGTGGCCCAGCTACCAGGGCCCCTTTGTCCCAGGGAGAAGGAAACACTCACAGTTTGCTGGGGCCTGCGGGCCTCTCTTGGAGACAAGCAAGAGGCTGAGAGGTTGAAGTGCTCTCTATTCATCAGAAAAGTCTGGATTCCTCTGAGAATCAGGGCAAGGCACAGAATTCCTCTTGACAGGTCTCCTTAACCCCTCTTTTTCTTGAAATACTGCCTTGTACTTAATTATATCAACAATCTTTCTCAAATACCATTTCCAAGCCCACACGGCCTTTCAGAAACTTTCTGAGGCTCTCTATGGCCCATTGTATCAACACAAAACCCTCTGACCCCAGGCCCAAGCACCCTGCCACTTGACAGCTATGGTCCCATCTCACTGGGTCTCATCCCCTTCGCCTAAGCAGCCTGTCATCTGTCATCAGCCCTGGTGCTGAATCCCCAGCCCACCATCTTCTGGGCCTTCGAGGGTTTCCTCTCCCACTGTGTTTATCAAAATGATGCCTTTGGCCTGGAGTCAGGCAGGCCTGAGTTCAAATCCTGCCTCTGCCACTTAAAGACAGTTCACACCTGGACAAGATTATGAGGATTAAAAACCAGTAGGATGAACACAAGGCTAGCTTCACTCCTGGCACAGAAGAGGCATTTTACCACATCCGGGTGACGACACCCAAACGCTTCCACCCATCCACATGGAGAGGGGCACGGAAAGTTAGTTAGAATTGCGTGGAATTTGTTGGCTCTCCTGTACAGTAAGGCTGCGTCAAAGCATATAATGCATGTAATTTTTTTTTTTTTTTGGACACCCTGAGGCATATTCCCAGGCCAGGGATCAGATCTGAGCTGCAGCTGCCACTTAAGCCGCAGCTGTGGCAATACCAAGTCCTTAACCCACCAGGCCCGGGATCGAACCTGCGTGCCAGAGCTCCCAAGACGCTACTAATCCCATTGCACCACAGTGGGAGCACCTAATGTGTGTAATTTTAAGATTTACAAGCAACCCTTTCGTCTAAGCAGCCTGTCCTAACTCACTGAACATCTGTCTACACCCCATTCCTTCCTTCCTAATAACACTGTCAGCTCGGGGGTTGGTTATGCTCGCTAACCAGTCCTTCCCCAGGCAAGTCTTCAGTCCTCTGCTCTGCAGCCCCCATGGGTGCTAATAATCCCTGCCTGCCTCAGGGCAGTTGGCACCAGGGCGCACGGGACTGAGGGCTTGCTGATCCAAGGAGAGAAAGAGAAGCATGCGGGGTGAGGGGTGCAAGGGTAGGCCCCGGGCTCAGGAGCCTCCTCACAGAGGCTGGTCCCAGTGGTGGAGCCGTCTGGGAGCTGGCACCCAAAAGGTCATCATGAAGTCTAGTGAAGACATGCCGTCTGGCTGGCTGGTAGGGCCACGGATAATCCCCACTTGCGAACATAAATAAATGAATAAACAAAGAAATGGATCGCTAAAGTCTGGATCTTCCAGATCACAGTAGCCACTTTTCTACTCCTGAGCAGCATGGAGATATATGTCCAACCAACCAGATATTACCCAGGTACCTGGAAATATCTAGCCACTTTCCTTCAGTGACCTCCTCCCCAAGAAAGTGTGGCCTGAGGTGGTCTCACAGGGGAGAGTGCAGTCTTAGGAGGGTGGCGGGGTGACAGGAAGAGCCACTAAAGGCACCTTGAGGAGAAGCCAGGAAGCCAGGAGATTAAGACACACCCCTGCCCCACCACACGCCAGCAGTCCAGTGATCAGCTCTATGGATGATGAGCTCAGATTCCAGGGGTGAGGCAGGTGTCGGCCTCCAGAGGATGCATAATTCGATTAGGAGGTAAACATCCAGAATCATCACAGCATGTGGAGCAGTCTGATTCCAAGTCACTCCATTAGCAGAGAAAGCATCTTCAATTTACTATATAGACCAGGTTAGCAGATGGCAATAGTGGTAAATTTTTTTTTTTAATGCTTTCTTCTGGTAACAACATATATCCTACTTTCAAAGACACACTCAGGTAAGAGAGATCCCATCCACATCATCAGTAGTTATGAGTCTCTGGTCTGTCTAATTAGACTACTACATCCCTCTCAGTGCAGTGATTGGTCAGGGAAGGGTCACATGACCAAAAGCTGAACAAATGGGAGTCATCCCTGAGAATCTGGCTGGAGTTTGTGGTTACAGCTGGGGTGGGTGCGGTAGGGGAGAAATTGCTTTCTTCTCACCCGGATTCCCTAGCTTTAAGGACAATATAGATTCATAGCTGTTGGAGGCCATCCTTGCCAGCACATGGGAGAGTCTGCGTGAGAATGAAAGTCACCCAGAGAAAAAGAACCAGGAAGTGAAAGAGAGACTCTCAGTGATTAATGGGTTAAAACCCTGGATCCAACCATACCTGAAGACTATATTCATCTCCCTCGAACTTCCCTGGGACCCAAGCCAGTAACTCTCTTTTTCCTTTTATTTGGGGTTTCTGTTACTTGTAACTAAAATCATTCTGACTTATACACCCCACCCAAGTCAACATTCATTCTTCAGGTGTCTTCATTCCTAGAAGCTAAGCAGGATTGAGGCAGGCAAGGTGGGCCTAGGGAGGACAGCACCAGAAGAAGCACCAGTACCATAAAAGAGGGGCTGGGGGGCTCATGGCACCTCCCAGGTTACACCCCCTTGGCACAATGAAAAAGACCCAGAATTTGGCATCAGACAGACTCTATTCAAATCTTTATCCTTCCATTTACCAGCTGCATGACCCAGGCTGGCTATTAAATCACTCTAGGCCTTCATTTGCCCATCTAAAAAATGGTAACAATAACATCTACCTTGTAGGCTTTTGTGAAGTTTTAATGAGACTGGGAATATAAAGGACTTGATCCCGTGTCTGGCTCACAGTGGGAGTTTGATAAATGGCAGCAATTTTATGTCACTGTGGTATATCTGTCCTTGCATGTTCAGCACCGGGAACAGGAGCGGCACAGATTGTTGAAATACATAAGTAAGGTCCTCAAAATAGCATTGCCGCCAATGGTTTCAATCTTCTCCCGTGTCTTTTTTTCCCCCTCTTTTTTAACCAGAGCCACTAAATACCAATGAAATTGCCCAGAGGGATAGGAAAGAAGGAGGAAAGTCACGGTGCTGCAGCCTCTGGGTGGTGACGGCTGCACCCGGGGACGGCATCCTGAGCTGCCTCCTCTTTGGGGCTGAAGATGGAGCACATGGGGCCCTGTGTCATCCCTGAAAAGTCCTTCTTCTCCACGGGTGACACCTGCAGAGTCTGCGTCCCCTCTGCTTCCCTCCTCCAGCTCCGCCCAGGGGCATGTGAAGCAGAGGCACCCGCCCTGGCCTAGGAATGTGGAAACCTGGGTTCTGTACTAAGTGTCACATGGCAACTTTCACAGCCAATGGTGCTGGGCTAGGCCCCAGTTTCCCCATCTGTAAACTGGGAATGCAAACCAGATGATCTCTTAAGTCCCTCCCAGGTAGGAGCCTTTGAATTTGCAGAGGCCAGCCTTAATTAAGGATCCCTCTATTTGTTTCAAAATAATGCTCCCGCCTAAACCTCCCACAAGCTCTCCCGCTATGCATTCTAGCTCCCATCCAATTAAGGGTAAGTTCAAATCAAACCAGAATATTGGCGTGGAGCATAGCTTTTTGTCCTGCTGCAGCCAGATCTGAGAGGTGCTCAGGGTTAGGAAATTAGCAGGTGGCATGGTTCTCAGAGTGCTGTTCCCAGACCCAGAGCATCAGTGTCATCTGGGGACATATCAGACATGCAAATCCTGAGACCCCAATCCAGACCAACGGTGGGGGGCGGAGCGAAACTTTGTGTTTTAACAAGCTTTCTAGGGAATTCTGATACACACCACAGTACATTCTAGAGCTGTGCCATCCAATATGACAGACACACATTATACGTGACTCTTTAAATTTAAATTAGTGAAAAACAAAATTTGGAAGTCAGTTCCTCAGTCACACTAGCTACCTATCAAGAGCTCAATAGCCAAGTCTTCTGGTTTCCATATGGGACAGTGAAGAAATAGAACATTTCCAACACTGCAGAAGATTCTGTTGGAGAGTGCTTCTCAGAGTGTGGTCTGTGGACCAGCAGCAGTGACTCTCTCGCCCTGCTGGATCAGAACCTCATCTTCACAAGAGCCCTGGGTAACTGGAAAGCACCATAAAGTCTGAGAAGCACTGTGTTGAACCATCCAGAGCAGAACTGGAAGACTGCCTAACATTGCCAAGTACAACTGCAGAAAGCCCATCAGCATTAGAACACAGCAACGTCTCAGCCTCCTTGAACCCAACATGGCCATGATCACACATTCCAACAACCCAACAGCTTCCAAACAACTGGACTTTGCAAGTGACACGAATCACGGGAGTCATAGCCTCCATAAATTACAACAATGTTGCTGTTATTCTACAAATAAGGTCATGGCTACATGCAATACAGCATCCCAGTTGCCAGAAGTTACATTATTGCCCTCTAATCATAGTATCCTCTTGTCATCTACGCCCCAACTGAGGTTCCAAATTGGACTTGGGAAAGGGGGCTTCTCCAGACACCTGTGAGAGGCAGAGATCCTTTAGGACTAACTGTCACAAAGAGTTCAATGGCTGTGGGGCTGGCCAAGTCTGCCTGTGGTGTCTGATTCCCGCCGATGCTGAAATTCACGTTCAGCATCAGGCTTCCTGTGTTGCCATGGAAAGCCTCCTCATCGACAACTCCTAAGCCCAGACTGAGGCTTCGCTCGCTGTTCATCTCAGAGAACGGAGCCCACCAGCTTGTTATCCAGACTTGCTGAGAGGCTGTGGCTCTCCTGCCAGGAAGAGCTGGTCACCCCCAGAACATCCACTGACCAGACCATCGCAAGGTTGCTTCACCATAAGATTACTAATTGGTCTAAGAGGGTCTTCCGAAAGGGGCCTTAATGGCCAAAACGAAGGGACAGTAATCATGCCTTCATAGCAATGTGTGGTTTGCAAGATTTTTCCTACTCCCATGGCCTCTCGGTCACACTCTCACAATAACATCGACTAATCCCTCCACTGGAGTTGTGACTTCACAAGCCAGCTTGCTGACAGGTTTGCGGGGCTGGGTGGGCACCAGCTTTCAAAGGGCCCCAGCGCCAGCTGATGTGCCTGAGGCCGCTAGTCTCAGACCAGTAAATAGGCTGCCCTAGACCCGAAACCTACGAGCTCCACTTTCATCTACCAGACCCCAGGCAGATCTCAAACTCGGCTCTCCTGCTTTGCCGGTATAGGAGCAAAACCAGAGGCTTCCCTCAGCCTCAGGTGACCTCAAACCAAGTCCCTATGTCTTCTTCACCTCCACCCTAGCCATGAAATGCAACATCGGGAAAGATGCTTTGCGGGCCAAGAGAACGGGGTCCAAGTGCCAGCTCAACTGCTGGTGAAGACTTCAGTTTTTTCACCCAAAAAAAGGGAGGAGGGTAGGAGAGTGTTCCATCGCTACTGTTGTCTAACAAATCTGTCCAAAACGTAGCGGCATAAAACACTCATTTGTTATGTTCATGGATTCTGAGCATCACCTCATCTCTGCGCCATGGCATCCAAAGCCACAACTGGAAGGTTCAAACAGCTGGGGCGGGAGCAGCTGAGGCTCCTCCAGCCACTTTCTCTGTCTCTCTGTGGTCTGCTCTGTCCGGCATGGAGGTGCCAGGGTAAGCAGATTTCTTACATGTC
>PVHT021183583.1:5427523-5437820 GCA_004024745.2 Catagonus wagneri
GAGTCTGCCTACACCACAGCTCACAGCAACACTGGATCCTTAACACACAGAGTGAGGCCAGGGATCAAACCTGCATCCTCATGGATACTAGGTGGATTCGTTTCCATTGCACCACAATGGGAACTCCCGAAACAGTTTTTAATTGGGGTGGCCATCTTTTAGAAATACAAGCCACTCCAGTAATATCTCCTTTCAAGAAGTGATGCAAGGATTAAATGCCTTGACAGCCACAAAAATCGCCTGGGAAAAGTGCTTCATGGGTGTTCAGGCACCTCACAGACACTGACCCAGCAGCAGACGCCACGGATGCCCTCAAATACCCCCGTCCAGCTGGGAGGTGCAGCAGATACATCGATGGTTCTAATTCAAGGGAGAATGTCATCAAGTGTTAAAGAGGACGCATAAATAAGGACCTGTGGGAAGCAGGAGGGAGGAAGGGATGGACAGATGGACAGGCAGGTGGATAGACACGGATAACAGGAGCGAAACCCCTTTGCAAAAGCATTAGAAGCTGATATTTTGGTGGCAGCAGTAATGATGGCAAAAATCCTAGAGGGATTGAAAGATACTTGAAATCATTCTTGTTTTATTTCTTTTGAAAAGTCTTACACAGTTCTTCCCCAAAGTCTAAGATTCATGTATTCAATCAATCAATCAATCATTTATTTCTCTGACTGGGCCAAAAAATTAAGAGATGGACACCTGTTTACCCGTGTATGTCAGATATATTTGTGTCTGGGATTTTTCTCAATAAGTGAATGTCATAGTTGTGTTAGAATATGAGAGTAATGCGTTTATAGAGTGTCTGTTACATGTCAGGCATATGGAAAACCCAGAGATGAAGGAGTGTTGGTCTGGGCCCTCCGGAGGGACTGAAAGTGACACAAAATGTAACTGACACAAAAAGCGCACAGAAGGAGGAAAGCAGGAAAGGCCCCACCACGACTCCCCTGCTGTCCCCTGACATTTCTCTGCTGCTGAATCCGATTCTGCACCGCCTGGAGCTGCTGATCCCTAGCAAAAGCCCCCGAAAGCCCTGGGTGAGCAGAGCTTCGGCCTCTGCCAGGGAGGACTCCGTCCCGCAGCCTGGCCTTCTGGCCACGCCCCTTTCTCACTCCATTCCGTTCCCCTTCCCGGCCGCCCGCTGCCTTCCCCAGGCCTGGCCTCCACAGTTAAGATCCCCACGTCTGCCTCAGCCCAGGTTTCCCCAGCGTTCGGGGGTTAACTTTTTCTGATGTTCCCTGCAGGCTTTGAACAGCACAGCTGTTATTGCCATTTGGAAATTGCTTTCTTCAAATTGTTGGGCTGTTTCTTGGAAACAACCACAGTGCCATCCTCTGGTCAAAGTCTGGATTCCACTTTCTCCGGCTCCTGTCTGTGGTTGGAGGGATGGCTGCAGATCACTCCTGGGGCTCCATCCCGGGAACCTCCCTGCTCCCTGGGGGACACCACTACCCCCCTGTGGCAGGAGTTCCAGAAGGAGAATTCCAGAAATGGGGAGCAAGTCGCCAGGAAAGCCAAGGTGACTCAAAGCAGAAAGAGAAAACAGAATTCTCAGGCGAGGCGATTAAAGTCTGAGGCCACCCTTTGGGGCAGCAGGAAACTGACCCGCGGAGTGAAAGTGGGCTGAACCTTCTCTCCTGAGTCTTGGGTTCATGGGCACAGGAGCAATGCTTGGAAGGGCAAAAGGGGTAACCAGGGGTCCAGATTGGAATCTAATGCACTCAAGCTCCCTGCTGGGCCAAAAAATTAAGAGGTGGACAGCTGTTTACCTGTGTGTGTCACATACATTTGTGGCCGGGGGTTTCTCAACAAGTGAGTATTACCATTGTGTTAGAATATGAGAGTAATGAGTTTCTTTACTCATGTATTCATTTTTCTAGATTCCTTCATTTGTTTATTCAATGAATCTTTTCAGTACCAAGTGCTGATCTAGGTGCTGAGAATGGAAAATGAGATGAGAGTGTGCCTGCCTATTTAAGGACATTGAGGAGGCAGTATAGCAGGAAAAAAGCAAGTGAAGAGAAGGGTAGACAGAGAAGAAGCAGGCTTTAGCCTTCACTCGGATGAAAGGAGGGGTCTTTGCAGGGCTTGAGGATGGGATCCAACCAACGTGAACCTCTGATCACATTCTGGCTGCTTATTAAGGATGGAAGGAAAGAGGACAGTGGTAGAAAGATGTGGAATGGTTGGGAGGCTATTGCAATGATCCAAGCAAAAGATGATCGTGGATTGGAGCAAGGTGGTGGCTGCAGGGGACATGAGAAGCAGCCCGATTCAGTATACGTGGGGATGGCCAGGTCAAGTATTGATACTGCTGAGCAAAAAGATATAGTATGAAAAGAGAAGGAATGTAACTAGGAGGACCCCGAGGCTTTTAGACTGAGCACCCACAAGGCTTCAGCCAGGTACCAATCAGATTTTTCCTCTCAAAAATCTGAAATAAGGAGAATTTTGACTGTCGGTGGTAGGTGCTGAAATCGAAAATCGGTCAAGTAGAGAGTGTGATGGGCAGCCAGGTTGGGCCACAGGCAAGAGGAATAAACAGAAGATGAATAAAAGAGAAGACTGGGGCAGACATACAAAGATGAGCAGAATGGAGAGGGATCATGTCAAACCTGAGAGACGGAGAAAGAGACCCTATCCCTGGCCCTTTAGATCTGCTTCGATGCAAGGCCATCACATCATACAGCTCCAAAGATCACTATGTACATCCCAGTCCACGCAAATGGTACCTCCGGAGTTGGGCAGTGCACAGCCTGTGCAACAGAACGTGGCAGTCCTGTCCCCAGATATATTTCACTCTTGTAATGAGACACCCATGGCATTGCCTGCTGATTCTTCATCATAATACTTTCCCTTTCTACCTCTTTCCAACAAAAGAGTTTCAAAAAAAAAACAACAGAGGCTCAGAAGGCAAAGGTCATCATATTCACCCCTCCAAACCTTTGACTCACTGACTCCAAGACTATCAGCATCTGTGTGTTGCACGTCTCTCCAAGGAGCATCACCAGTCATGGAGGCTGGACCTTAACTGTCTGAGAACTTGAAAAGCAAATGCACACTTACACGCTATGACTGGGGGGGTGGGCAGGGGCTGGGATTGGCTGCCCTCTTCTTTGGTGGAATTCATGATCTTGGTCTCCTCTATGTGTCTGCAGTGTTCTGGCATCATAGACCTATAAAGATCAGACCCTGAAAGACAGTGCCCTACGGCTCCCGCCAGACAACGGGGAAAATGGTTTCGTAGGGGGGCTGAGTTCCTCCATGTCAGGGGTTTTGATTCAGTGCCGAGTGGCTGATGAGTCCCATACCTGGGATTATCGAAATCCCGCATGAACTTCCTGTCCCTTTCAAACTCATCTGTATACATTTCACCACTGTTTCTCCGGTCCCTGACATCTTTGCCTGGGAGAGAAGCGGTGTGATACAGAAGAAAAGCTATCGCCAGGCTGTAATCTACAATTAGCACCTGCACAGAGAGAGGCCACCAGTCAAGGATATTTAAAAATCATTTCCCCTCTCCCCTCTTCTTTCCTCTCCAGCTGCCTAGAGCCTGAGGTCCCCCACATTTAAATCTCCAATTATCTGTGTTGCAGCTCATGAAAAGGAATTTTTTAACAGCAGTCTTATATTTATTCACATTTCACGTACCTTCTGCATTTTGGATGAAATACATGCCCCTAAAGAAATCCCTCCACGTATTCTAAGCACATTGGGAAGCCCACTGTTTGCATGCTTGCTAGTTTTCTGAATATCGAAAGTGTCCTCCCCCTCTCCAGGCTGCCACTAACACATCGAGTAATTTAATGCTGCTTTTAATAAATGGAAAGATCAGAGAGCAATTCAAATGCTTGGTATTAGGCATTTGTTCGACGGAGGTACCATACTCCATAACAAGATACATTTCTGTTTCCTGGGGTTATTATGAGAAACAGAAATTGAGCCGTGCGCGGATGGACTCAAACTGCAGCACATGCATTTCGTGGATTCTAAAAACAAAAGAAACGACGCACACTCTCAAAGCCCAAGTGCTGCCCGTCTTCCCAGCACATGAGGTTTCAGGCAGAGCTTCTCGGGGAGGCTCCAGACCAGCCACAGCTACATCGCTGTGGGAACTGTGGGAAATGAACATTCTCAAACCCCACCCCACACCCCCTGACTCAGAAACCCTGGGATCTGCGGTTTCACCAGCTCTCCGGGTGATTCTGAGGAACGCTTAAGTTGGGGAACAAAGAGTTCCAGATATTGGGACTCTTTAAAGAGCGGCAGTAAATTATTGGAGTTCCCATCGTGGCTCAGTGGTTAACGAATCCGACTGGGAACCATGAGGTTGTGGGTTCAGTCCCTGGCCTCGTTTGGTGGGTTAAGGATCCGGCATTGCCATGAGCTGTGGTGTAGGTTGTAGATGCGGCTCGGATCCCGCATTGCTGTGGCTGTGGCATAGGCCGGCGGCTACAGCTCCAATTAGACCCCTAGCCTGGGAACCTCCATATACCGGGGGTACGGCCCTAGAAAAGACAAAAAAAAAAAAGAGTGGCAGTAAGTTACTGCTTAAGGAAAAGCATATCAAATTGAGAGCTTAAAATATACAATCACTGTCTCTGAAGAGAGATGATATCTCCAAGCAGGGGATACGTGGTAGAAGGAAAATCCCAACCATATTATGCTTGGGAGAGTCACTCATTTAAAAACATCAATGAAGGTCTCACCCTGCGCCTGAATGAGTGGGCATTTGGGCAGATTAGCAGCAGTTCCCGCCTACAAGGGCTTCCGGTTTTGTGGGAGAGACGCAGAGCCTCCTAAGCATAGCTAGAGATGTGGGCTGGACCATGGAGCCAGCACAGAGGGAGGCCTGGCTCCGGCTGGGGCAAAACAAGAAGTATCCACTGGGTAGGAGATGGTTGAACTCAGCCTTGAAACAGCAGGAGAAGAAAGGAAGTGAGAATTAAGGAAGGAAGGAAGAAGTAAGAATTACCTATTAAGCAAGGTAAAGTGCCCTGTGAAGAAACGACATGACAGACCCAGGGAGCAGTGACGAGGATGTGGTAGGATTGGTTGACTTAAAAATCACGCTCCAGGAGTTCCCGTCATGGCTCAGTGGTTAACGAATCCAACTAGGAACCATGAGGTTGGGGGTTCGATCCCTGGCCTCGCTCAGTGGGTTAAAGATCTGGCGTTGCCATGAGCTGTGGTGTAGGTTGCAGATGCGGCTCGGATCCCACGTTGCCGTGGCTGTGGCAAAGACTAGCAGCTACAGCTCCTGTTAGACCCCTAGCCTGGGAACCTCCACATGCCGCAAGTGCGGCCCCAAAATGACAAAAGACAAAAGAAAAAAAAAAATCATGCTCCAGGCCTAGCAAAAGGTGTCATTTCAGGTGGAAAAAGTGTTTCAGGAGTCCCACGTCTAGAATCAGCTATAACTCTACCACCTTCTGCCCAGGAAGGATTTTAAAGAGTCACCTCCTCACCTTGCACTTTCTTTTATAATATTCCTGCTAGTCATATGCCACCTTCAGGCATAGGAATAACCCCCTAAGACTTCTGAATTCAGAAGGGCAGGTGCATGCTACGCAAGACCCCTCACAGAGGGAGATGACAGCATTATCACCAGGGAAAGAGTGAAATCAGAGTCAAAGACCACAGGGTCAACTTATTGAACTGGTCAGGAAGTCTTCCTTGCACACCCACCAGATGGCCATCCAGCTCCACCATCTACTGGCTGATCAGCTTTGAGTTCATTATGTAATCTCTCTCTCTGCCCACCCTGCCCCCCGCCAGTTTCTTCATCTATAAAATGGGCATAATAATAATCTCTGACTTAGAGAGTCATTAGGGAGATTAAACGACTTAATATACGTAAAGAACATAGGACAGGACCTGCAAAAAGTAAGCGTTAAACATGTGGTAATTCTTCTCATTCTCATCATCCCCACCACCGCCACCATCAGCATCATCACCATCATCTTCAGCAGCAGCACCATTATCAGCACAAGCAGCAGCAGCAGCACTATTAGCATCATCCATCGTGCTCAATCCCAGAGCCTTATGATTGGAGCTAGGAACACCAGGCTAATGGTATGACAATAGTGATCACACTGAACTGATAAATACAACTAAGTACCTGTACTTCACCTCAATCCAATTCCATTCCTGATTGACAGCTTGACTGCCCTCTCCAACATTTCTCCAAAGAGAAGTTGCTGATCTATCCTTGAATTCCTCCCCTAGTAGAGAGCTGACTACCTTCCCGGGAAGTTCATCCAACTGCCAGATCCAGGAACTTGACCCTGGACTTTAATATTTCTGCAATTCCAAGAATATCCATATTATACCACTGTGGAATTAAGTCTGTTAGAATAAAACTGTAAAATAGGCCATTATTTGTGTCACCTTTGTCCTTTTTTATGCACGGGGCAAAATTTTTGATACTCTTCCCATTGAGAGGTAAAGCCTTTAGATCTGGGCTAGCCTTAGTAATTCGCTTGATCAGTAAAATATAGCAGAAGTGACTTCCACCCAGGTCTCTTGAAATACTCTTGGAACCCAGCCATCGCCTTGGGAGAAAGCCCAAGAAGCTGCATGGAAATGCCCACGAAGAAGAACTGAGGCCCCTGGGCAACAACAATGACTTGCCAGCCTTGTGAGGGCGCCACCTTGGTAGTGGTGGTGCCACAGGGAGCCAACATAGCCATCTCCACCAAGTCCTGCTCCAATTTCAAATTCATGAGCAAAATAAGTAATTACTGTCGTTCTAAGCTTCTAAATCTGGAGGTGATCTGTTCAACTGTGTTAAATAACTGAAACATCCCGAAATAACTGAAACATCTTATCCCTTATCTGAGAAGCACACTTAAACTCCTTCAGAACAAAGCATATAGGAGAGCCACTTACAGCTGCTCTGAGTTGGTACTGGAAATTAAATACTATAATCCTAGTGTGGATGAGAAGACTCTTCTACATGATGAGGCACAACTTTCCTCTCCTTAACTTCATTCATCCATTCAACAAACACTCACAAGTACTACCACCTACCAGGTGCCATGTTGGAGACTATGAAAGGCAAAGATGGACCAGCTCTTGTCTCAAGGACTTGATGCTCTAGTGAAGGAGATCCAAACCCTCCCAGATGAGTTAATGTGTCAAGTGAGAAGAGAGGCATTATGCAATTCTAAGAAAACCCAGAGAAGGGAGAAATGTGTTCTGCCTGGCAGGGGATGACAGTGAACTAATTCCAGAGGGATGACAAGGATTTCCCATTTGGAGAACGGAAGAAAGATAATGAGGTAGAGGGAATGCGGGGGAGTCCATGAAAGGACCTGGCATTTTCAGGGTTGGTTGGGAGGCTGAAGTGGTGGGAGTAACAAAAGGCATGAAGCAAAAAGTAGAGAAGTGAGGCTGTGAAACTAGGCTGGGGTCAGATTGAGAAGGACTCTGGATGTTACCTTGAACACAAGAGAGAGCTACAGAGGGGTTTCAAGCAAGGGCATAACAGACACAGATCTGAATTTCCAAAAGAACAGGATGGCTGTAGTGACAGGAGCAAACTGAAAGAGGACAAGCTGGGAGTCTTTCCAAGAGCCTGGTCAAGAGAGATAGAGGCCCTAAAATAGGGCACTGACGATGTGGAAGACGTTTCTTTGGGAAGTTTAGAGGACCCAGTGGGAGATCAACTGGGCGGGGCAGAGAACCAAGTCAAGGATGATTTCAGACTTCTGGCTGGAGTGGGGCCATTCAACCAACTGCCAGTGGCAATGCGGGCAGGCATGAAGGTGGGGCAGAAAAAAGTCCCCTTTGGTTTCTTTTGGACAGCTCTGATCTGGCCCCTGGGGACATCCCAAGGCCTGATTCCACGTCAAATGTTTGAAGATAGTGATATCATCTCAGGCTTCTTACATGAATATTTGCTTGAGCCTCTTCATTCCCATGATCCTCTGGTTTCCTCATTTCCAATAAAACTCGAAGGCACGTCTGACCAATGAGGAGAGTTTGTTCTCCTGAACCCCACACTAAGAAAAGACAGACCTTGTTGAGGTCTTTCATATTTTGCAAATGTCATGTTTAAAGATTACAGCATCAGCATATCATGTTGAAAATATTTGAATGCACATAAAAGTTCAAAGAATCATATAGAAATCACCCATAATCCCAATTCTTAGATTATTAATATTTGGGAATATTCCCTTTCAATGTTTCTTCTATTCATGCGCATTTGTTTTATCTGACTAATCTGTAGCATGAGCATTTTTCTAGATCTCTCATATTTCATGGAAAATATGCTTTTTTAAATGGCCAAATAGAGCCCAACATGGGTGTGCCTAAATTGAATTAATCCCTGTCATTAGACATTGAAGCTGTTTTCATGCATGTGTGTGTTTTGTTTTCTAGTTTGTCTTTGTTTCTGCTATTATAAAAACCTTATGTCAACCACGTTGTGTATAAATCTTGGATCTTCTTTTTTCATTCTTTCTTTCAGACAAATTACTGGAATGGTCCAAGGATTAAAAGATTTGAACACGTACAGGGTTTCTGGTGCTTATGACAAAGTTCCCCTCAAGAGAGAAGAGGAAGGTATTGAATCCTCCTGCCAACTGTGGAGGAATGCACGTGGCCACACTTTTTGGAACTTGAAATTTCTGGAAGACATTTGCTGATTATTTCTCGGTAGAAATCTGAAACTCGTTCCTCCCCTGGGGCTAGCCCTGCCCTGTGATTTACAACCGGCCTGAGCTGGCTCGGCTGCCGCAAATGCTATCATCGCACACTGTCAACCAAATGGAACAAAACCTCCAGGGTCACTGGGGCTCTGAGTAAACACCAAAGGACAGTGGCTTGTCTCTTCTGCTTCCACAAGAACAGGCTGCTTTAATAACACTCAAGAATGCTTTTGTGAAGTCCTGCTCCCCAGAACTTTCCTGTCAGACCCAGGGCCTGGCCAGCTTATGGTCTGGGCCTGTCTTTCCTGAAATGTAATGACCGGCCGGCCAAGTCCCTGGTCGTCTTTTCTGCAAGGTCCCCAAGCCATATGCAAGGCCTGTGAGGCATGCTACCCAACTGGCATCCAAGGAGCTTGAAGAGCATGCCCTGGCCCAGACCGTGGGCTCCCTGACCAAATGGTGTGTGCAAAGTGCTTAGAACAGTGTCTGGCCCAGTCAAACTCATCAAAAATTAGGTCCTAAAATACTACTCACAATAGCCAAGAGGTAAAAGCAACCTAAATGTCCATCAGCAGATGAATGGATAAAGAAGGTGTAGTATATACATACCGTGGAACACTACTCAGCCATAAAAAAGAACGAAACAATGCCATCTGCAGCAACACGGATGGACCTAGAGATTATCATACCGAGTGAAATAAGTCAGAAAGAGAAAGACAAATACCACGTGATATCACTTACCTGTAGAATCTCAAAAACAGTACAGGAGTTCCTGTTGTGGCTCAGCGGGTTAAGAACCCAACACAGTATCTGTGAGGATGCAGGTTCAATCCCTGGTCTCGTTCAGTGGATTAAGTGTCCGGTGTTGCTGCAATGCAGCATAGGTCACAGATGCAGCTCAGATCTGGCATTGCCATGGCTGTGGCATAGGCCAGAAGCTGCAGCTTGTTCCCTAGCCCAGGAACTTCCATATGCTGCAGGTGCAGCCATAAAAAGAAAAAAAAAACTGTAACGGAAAAGAACTGAAAAAAATAATAAAAATGCATATATATAACTGAATCACACATAACTGAATCACTTTGCTGTACATCTGAAATTAACGCAATATTATAGATCAACTATACTTTCAATTAAAAAAAAGATTAGGTCCTCATATAGGACTTATAACAAGATTATCATTACATAAGCCTGCAGGTCAAGGCCAAACACAGTCAGGAATCAATTAGGAATCAACATGCAGATGTCAGGTCAAGCCACTGGAATGGACAAAATGGCCCAAGCAAACATGCATAGTGAGAAAATAGAAGAACGGGACACAAACGTTAGGGACACTGATACTAAGGAGCAGCTTTGGGGGGATTTGTAAAGAAGAGTAAGAAAGGGCAGCTCCAGTTGAACCAGGAGGGAATATGTCAGAAGTGCCAAATAGGAAAAGCATGTTGAAAAGAAGGTGCCCGGTGCAGCTGATGGGTCAAGCAAGACAGAGATGGATGAGGGTCCATTGTATTTGGCCACAAAGAGGTCACTGGGCAGGACAATTTCCCATGGTGAAGGTGAGATTTCAGTAAACAGAAAGAGCATGCATGGAAGATGTCCATGACCATGTTACAGACATGGAGAAAAAAGGGCACAACCTAAGT
>PVHT021183583.1:5437920-5467789 GCA_004024745.2 Catagonus wagneri
TTTTTTTTTTTTTTTTTGCCTTTTAGGGCCACACTAGTGGCATGCAGAGGTTCCCAGGCTAGGGGTTGAATTGAAGCTTCATCTGCCAGCCTATGCCACAGCCACAGCAAGGCGGGATCCAATTTGCATCTGCAACCTACACCACAGCTCACGGCAATGCCAGATCCTTAACCCACTGAGCGAGGCCACAGATCAAACCCGCAACCTCATGGTTCCTATTCGGATTCGTTTCCATTGCGCCACGATGGGAACTCCATCATGGTACAATTATTCTGTCCTTTTCTTCCTAGCATTACACAACAATTATTATAAAACGATTATTATTATTATTTTGCAGAGTTGTAAGATAGATGTGGATTATCAATAGACAATAGACGATCAAAAGACACAGATGTCAAAGTAATGCAGACGGCATTTTTTTTCAAAACCTATGATGATGTAAAGAAAAAACAGACTAGTAAAAAGCAGGCTAGAAAAAAACAGGCTAGTAGTTCAAGAAAGGCAACAAAGATGACTCAAGGATTGGCAAACATAATGGAAAACAAGTATAGAATAAAATAGGGTCCAAAACATTACATGGTGCAGTATGCAGCTTTGTGACGGTATCAAAGGAAAATGGAAAAACCTAGGAAATGCAAAGTCTCAAGAGGACCCTATTCTATAAACGTATGCAATTCTCTACCAACTAGAATGCGCCATGAGGACTGGGGCCTCGCTCTCCTGTCCTCTTTAGGATTCCCAGTGGCTAGTACACTGCAGGGCAGACCTAAAGTAGAGCGCGAGAAAACATGGAAGATTATTACAACCCGACGTGAAGTGGGGAAACCAAGATAACACAAACGTAGCATCTAAATCAGAACTGCAGTCATTAAAAAATGTGCACGGGGGAGAAAAAAAGACAGAAGTTTTAAGAGTGTAATAAAATGTAGGATGGTAAAGGTGGGCTTTTTTTCTTTTATTTCCCTATTTTTTTGTGCTGGGCTTATATTACTTTTATAACGTTAAAGCATTTGCAGAGAGAGAGAAGGAGGAGGAGGAAATGGAGGAAGAGGAGGAAGGGAGGGGAAGAGAGGAAGGAGGAAGAGAAGGGAGGAGAAAGGAAAGGGGAGGAAAGAGAAAGAGGAGGAAGAAAAGGAGAAAAGGAGGGAGGAAGGGAAGGGAAGGAAGGGAGGGAGGGAGAAAGGCAGGGGGAGAGGAGGTGAGCACCGGAGAAGAGGATAGAGCCAGTAAATGTGGACCTTGGAGCCAGGGACTTGGGTTAGACCCTAACCGTGCCACCATTAGCTACGTAACCTTGAGTGAGCTCCTTAACCACTCTGTGCCTCAGTTTTCTCATCTACGAAATGGCTAAAAAATGAATCAAGAGAGTTTTCTGAGGAAGAAACCCAGCAAAATTGCGTTTGTTCAGTCTTTCTCACTATGGGCTCCTAGGCTCCAGTCTGTGCCGTTAACACATTGATGCTGTGGGATTTTTTTTTTTCCTTTTTAGGGCCACACCTGCTGCGTATGGAGGTTCCCAGGCTAGGGGTCAAATCCAAGCTGCAGCGGCTGGCCTACCTCACAGCCACAGAAACGCTAGATCTGAGCCTCATCTGCAACCTACTCCACAGCTCACAGCAACAATGGATCCTTAACGCACTGAACAAGGCCAGGGATCGAACTGGTGTCCTCATGGATGCTGGTCGGGTTCTCTATCCACTGAACCACGAGCGGAACTCCGATGCTTTGGGATTTGAAAGGTGCCAAACTCATCCTTGAGCTCTGAGAATAGGTTGGGGTCCTCCTTTTTGTAGAAATATCCGGTTGGGGGAGTTTTTTTCCCCGAAAAAACTCCGGGAAGCCTTGCTTGACTTCCACAAGTCTGACCCAAAAGACCTGCCTTCAATGTATGTAATTTCTCTATGGAATAGGAAAAGGAGGCACAACCCGAGTCTCCAAGAGCAGCTATTTTCTGGCAGAGGTTGGAGGCATGTAACTCTGCATCTGGCTGAGCTGGGTATCCGGCTGTGACCCTAGGATGCTGCACGCGTTGACAGACAGTGAGGGGGCTCTCCTTCCCAACATCCCATGACAACACCACTTTTATTGCTGGAAAGCCTAAAGCATCCTAACAGAGTCCGCTCAGTTTTCCCTGGCCACCCCATGGAGAAAAGCGCAAAGGGTGATTTGCCAAGGTCCAAACCAGCCCGGGAGGAAGCCTCAGGGGGTGATCGCCTTGCGCCACTCACCTCTTTGCCTTACAGCAGAGTAGAAGTGCACACACCATCCCCCATATTCCTTGTGCCCTCCAAAAGAGAGGGGGTCCAGGCAGACTTTCCATCCCTGGACTCGATCCTAAGCAGCCCTGCTCAACTCTCACACTTCACGCCGTCGACCCTCAGAAATGCCAGACACCCTCTCCAGCTCCTGCCCTTTCTTCTTTCTTCTCATCCTTCAGCTACAACACATGGGTTGTGCTCCCGGGGCTCTTGGGTTCTCCCAGTCATGTCTCTGCTCTATGCACGCGGGGACAGGCAGGGAGTGGACCCCACCCAAGCACCTTGTCCTTACGGAGCATGCAGATCCCTTGCTTAGGCATCACCGTCTCAGTCCCCTTGAGCCTTCCCTTTGCAGGGGCCTCTGTTGACCTCTCCCTGGGCACTCCAATCAGACGCCCCATCTGACCTCTCTCCGTCTCTCCCTGGGACTCCACTCCTACCGTGCAGCGATTCCCTGTCACAGCCAGCAACCTTGCTTTTGACACTGAGTGTAAAACGGGACTTCCCTTCAGACGCTCCCAACTCAGCATCCCAGGCGCTCAGGCGTCCATAGTACCTGGCTCTGCCTGTGACTCTCTCGGGGTCTGTCTCAGACCAAGCCTCAGCAGGAGGTAAGAGCTAGCAGTCTCCCTTATCTTCCAGTCGGATTTATTCTTATTGTATTTTTTAATGATTTTTATTTTGTTTCCATTATAGCTGGTTTACAGTGTCCTGTCAATTTTCTACTGTACAGCAAGGTGACCCAGTCGCACATACATGTCTACGTTCTTTTTCTCACATTATCCTCCATCATGCTCCATCATAAGTGACTAGATGTAGTTCCCAGTGCTATACACCAGGATCCCATTGCTTATCCATTCCAAAGGCAATAGTTTGCATCTATTAACCCCAAATTCCCAGTCCATCCCACTCCCTCCCCCTTGGTAACCACAAGTTGGATTTACTTTTAAAGCTAGCTTCTCCTCTGACTTTGTTCCCTTCGGAGAGCCTAGGAAAATAACCTGGGAAATGAGGTGCAGAGAATTTGATATATAATACCATGCTCTCCAGTCTCCAAACAGAAGTTTTCAAACACTTGGATATCCCTTTGATCGCTAAACCTTCAAAGTCACAATCTCATCCCCACTTTTTTGGATGAGGAAACTGAAACCCATAGACCCAAAGGCACAGGGCCAACACGTGGCGAAGTTGGCATCAAGAGCTAAGTGTTTGGATTCAGAGCTCAGTGTTTCTCTCCCACACCACCCTCTCCCTCTGCAGGTAGCAGGGACCAAGACCTGGGCTGTCCCCAAGACCTGAGACCCCAACTTAGCGTTATGAGCCTTCAGATGCAGATCTCATGGCAGTGACAGTTCAGTGACTTTATTGCCCTGTGTGGCACCGACTGCCCACCCTTCCAGACATCCCTCCCCATTCTGGTCTCTTGCCTGGATGAAATGATTCACACTGAGGTCCTACTACCTGAAAACGGCTCCAAGGTCCTCCTCCTCATGTCTGCATTGTACATGAGGGAGCTAGAGGACACTGTCTTGGCCTAGGTCCCCCCAAAAGCAGAGCCTGAGACAAGGAGTGGAGTGCGGGGAGTTTATTTAGAACTTAATCCCAGGAAACAAGAAAAAGGCAGTAAGAAGAATAAGATCAGAAAAGAGGAGTTCCTGTTGTGGCTCAGCAGGTTATGAACCCGACCAGTATCCATAAGGACATGGGTTTGATCCCTGGCCTCACTCAGTGGGTTAACAATCTGGCATTGCCATGAGCTGCGGTGTAGGTCGCAAACACGGCTCAGATCTGGTGTTGTTGCAGCTGTGGCGTAGGCTGGCAGCTATAGTTCCAATTTGATCCCTAGCCTGGGAACTTCCATATTCCACTGGTGTGACCCCCTCCCCGCAAAAAAAGAAGGGAGGAAAAAATGATAAAGCATGAGTTATAGAGGTCACCACTGCATATAGTTCAATGGTTAACATATGCTCTGCAGTCCCTAGGAGGGCTCAGAGATGAAACACAGCCGATGTCACACTCCAGCACATAAGAACACAGTTTGTACTATATAGACAGACTCTATCCGACTCAACCTCTGATAAATATTCAGAAAGTCCTCAGAATTATCCTTCAAGACACAAGGCTGAGGTGTTTATCCACAAGTCCTGACCCTTTTGGCCATATAACATCACCTAATCAAGAGAATGACATCGCATTATCTTTACCATATGCTATTGGTTAGAAGTGAATCGTGGGTTTCACCTGCTCTCAGGGGAGGTCTTGATAGAGGGCCTGACTCAAGCCAGACACCTTATGGTTTGTCTGCTACACTAGGTCAGTAGTTTATTGTGCACCCGACTATACATTAGAATCACCTGGGAAGCATTTTCTAATACCTAGTGCCTGGACCATGCTCCAGAGATCCTGCTTTAATTGTCCTGAAATTTGCCTGGGCATCAGCATTTTAAGTTCTCCAGGTCTTCCAGTGTGCAGCCACGGTTTAGAACTACTAACCTGGGGTGTGGGAGAAGAAAGCAGTCTCAGCCCAGTCTAGGAGTCCCAGCCATGACCTTCACAGATCAAAAACAATCACTATTTTCCATCCCCAGCAAAACTAGCCATCCCTAACTTCTCATTTGGCACATAATCTCTGCCTCTGCCTACAGAGCTGGCTGGGGTCTGGCTCCTCACCTTTGCCCCTCCCAGTCCTTTTGCCCCTATCCACACCTCTCAGTAGTTACACCCCACTCTGGATTCTTACTCTTTCCTTCTACCATTATTATCACCCACAGCATTTTATTTTCACACTTTCTTTTCCTTTCATTTCCTCAGTCAGAGTTTGCTCAGAGAATCAGAATCACCAGGAGATGTATATTAAATGGAACGTATTAAGGGGATTTGACCCTGAGCCCCTGTGGGAGCTGGTTACACAGGCTATGGGAGGCTGTTGTTTCTGTGTCTGATGTAGGAGCCTGAAATCCACAAGTTCCATGGACAGGAAGGAAAGAGGGATATGAAGCCAGGGAAAACAAAGACAACCTGCAAGCCATAGGAACGGGCTGAAACTTGCACTGATTTCTCGCCACCTCTGAGTCTCCACCTTTGATGATGGATCTGCGGGAGAAGCTGGTGGCCTTCCACACAGAGCCAAACACACACCTGGCCCAGGAACCAGAGAAGCCAAAGCCATTTAGGTGAGCCAGAGACCACCACACCAGAGCTGCAGTAGGACCCCAGGGCTTGCTCCCACTTGCCAAGTGAATAAACAATGTGGCTGTGGTTCCGTGTCCACTTTCCAAATACCATGCACCATGTCCCTTGCAGCGTGGCTAACCCAAAACTAAGCAGGGAAGGGGATTCTGGGAAATGTAGTTCCAGTTCAGGAGGCTGACATGGCAGAGACCAACCATACTTCCTTCTTTCTTTCTCTTTCTCATTCTCTCCTCTGCTCAGTTGTCTTTTTCCTGCATGTCTAAAGCCATTTTTGGATGTGAGAATTCACACCTAGGTGAACCTAAATATTTAATAAGAACCTATGGGGTTCAACTTTGTGCTAATACTATTGAGGGGTAGCTCTCTGGTAAAGGTGGTGGGAAAACCCCCCTCCAACTATCTTCACCTTCTTACCCAGGGCCTGAGGTGTTATAGGGACCCACACTGATCTAGCCCTGTTGGTTGCCTACCTGGGCCCTCCAGGGTCAGGGCCAAGAACCCTGACTACTTCTCACTATATCTAGTTGCACGTGGAAAAGAATTTTCCTCGGGTTTTGCAAAACTGGGACATTGTCCCTGGCCTACGCCCTGATGATATTTGCCGCTGCTGTATTTCTCTACGCTTATACCTTTGGCTAAGGAAGTTCAAGCCAGTGCCCAGTGCTCTCAAACTCTGAGAAAACCGTAAGTTATATACACAATGAGCATCTGACCTTGAAAAGTTACAAACGAGGAAACTGAGATTCTGAATAATCAAATGACTTGTCCAAAACCACTCAGCCAGGAAGCAATAGATTTCATGTTTTCAATCAAGTGTCCTGACTCCTGGCCAGTGATCTCTCTCCTGTGCCAACCTGCTGTGTGAAATAAAGACTCAGAAGTAATACAGCTTGTTCCCCAGGGGGAGGGCCAAGCCAGGCGGCTCTCCCTCAGATGTAGGGCAGACATCTCTTTGAAGTGAGGGTAACACCTCGGGGAATAAAAGTCTGTCTTCTCAGAAGCAATCATTTGGAATTTGGGGCCCTCTTGTAGAATCTGCTGGCCTCTTGGCTCAAGCAGTTAACATGTGCTCTGCTGTCTCTTAGAGGGTTCTGAGATGAAACACAGCCAGCTGCCACACTGCCCAGCACAGCTGAAAACAGTCTGCAGGGGCCTATCTGGAGCAAATCAGTCTCACTGGAGTGAAAAATAGCAGATGTCAGAGTTAGCCAGCAGCCCCAGGAAACCCAAGCCCGGCTGCCCTCAGCTCTGCCCTCACAAATCATCCTCAGTCAAATCACTCACTCACACAGGGCAGCATCTTGGCTCCTGGCTTCCATTCTGCCCTCGAGGCCCATCTGTAGCTGCCAAACACGTTGGAAAGCTGGAAAGGAACCCTAGAATCTCCTGGACTGGGGGGTGGGGGCGGCGAGGGCATCATCCAGCAGGTTTCCTGGCTCCAAGTCAAACTCATGGACTCAGAGCACATTTAAGATTGCAGGGACCATCGGGGGCCTCTGGTCCAATTCCTCCATCTAACAGATAAGGAGCCTGAGGCCCTGACTCAGAAAGTTGGCTCTGAGGCTTTGAAAATGACCTTCACCAAAGCCAACCTTGGAAAAACCCAGAACCCAGTGAGGTTTGTGTCAACCTTAAATACCTTCTGTAAGAGCCAGGGATGAGTGGATAGAAAGGAGGGATGGATGGATGGATGGATGGATGGATGGATGGATGGATGGATGTTGTGATGGGTAAATAGATGGATGAATGGATAGATAATTGGATGGGTAAATGGGTGGGTAGTGGATGGATGGATGAATGGATGAAGAATCAGAAAGTGCAAGAGAAAGAGGTAAACATAATTAGATAGAAGAAAAGGAGGGAGAGAAGAGAAAGGAAGGGAGAGAGAAACAGACAAGAGCACTCGCCTAAGAATCTTTGACTCCCAGGGAATAGTCACAACTCCTGGGTGGCCTCCACCGTGGGTCTCTGGCTTTGTCTCCCAGGCCAGAGGTGTTGCACAGGCCTGGACTGACTTATCCTTGTGCGCCAGTGTCAGGGCCCAGGACACTTACTACCTCTCACTATTCCTAGGGATTGCATGGCAAAGGCCCACGCCAAAAAAAAAAAAAAAAAAAAAGTTTCCTTGTGAAAATGTCACCTCGTCTTTGAGGTCTGCCAGAGCTTGTTTTCCAAACAGACCTACTCTTCTTCACTTATTTGCGGGACAAATGATGCCAACTTGACCGTATCAACCAAGGCCAGGCCTCTCTGAAGTTCACTGCCACCATCCCAGAGCATGGCTTATGGGAAGGTGCTCATTCCCAGAGCAAGTCAGAGTACAGTCCGGCAATGGGGACAGATCCCAGCTAGACTCTGTTTTTCACCAGCAGGGTAATTTTAGGGAGTCACGTGATTCTTCACTTATTAATGGGGGATACACTACCTGGTGATGTTGGCAAGACAAAATGAGATTAAGCATTTAGCACAAAGCTGGGCGCCTCCAAAAAGGTCTGATAAACAGATGACCTTTTTTTTTTTTTTTACGAAAGCCCCCAGCACAAAGACCAACAGAACAGACAGATTCACGGCACCTATGAGAACTAGAGGACACAGCAGAACCTTTCTAATGGATTGGCTAGCACTGATTAGCTCTTTTCTCCAGCATGTACCAGCTAAGGGAAAGAAAAATTGGCTTCAATTTCTTTGCAGCAAAACGGCCAACTATGCAAAGCCCACGGGGCCCAGCTGCAGCAACTGCCCCCATTTCTTCACCTGTGTCCCTCACCACGTGAGAGGCCAGCTTCTGCATTTTAACCTGGGCGCTCTGGGACAGGAGAGGAAGACGTGAGACAGTGGTTCTCTAACTCCACAGTCCATCACCTGGAGGGCTCTTCGGCCCAGATCACCCCACCCCCACGCCAAGGCTTCCTGACTCAGTAGGTCTGGGGGTGAAGCCAGAGATTTTGCATTTCTAACAAATTCCATCACTTAGAGAAAGAGGGAAAGGGTGGTTGCTGGGGCAGGGGAGGGGTCTCGCCAGTCTCAGGGAGAGAGCCTCCTATCTTGTTTATCGCTCTCTCCCCGGTGCCAGACAGAGTAATCCTTGGATGAAGTGGGAGTTCTGGTCGTAGCTCAGTAGAAACAAATCTGACTAGCGTCCGTGAGGACGCAGGTTCCATCCCTGGCCTCTCTCAGTGGCTTGAGGATCCGGCATTGCCACGAGCTGTGGTATACATCACAGACCCAGCTCAGACCCTGCGTTGCTGTGGCTGTGGCATAGGCCACCAGCTGTAGCTCCCATTCGACACTTAGCCCATAGGGAACTTCCAGATGCTGCAAGGGCAGCCTTAAAAAGATTAAAAAAAAAAAAAATGCAACTCTAAATCAGAAAAGAAAGACCCCAGAGCCCAAGCTCAACCTCCTCTCTTTGGGGAGGAGAAGGCACACGGCCACTTCCTCCCCCATCTGCACTGCTGAGCTCAGGTCCCTAGGGCTCAGCTCCAAGAATACACCGGTCCCCACCCTATCCCTTCCTAGGGCCTTTCCCCTGCGCTGGGAGCTGCCTCATTGCCATGCAGCCCGCACAGCTGCACAGCTCTCTTCTGGATCACTGAGAAATGGGTCCGATTTGAAAATGTCAGGATCTCGTTAGCAATTCCAATGACCACCGTGGTAATTACGCCCTTTCATGTTCCAGCGTGTTCCACCGCATCAGAACTGACACAAACACCTGGTTTTCTAATATCCCTGCCTGGAAATAAATGTCCAAAATGATATGAAAATGTACTAGAAAGAGATTAATAACTGCTCTTCCAGGAAGAAAGATAGCCCTTTTCAACCAGTATATTATATATTTTTTCCTCTTAAAAAAGCCCCTCTGTGATAGCATCTCTCCTTGAGGGGAACTGAATTATATTATCACTCACAGGCAGTAATCAGTTCTGTCAGCCGCAGGGCTGCACTGTTCAAGGCGGGAGGGTGGCAGGAAGCCCCGGAGGGAGGGAGGCAGTTCCAAGGGGCGAGCCCAGGAAGGGACACCAAGCTGCTCCCGCCCCCGCCCCCACTCCCAGCACAGAGCTTTTCTTCCCGGAGCAGATAGAGCCTGGAACTGCTGATGGAGGAGCATCTTGTTGCAAATCAGCGAGGCTGGATAGGGGCAGTGTAGCATCTCTTTATCTGGAAAGACCCTGTCTGGCCACGGGGAGCGCTTCCTCGGCCAGGCCCGGCCAGGATCAGGCACAGAGACACTGGCCCAGGAATGAGTCCAAATAGCATTTCCTGAGCCCCCTGCCCAAAGTTCTCACAGTCCAGCTGGAAAAGGCAGGAGAGCCAGGTCTGCTATATGCCCAGAAGGGGCTGGGTCCAGGTTCGAACTGTTTGTTTTCTGATGGATACAGAAATTTCGGGTAGTAACAGGTGATGTGACTGGCCGTCCTGGAAGGCAAAAGCCATGCCTCCTTCCTCCTTCCATGCTTGCTGTAAACCCTCCAGCTCCTGACATAAAGACAGACAAGTCTGCTTGCTTGTGGCTCACCTCCGGGGTATACGTTGGTGCCAAGCTAGCCATTGATTTGGTAGATGGTATGACCTCATGGAAAGATAAAGCTTTAGTCAGACAAACCTGGATTCTATTCTTGCCTCTGTCGATGAATCATGTTGGCCCTTAGATAAAATATGGAGCCTCTTTAAGACTTTATTTACTCATCTGTAAAATGCAGCTAGTAGTGCCTACCCCATTGATTTGGGGGAGACACAGCAGACACTCAGTAAATGGCAGCCACTGGTAGTACCACCTTGTGATTCACCTGGATGGGGGTGGGGGCGCTGAAGGAAGCATCTCATGCCTTAGAGGAGAGTGGGGCCTGGTTCTGCAAGAAGAGGCCAGCCGAGGCACGTGGAAGAGAAGAGAGGGGACCCTCCCATGTGGTGCAGCCTTTAGTGGGGACTCGGCCTGGAGCCCACCTGGGACTGTCAAGACAGAACATCAAGAGCTCAGTTTGCATGACGTTCTCTCAGCCTCTTGAGATAGGCCGTAAAAGACGTCCGGGACCAGGAGAGTATAACATGACACGGAAGAGGGGAAGCGAAGGGGAGGCAGCTCCTGCCAGGAGCAGCAAGGAGCCCTGCCAGGGACAGCGGCGTGAGGTCCAGAAGGAGCGCTCTGAGCAGGATGAGGACCACCGCCAAACATCAGCCCAGCCCCTGCAAACTTTATTCTCATGATAGCCTTGAACTTTGAACTGTCTGTGCATCCATCAGTTTCCACGGGAAAAGACACTGCGATGTTCAGTCTTCCCAGCCCTGATTCCGTATTCAGTTCTGTACAAATATGTGAACGCAGGAATTCATACACATCTGTACACACTCACACACACATGTACACATGGAATCACTTACCCACACACTCATACACACACATGTACACACATACATACACAAACATGCACATGCGTATTCATACACACGCACATACACATGTAATCACCTACACATACACACATATGCGTGTGCACCTACATGTACAAACACGCGTGCACACATACATACACATATGCACGTGCACATACGTACACGCAGACACACACTTCATGCTGCTCCCAGAGTCCTTGCTCCACTTCATCTCCAGCCTCAACCTGCCCCATGGCGGACATTCAGCACTGCGCGTCCGGCCGTGACCGAAGCACCCTTCATTTATATACCGATTTCTCACCCTCTCCTCTGCACTGGCTTAGTTTACCCTCAGTAAACACTGTCCCTGTCATCCTGCTTCCAGAACTTGTTCCCTTAGCATCTGAATGTCACGGATTCCCCCACTGGCATCGTTACCAAAGACACTGTAAAAAGAATAAGACTGACAAGTTTGGTCAAGTCCTTGGAGCCCAAGTGGGAGGGAGATACAGGACAGCTGGAGCCCCAGTTGCAAAGCGCGGTGGGGGAGCAGAGTGGAGAGGACACCCAACATTAAATATTTCAGAGGCCGTACCTGCAGAGGCCTTGACTCTCTCCCAAGACCGGGAGCAGCTGAGATGCGCCAGGCAGACCTAGGTGACACCCTTTGGCCTGTCTTCATGCTCTGTGACCTCAGAGCCAGGCCTCTGAATCTCTCCCAGGAAGAAGCACCTGCCTTGTACCAAGACTTTGAACCAGGTGACAGGCACTGGGAGTGGTGGGGACTGTGGACAAGCTCCCAAGTGCTCTGCCACTTTTTTTTTTTTTTTAATCTTTTTAGGGCGGCACCCGCAGCATATGGAGGTTCCCAGGCTAGGGGTGGAATCAGAGCTGTAGCTGCCGGCCTACGCCACAGCCACAGCAACATGGGATCCGAACCATGTCTACAACCTACACCACAGCTCACAGCAATACTAGATCCTTAACCCACTGAGCAAGGCCAGGGATCGAATCTGTGCCCTCATGGATGCTAGTCAGATTTGTTTCCACTGAGCCATACAGGAACTCCCTCTGCCACATTTTCATTGCAGGACTGGGACATGCAATGGAGAGGTGGAAAACAGCGCTAAACAGAGCATGGTTTCTAAAGCAAACCCGTCATATTCAAAAGATGAGAATCGGCAAGATTAATGAGGCTGATTACTGCCAGCTGCTTAAAGAAACTTGAAGGCTTTCAATGTCAGTACATTTATGATGACAGAGTAATTAGAGCTAATTAAGAAAAAATGAAGCTGAGAACAGTGCAGTCAGTTCATGCTGGCTGAGGCTCAAGGTGCTTCAGACCCTCTCCAGAGTCCCCAGAAACGCTCTTGGGGACGCAGCCTACAGCCACTGGCCTCCTCTATTTGGCCTCTAGAAATACAGGCTCAACTCAGCAAGGACAGAGCTGTGGGTGAGGTCCACTGGGGCTGGCTCTACCAACCCAATGAGACATTGATAAGGATGCAGGGACGGGAAGGAGGTCCAGTTTAATCCAACAGCAAGACTGTCTTGTCTAGGTGAAAACCAGTAACTATTTTAAACAATTTCTCTTTCAACTAGGTGTGCAGGGGTCATCCAAGGAGAGCTAAGAAAGGAGCCCTCAGATTACGACCCACCGAGACTGACAGGAAAACTGCCTCCTCATTGTGCAGATGCACCCCAGGGCATAAATGGATGCAGCACCCTGCTGCCGATTGTGGTCACGTGACAAGCAGCTTTTCTAATGGGTGGGGGGCGCTATCTCGAACTATCAACAACCCTTCACTCCAACTTCTACCTCCAACCAGAGGTACAGATTTGCAAGGAGACCAGTGGGACAGAAACAGAAAGGAGGTAACTGCTCCACCCTAAAATGTAAGAAACAGGAAAACAGATGGATTGACAGCTCGGGGCAGGACATGACCCTTGGTTTGTCTGTCAACCTTCCAGGGTTGTTTGAGAAACTATTCCCTTGACCTTATCCATGGACTGGCATAGGGAACAATGACATGAGAGGACTGGGGGAGCCCAGGAGAGCTCCTGGATATCCCACCCACCATGGGCTTTGTGATCCCCGAAATTTGCTACCAAGAATCAAACCCTTTATCCCAGCAGGAAAAGCCTAGCCTAAAATGCAAATCCCCCAGACACGGGGCATGAGAATCAAAATTCTAACTCAAATGCAAATGGCTGCTATGCCTCATCCAGCCAACATGCCGTAAACCCAGCTCCCGGTCATGCCATGGCCCCCACCTCCTGCCGTAGCAGCCCCAGGTGGACCAGGGGCAGGGGAGAGTTCAACAGGGCTGAAAGTGGGGCAGATTTTCATCATAATCGAAAAAAAGCAAAGAGGAAACTCTGAAGACCCACCCCAACAGATGGAAATTATATGCACCTCTCAACCACCTAGTTATGGTCCGCCTTTGCGCTCAGCTCTCAGCGCTCTTTAAGGCACGAGCAAAAGAATGAAAAATAAACACAAATGTAAAAGTCAGACTCTTCTCCAACAATCAGAGGAAACCAAAGCACTCGTGCTAAACCCACTGCTTGCCCTTACCACGGGCAGGTCCCTCTGCCACCCTAGGACAAATCACTCATCTGTGAAGTGCCAGAGCGCATGACTTTAAGTTCCATCCACCTCCATGTGTCTAAGGTTCTGCACCTATCGTACCTCCGATTCTTAGGTATGTTCACTTAAGTGGAACCATGGGGCAGGGGTGGGGAGGGGGGCACTGCAAAGACCAATGGATATATTTCTTGGCTAAAAAGAACCGTTTATTCTGCAAAATGAACTGCATGCCTGATGTGGGCATTAAATCCAGCAGCATCCTGAAAGCACATACTCAAGAGCCACAAGAGACATGCAAGTCCAATTAAAATATTTAAGTTGGTTTTCTTTCTTCAGAGAATCACAAAGTCTAACTACATACACATGTCTGGCATTTTCTGAAGTTCATGATGAGGTTCGTGCATGAGTTGTTTTGGGGGTTTGAATTGTATTGGATCAATACCAGCTGTGCGTGGTGAAATGAAAAAATTGTTTTAGAAAAGAAAAAAAGCTGGTGTGCTAGTCTTTGCTTATGGTTTCTATGCCTTCTTTTTATTTCTTGAGCCATTTTAAGCATATAGGACGTGTTCTGGAGTTTCCTTCAGCCTATTGCTCTGTTACTTCAAGTGTTCTTGTTCTCATGATCAGAATTAAGGGCTTTATTGGGTATCAAGGTTGATGCTTTATCTCCATGATACCAGGGTAGGCTATCGCATAAGGGGCTGCTGGGCTGTCCAGGAGAATAATGAAGAGGGCCAGGCATGAGGTAACTACCTTAATGTTGGTGATGTAGAGTATCCTTCTATTTCTAAAGAGCAACCCGAGTAAGGAAACAAAACTAATGTATAAGAGAGTTAAATAAGGGATCTTCTGCCAGCTAACTAGTTCATCAGTAGAAAGAATGTATCTGTCAAGGGATAGTCTGAGCTGCTGTAACAAAGAAACCCAAAACACAATGTCTCACCAAGTTGGAATGATATTTATTTCTCACTTAACAATCCAGAGAATTCATACCAGGTCTAGGAGGACAGCTCCGCCATCCTCAACATACAGCCTTCCCAATCTGGGTCCAAAGTGGCTACTTCAGCTCCTGCCATCACATCTGCCTTTTAGTCAGTGGGGTGGGAGAATGAGTAAGACAAGTTCATGCCGATTTTTTTTTAAGATTATATCATAAAGATTGCTATCTATCCACCAAAATCTGTGGTCCTTTCCTCAGCTGGTTATGGCCATGTTACCAAAAAAAAAAAAAAAAAAAATCTCTGATAGAATGTAAACAGAAAAGAGGATTCAGAAAGAGGATCTTACACTTACAGGCCATGTATGGAAATGATCTGCATTCATTCTGTCCCATTACACTGGTGGGAATTCAATCATATGGCCCCATCTACCTGCAAGGAAGGCTGGGAAATGTAGTCTACTTGTGCACCCTGCTGCTCCCTCTGCATCTATCACTCAAATGTCCCCTATGCAAAAGAAAGAGAACCACTGCTTGGGGTTCACAGGCCATGGATCAGCAGCTATGTTAGGTCACTTGTAGATATTAGCTTCATTAATTCTGTATGGTAAGAAGAATAATTTCCACTTTGGAAATGAAGCTCAAAGAGCTTGAGAAATTTGCCCAAGGTCACACAGCTAAGCAGGGCCATGATACAGCCGTTGCAATGTCCTCCACACCAGGACATCTCCGGGCTCTTCCTACATGAAACACTTTTGTCTGCCCCATAGTAGGGGCTGCTCTGACCCTCCACATTGACTCACATACTGTAACTGTGTGACGGAAACTGGGGTCAACGCTCTTGAGCTTAAAAAATCATTCATGCTGGCTACTGTGTTACATTCTTATCAGAGAATAGATGAGGACTTCCTCCCTGGGTCCCAAATGAGCAAGGAAAAGCTGTGATTGGATGACTCCACTGCCAGTCACCTCAGATCAAAAGGCCCTCCCCCGAGGAAGGCCAGGTCTTGCCCACAGAGCTTGCCTATAGACAAAACTCTCTTTGTCTTCACCCCCCTCTACTATTCAGGCTTTGGGGGGGGGGGACTTTTTTCCAGTAAAGGGCTGATAAACCAGAGATAGTATCATCTCTGTTCACAATATTATCCTGAGTTAAAAAATGAAAGAGACTTAAAAATCCCTTTGGTCTCATGTCTACGTCTTAGTTCAGGATCTTTCATTAAGTGTGTTATAAAAAGAATCAAGACACTCATCAGGGCCTGACAAAGCAATGGAATTTCCTATACCTCTGGCCAGAATGTCCCCAAAGCCACCCTCCAAATGTGGTTGTCGGGACAAAAGGATGAGTGGTCCAGGTAAAGTGCTTGGAAGAGGGCTCAACAGTCAAGTACAAGGTTCAAGACAGCAAGTGTGTCTGTCATTCAGTAAGCACACACTGGGTGCTGACTCTGTGTCCAGGTGCCCTGCCCTCAGGAAGTCACAGTCCAGATACCCCAGGGGGGAGGGGCCCCTGAAAGAGGTCAGAGAACTTGCCCAGGGCCGTGCCTCTGGTGAGAAGAGGGAAACCAGCCAGGGAGAAGGCTGCATGGAGAGGTCACCCCAGGCCGACTCAGAGCCACTGAGCACTTGGGGGGAGGCGCGCACTTCCAAAATGAGCTGGAGCAGAGTGACAGCAGAAGTGAGGGGTGAGGATGGGCCTGAGGTGAGGTCCCCGAGCAAGAAAGGAGAAAGACTGGGAGCTTGGCAAGAAGGTGGACGGGTGGGAATATTAGTGAAAGGACAACTGGGATTGGAAAGAAAGAAAGAAGATAAAGGAGGAGCAGAACAAAGAGATGTTTTCTTCTAAGCAACGTTGGAAGAGGCTAAGGAATGTCCCTCTGAGCAGGGTGGGTGAGGACAAAGGGAGCTTCCAGGGAGTGCTGCTCTGTCACCTGCAGCAAACTGGACCTACAGCAATGAAGACATCAGTTCTCACGAACAAGTGCTAGATTTGGTGCAGTGGCTCAACTATGTCATCAAAGACACAGGCTCCTTCTGTCTTCCTGCCCTGCCATCTTCTAGGATGTTGTTGGCTTTCTGTCCTTGAGCTGGTCACAAAAGGGCTGCCAAAGAACCACACAACAACATTCAAGGCAGAGAGATGAGAAAGGGCAGGAAAGGAGCCCGGTTCCTATAGCATCCTCTTCCTTTATTAGAGGAAAACATCTTTTCTAGAAGCCCCAGCAACTTGCCTCACGTCTTATTGGCCAGAATTAGTCTCAGGACCGCTCCTAGAATGACGATATGACTGATCTAGGGAATCTGAGGTTCATTCTCCACGTCGGGGCAGGTTTACCTTCCCTGGGCGTATCACTGCCTGCCTGAATGTGGAGTAAAACTGGGACCCATTAGCACAACAGGAGAGGGTAGGAATGGGTGTGGAGTGGGCCATATTCTGGCATGAACTGTTCCTGCCTGGAACTAATGCTTCAACTCCCTGGACAATGAGGGGATTCGAAGAGCCATCTCCAGGGAATCAGAAGTGTCCCCAGGCAGAAGGGGCCAGAGTAGGAATGGGATTTGCCAGGGGTTCTTCATCCAGAACCTGGCAGAGAACTCCCAGCCAGCTCAGCCTGTCAAGACTACATTTGGTTTGGGTTTTTTTTTTTTAATTTTTAATTTTGATAAAACACACATAAAGTAAAATTTCCCATCCTAACTCTAAGTGTACAATTCAATAGGGTCAAGTACCTCCTCAAACGGTCACAGGTTTTAAAAGGCCGTGAGGATTTTCTGGCAGATCCCAGCTCGACATGGAAGGAAAAATCGTAGATTCCATCTAAAGCTGCTGCTTTGGGTGGTTAAGATCGGTGCTAATTATGGTCTGAGGATCGGTGTTAATTATTCGGAAGGGGAGGGCATGTGCAGAGGCCAGAGCCTGGCTTGGGGACAGACATCAAAAGGCTTGCGGTCTCCGGCCGCCATCTGGTCAGGGCTCAGCTGCTGCCCGCAGGGGCAGGGAGGGAGCTGTACTGTGAAGACATGTCATCTCTTGCTCTAGAGGTGGAATCGGCCTCCTGGCACAGCCAGACCCTTCCAGACAGACTTTCGTGTTCACCAGCTGACAGCGAAGCCTGAAACACCACCGTTCAAGTTTCACGCGTAGTGACTCCTTACACTGAGGCCAGCCGTGCATGCCCTGGCATGTTCCTAAAGCAAAAACCTTGTCCCCCAGAGAGTCACACTGTAGTGGGCCTTTTATGTAACTTCTTTTCTTCTCATGGCACTTTCTGGGTAGCACGCGCCTTCCCAAGCAGAGCACACAGTAGGCACAGAGCAGAGACCTGCAGTTTCATAAAGGGGAAAGGACCAGGCTGGGAGAACAGCAGAACACAAACAAAAGGCCTTTGCCATTGTCTCCCCCAGCTCAGATAAGCTGAACAAGTCTTATAGCTTCGGAAAAAGAAATCTTTAACCCAATTATGTCAAACCCCACTGGATACATTTGATCCGGGAAAAATATCATCTCTGACAATCATAAAGAATATTAAGGTATTAGCAGCCGCCGTTTTAGAATTGCATTGGAAGGGGAGCTGGAAATAATTGCACATCGGTTGCTCAAAAATCAGCAGTAAAAGAAATTTACATTAGTGTATAAATTACCCTCCCAGCAATATAAATTAGGATTTTATACCTCCTAATGACAACAGTACGGGCCCTGGCTGTGCTAAGTAGAGATTTCTTGAAGGAAGGAGCGGCTGTGTTCTGAATCCAGCAGGCACCTGGGTCTCAGTGCTGAGCTGGGGAGCAGAAGTGATTTAAACCTTATGGTCACCCGCCTGGAAGCCGGCCCTGCTGGAAGCCTCTCCAGTCAGCAGAGCACCGGGGAGGAGGACAAACCCAGAACACGCTCTGCGGTGAACAAAATAATTTGCCTCCCTCATGCCAACAGCATGCGTGGCCCTCCCCAAGCCTCCCCTGGAAGCAGAAGGCTCTGGATTTACTTGGAGAGCTCTTATGTTATCAACACTTTTGTTAAGAACATTTGGTGGCTTGAGCTGCCATTCTTCAGCTTTGTGGCTAGAGAACTCAAGCGGCTGGGAAGCACGGACTGTCTTTGCTGAAAGGGCCAGCGGAAAACACCTAGAAACCCCTTATCATCAGGAGACCAGGGCCCAGGGAGGGGGCGTGGATGGGGTTGTGGTGGGGAGAGTGGAGGGTTCTTCTTGTGGCAGGTGACAGAAGCCAAGGGCCACGTCTTTTCATGGGCAGATGGCCGGAGCATGTAAGGTGGCCTCTGGCTTCAGGGGTCGAGGACCCAGGAGCTCCAGTAATGGGGCCAGAACTCTATCATCTATCTATCATCTATCTTTCAGGTCTGTATGCCTCTGCGTTGCCTTCTTTCTCTCCTACCGTATAGACTGACTTTTCCCATTCAGCCAAGCATTACGATTGCCAAGCAAAAAGAAACCCAAAACAAACACACAGCGCTGTGATTCCATGGCTGTCTGAGGGAGGAACTCTAATTGGCTCTTCTTGGAGACCTGCCCAGCCCCTGGACCAATCACTGTTGAGAAGGAATGGACTGTTATGATTGGCTAGGTTTGGGCCACATGATCGCCACTGCTATTTGAGTGGGTGGTGGCGGAAGAGGCAATGATGCATGTGTAATCCTACCAAAACAGGCAGAGAAAGGGAGAAGAGCAGTTCTCCCAAAGGAAATAGGGGTGCTGGGCCCTCAAGCAAGTGATTTGTTCAAAGGGCCCAAACAAATCAGGGACAGAGCTGGAACTTGGCACTCCATCCTCCTCCAGTGTTCCTGAGTGCTTTCTCCCAGGCAGTGCGCCCAGTGGCAGACCCTGGTCTGGGGCTGATCTAAGGAAAAGGAACCCCCAGGATGTTCCATCTCTCAAGCACACAGTCGATGTACTACTCTGTGGGAGGGAGAAAACGGAGCACAGTGAGCCACGAAATACAGCCTCAAACTCAGACAGACCAGGGCACCTATGGTTTTAAACTGCTCCCCGAGTATTTTTGATGCCCAGCCAGCATGGAAGGCTCTGGGCTAAGGCACTGGGGTCTCCTGGACGGCCCCATTCAAATTGCAAAGGAGGTGAGGGAACAGGGTGAGATGTCAGGGCCATTTCACACCAGCAGGGGTCACTACTGTGTCTGGAGATTGGAACTGTGTGGTCATTTCTGATGGGCTCGGTGATACTCATGGATTAAAGTGAGTCCCTGGAATCACAGACTCCCAGCCTCTCCCAGGAAGAGGATGCTTGGTGGCGAACCCTGTTTGAGAAACTCTAAAACAGAGAAGGCCCAGCCAAGTTCGTGCCAAGTTCGTGGGAACAGAACCCACATCTCTGAGCTCCCTCCCCTGTGCCTTTCCAGCCATCCCTCCACAAAAGAGAGATGGCAGCAAGGTGACATCTTCTGACCCACCACCCTACCCTCGTTTCCTTCCTAATTTAAACCGCAGCTTCTCTGCCTCTTCCCTGTGGGGCCCTAGGAACCTGGGGGAAGAGGTCCCTGAATCAGCAGACCAGGATCAGTAATAATCTGGGGCCATAACTGCTTGTTTCTGCCATGTTGGGGTCTTACATCCCCAATGGGGTCAGAAAGTCCTTGAGGAGCCCAGGGTGATGGCAAGATTGTGGGGGAAAGTGGAAGCAAGAAGAAGCAGGGCTGTCGCCTGCTTTGCCATTTACAGGCTGTGTGAGAGCATCCTAGTCACCGAGGGGTCTGGAGCCTCCATATTTTCCTCTGCAGAACAAGGGTACTGGTACCTCCCTCCCAGGGACGAGGTGAGGCGTGACTTGTACCAGGATCTGGGCCCTGAGCACATGGGCAGCCTCTTGCTTCCTGCCCCTCCTGGAGGCCCAGGCCAGCTCCTGCCCTCTCTGCATCCCCCACGGGCTGAGAACCAGGCCCTGATTGACTGGTGGGTTAATTAATGCGGAGACCAGGTCTCCACGAGGACATTTGCTGACGATAAAACATCCCTAGAGAATGAAATGTTACATGTCACTTGTCAACAAGGCCCGGCACTTCTCAGTGAAATAAGCATCTGATTCTGGAAAAACTTAATTAAAACTGCTGTTGGCACTCAAATGATTTACACCGTCATTCCCAGCCTGCGCCTGGGGATTCCCTGGGGAGACACCAATTATCTCCTGGGGATGTTGTGAAATTCTCAAAATACGCCTCTAAACAACACGAATCTTGGATTCATTTTAACTTAAAAAAAAAAAAAAGGAGATAGAAAAGGAAGGAAAGTCAAATCATGCAGCACTTTTTCCAGAAAACGCTCCAAAGTTTGGAGCCAGATGAAATCAAAAAGAAATGAGAGGCTCTTGCAAACAGACCCTGGAAGACGGTGCAAGACGGCTCAAACTTCAGTGTTTCCTGTTTGGCACTGGTTGGGGGCTCACCATGTGCCGGTCACTGGGCAAAATCCCAGGCCCACTCTTTCGCCCTCTGACTTGAGAGGAAATGGGCTTTGTAAACAGAAGTGGCCAAGCTCTTGTTTTTTCCGCCCCCAGCAGCAAAGCCTGGATGCTCAGCTTCTTGCATGAACTCGGAATTGGCAAAGGTCCTCAGGGAAATAACAGCTAGAGATCATTAGCTCGCCTCCCTGCCTTCTCCCCACTCCGGCGTCTTAGCCCCTCTGGTCCTTGTTGCTTCCACGGTTCTCTTGCCTTTAAACAGAAGCTTTCATATTTTTCCTAATGCTTCTCATTGTTCTTAGCAAGACTATTGACCTGCCCTTACTGTTCCATCCTTCCCAGAAGTGCAGGTTCAAATTACACATTTGGTAAAGTGAGACACATGTGGGAAAAACAAATTACATATTTGGGCCCATGAACTAGATCCCTGAGATTGCAGGAAACAAATTCACTCATGCATTCATTCAACTAACATTTATTATGCTAGAGTTGACATCTCTGGGCCCATCACATGGCGGGAAAGAGGATACCTCCTCATCAGACAGTGAACACTAGTCCCAAGTTGTTAAAAAAAAAAAAAAACCTGAGCCTCTAGCCTTCCAGGCTGCTGCAGAACCAGAGCCCCCACCTCCTCTCAGCTGTTAGGGTAGCATTTGGCCCTTTGTGACCCTATCTCTTTTCTAATCTGCCTCCAAGGCTCTTTGTGACCTAGCTTCATCTGGAGAGATAAAGCGTTATGTAGGAATGGAAAATATCACCTTCCCTATTTCTATACCACGACAGGCATCACTAATTCTGTATAGTTCATCAGCTCTGTAGCTGGTTCCCACAGGTCTTCAGCCCCAAGTCCTGGGGTTCTGAGAACATCCTGATCTCCTTAATGCCCAGGCACAGTCTACCGGTGATGGACACGAGGTTAGCTGAGGTCCACAGATTCATCAAAGTCCACTCTGGACTCAGCTGCTGGGAAGACGAGAGGCCTGGGCCTCCTCTCCCTCCCCACTTCCTCAGTCCCGGCTCTTGTTCTCATCTGGCGGGCCATATCCCCTCCATGGCTCAAAATATCATCTTGGGGTCAACTGCCACCTCCAGAAAGCTAATAGATTCCGCCCAGCATGCAAGAGAGCCTCTTTGCTGAGGTTTCACATACTACCCAAGGCCACAGCTCTCAGCACTGACCTTGGGGGGCTCTGGCCACCATTGCTCCCTGCCTGGCTTCCTTCAAGTCTAAAGTCACTGGAGGTCAGAGAGAGCCTCTTGCACAGTTGCCCCCTGGGACCCCCGGTGTGATTAATAGGAATGGAGATCCAGGGACATATAGTAACCCCTCACTGCAAGACCCAGAGGTCCCAAGTATGAAACTGTGTGGCAGAGACCTGAACTAGAATTGATCAAAGATCACCTCCTGAGCTTTGATCTCTGAAAGAACAGGGATTCTTCTGCTCCTCCTTCCTGTCACCAGAAACACAAGGCCTGCTTTACATAAGGAGCCCAATAAAGGCTGGTGGGATGACTGGATGGGTGATGGAAGGATGGCTGGGTGGATAATATATGGATGATGAATGAGTGCATGGATGGATGAGTAGATGGAGAAATGGAGAAATGGATGGATGGATGGATGGATGGATGGATGGATGAGTGAACAAAGAAATGAAGGAATGGACAAAATATCTGCTTCCAGACAACTGTCCTTGAGTATGACTGAGTTTCCTGCCCTCTTCCCGCCTATCCTAGGGAATAAATATCTCATCCACAGATAAAAGGAGTTGGAAGATTCAAGGGACTGGTATGTGAGATATTTGCGCTTGGACCTGGGGGAACCCAAACCACACTGTGAGAGCCACGCTGCCCCCAAGGATGGTAATAGACCTGGGTCTGACCCCGCCCAGCTGTTAACTCAGACCTGTTAACCACAGACCCGGTGGCCACCACTCAGACCCTTAAAGAAACAGATCTGAGTCCCCAGAAGCAGTGGCCTCAAAGCCATGACTCACTCAGATCCCTGCGTGGGCCCCAGACAAGGACTTCCTCAACCACTGAAACAACTCAAAAAGCCAAAAGCACTCTGTCTTCTACTTGAAGAGACATTCTAGGGCATCGCCAGTCCTGTCTTATCCAAGGCTCAACCAGTTCTGTGGGACTAAGGATGTGAATCCAGGAAAACTCATGTAAAGTGTCCTTTTAAAGGACTCCAGTCACCCTTGAAGGGAAAAAGATAAGAAGCAGGATATTGAAGGTTCTGGACTCAAATTGGCCTGGCTCTGCTCCACTACTCACTGACTATATGACCTTGGAAAAGTCGCTAAGCTATAAGTCAGTCTCCCCAACTACACCATGAAGGTAGGAGTTCCACTAGGAGACCCTAGTGGCTAAGGATCCAGGGGTGTCACTGCTGTGGTGCAGGTTTGATCCCTGAGCTGAGAACTTCCACATGCTGCGGGCACGGCCAAAAAATAATACTGTGTGTAATTCCCATCTCGTGAGGAAAGTTCAGGAAGCTGGAAAACTCCCCCCAGAAGCACCTGTGTATAGCGAGTGTCCAGGGTGACCACAATGACCGTGGGGGCGAGGATGGTGACAGTGTGATGTCTAACAGGTACAATCAAGCCTGAACTCAAAGCACCACGAAAAATGTGATCTGCAACTGTGGCTTAATAAAAAAAAAAAAATCTTTGATCTTGGTTCTCAACTCCTGGCACAAACTTTCAAAGACTCTTGGGATTCTCGAATGATAAGAGTGCCTTTTATTATTTATAAGTCTCTTCTGACCCATGGCAGAGTCACTTAGTTATCTTCAGGATTGGAGGCTGAGCTCCAGAAAAACCAAATCGATTAGAGGGTTGGAACTTTCAGCCTCGTGCCCTGATCTCTGAGGAGGGGAGAAGGGCTAGAGATTAAGTTCAATCCTGTGGTTGGTGATTTAATCAATCGTGCCTATAGGATGAAAACTCAGATAAATACCCCAAAACTATGAAGCTGAGGGGGCTTCCGGATTGGTGAGTGGGTCCTGGTGCCGGGAAGGGGGCAGGTGGGAGAGGGCGCGGGAGCTCTGGGCCCCTCCCACCCCTGGCCCTGTGCATCTCTTCCAGGTGGCTGATGCTAAGCTGTATCCTTCCTTTCTAATAAACCAGTAACCTAAGTATAGTACTTTCCTGAGTCCTGAGAGTTGTTCTAGCAAATTACTGAACCCAAAAAGGGAGGTGGGAACCCAAAAACTGTAGTCAGCCCAGCAGAGGTATGAGTGGCTTGGGGATACCCGACACCTGCAGCTGGGCAGTAGGGGGCAGTCTTTCAGGCTTACCCCCTTAACCTGAGGGTCCGTGCTAACTCTGAGTAGTCAGTGACAGAGTTGAATTAAATAGCAGGACACCCAACTGGTTTCAGAAGGTGGGGTCAGTGCAGAGCGACATGAGTGGAGAGCAGACAAGGAGCTTGGGGGCTAGGGGACAGGTCAGAGGAGGAGCAAGGCGAGGAGAGCTCGTAGTTGAAAGTGTTCAAGCCTCCTCCCCGCCCCCTTCCTCCTGCTTATCTCCAGCCTCCCCTCGCCCGCCTCTTCCCTAGGTCCCAGGAAACAGAAAGATGGATGTGAAAAGAAGACGTGGCCAAGTCCCAGGCTGATCTGAGAGGGAGCCCCGCAGGCCCCGTTTGCCCGCTCCACACTGAAGACGGGTCCCCTGCCTCACTCTCTGCACCATCCTCGGCGGTCCTTTTTTCAGCCTGCAGACTGCTGACGCCAAGGGAAGGCGGAGGGGCCCGGGATGATGAGGAGAGCCGCCCGGAAGAGAAGACAGATGCCCGACGCGTGGCAGGCGTCCTCCCAGGATGTGACAGCGCCCGGGAAGACGAGCTATTCCAAGGAAGATCTGTTCCATGACAAATGCCCCCCCAGAGTAAACTCTCTTTAAGTGTTAATAGCAGAATCCATAAGAAAAAAGGTTCCAGTGAACAAAACGTATTCCTGAGGGGCCACTTCGCTTCTTGCTGTGTAGTTATGACCCTCCCAGGAAGGCTGTCTTCCCATCAATTGCTTGTTTCCAGAGAGCGGAAGGCCCGAGTTTGACAGAACAGGACAAACATCGTTCAGCCAGGCAGGTGACAGAGAAGGGGGGTGGGGAGGGCGTGGGAGGAGCCAGGGGCCAAAGCGTTGCGGTGAAAAGTGGGTCTGGGAGACCTGGGTTGAAAACACCAATCTGTCCTCCACCAGCGATGTGACCTTAAGCAAGTCAGCCCTTCCCTCAACCTAGGTCGCCTCGGTTTCCAACCGAGGATAACGTTATCCACGCAGAGAGATGGTGAGGATAAAATAAAATGACGCAGAGTGAGATTCCTGGCCCAGAGGAGATGTTCAGTCATGTGTGTTGAGCCCAAACAACATCCAGCTTGGGGCCGTTCCAACCCCTCCCCCCATCAGAAACACCAGGAAACAGTCTGAAAATACAGATGACTGGGCCCTAGGATTGCAGATTCTGAGATGAGGCCCAAGTATCTTTATTTTCAAAGGGCTCTGCAGAGAAAGCACCGAGCCAGCTGGGGAGCTGGTCCCCACTATCAGGACAGTGCTGAAAAATGACCGGAAACGGTGAGCTGGAGGCCTGGCAGCAGGGGCAGGAAGGAAGCCCTCTCCATGTTGTTATCTATATTTCAGTATTCTAGAATAAGCACGCTTTCCTTTCACACCTGCCTTAGCCAAGTTGGCTGGCGTGTTTGCCTCCATTCTTAAAATGCTCCCTGCTATACTTGCTCACTTAGGCAAACTCTTAGGCCAGTTCCCAAACTCAAACACCCATCAGGATCACCTGGGAAGGAGGAGGGGATGTGTGTTAAGACACAGATCAGGGAGTTCCCGTGGTGGCTCAGTGGTTAATGAACCCGACTAGCATCCATGAGCACACGGGTTCAATCCCTGGCCTCACTCAGTGGGTTAAGGATCTGGCATGGCCATGAGCTGTGGTATAGGTCACAGGCGTGGCTTGGATCTGATGTTGCTGCGGCTGTGGCATAGGCCAGTAGCTGCACCTCCAATTTGACCCCTAGCCTGGGAACTTCCGTATGCTCCAGGTACAGCCCTAAAAAGCAAAAAAAAAAAAAAAAAAGCCCACAGATCAAGGGGCGCTGCTGCCAGAGTGTCTGATACAGTAAGATTTCCATTTCTGACAAGTTCCCAGATGGTGCTCATGCTGCTGGTCCAGAGACAGCCCTGTTTCACTTCAGCACAGAAACCATCCTGCCTAATCCTGCTCAGCAAGTCATTCTGCCAGGATATCCTTCCCTTGCATCCATCTCGATGGCCCCTATTTCTCCCGTCCAAAATCCCAAATATTTTGGGTTGAAATCCAAATATTTGAAAGGAGCGTGGTACCCCCACATCCAGTCTCTGCTCTTTTCTGACTGGCTCTTTTTCCGGGGCTGTTGCCACCATAGGCAGTGCCTCCTAGACTCCTCCTGTGCCGACCAGCTCTGGGTGAGCAGGAGGCACAGGCGGAAGATCCAGTAACTGGAGCAGAAGGAGAGGTTCCCGCTGCCTCCCTGCTTCACAGCCGCGTCTCTGGCATCACAACCACAGTTCATGTCACAATCCAGGAACTCCAAACCCATCCCTGCCCCTTCAGACCCAGAGTGCTAAGAGCTCTAAGATACTGCCAACCCCCAATGCCTCTCCATCCTTTGTGAGTTCCCTTGACGCCGCCCACTGCTCCGGAAGCGGTCCTTCCATTGAAGGATTGAATCAGGCAATCATTCACAACCCCAGGTGAATTTGTTCCTTGATTCTCAAACTTCAGATGCATGAGAAACATCTGAGAGTTTTTAATACTAGTGTCTGGGTCCCACCGCAGAAGATTCTGATTTGGTTGGTCTGAAGTACAGCCTGGATTTTAGGGTTTTTTTTAAATCCCCTAAATACTTCTCATTCCAGGTAAGGTGAAGCAGACCCACTTCTGCCCGTCCATCCCATTAAGCACAGCTACAAAGGACAAAAAGAGAAAACTACAGAGCAATATTCCTCAGGAATATAAATGCAAAAATTCTTAAAATATTAGTAAATAGAATTCAGCAACATATAAAAGAATTACATGTTGTGACCAAGTCAGGTTTATTCCAAGGATATGAGGCTGGTGTGATATTTAAAAAATCAATGTAATTCACTGTATCAATAGACAAAAGAAGAAAAATCATATGAGGATATAAATAAGTACAGAAAGTCACTTGACAAAATCCAATACCCTTGGCACACTAGGAATGGAGGGAAACTTCCTCAACTTGATAAAGAACATCCGCAAAAAACTTACAGCTAGCATCACACAACATTCAAAGACTGAATGTTCCCTCTCTAAAACTGAGAACAAAAAGAGGACAATGACTCTTACCACTTTGATTCAACAAAGGGCTGGAAGTCCTTGCCAGTGCAATAAGGCAAGAGAAGAAAATAAAAGACATACTGATTAAGAAGGAAGAAATGCAGGAGTTCCCATCGTGGCACAGCGGTTAACAAATACGACTAGGAACCATGAGTTTGCGGTTTCGATCCCTGACCTCGCTCAGTGGGTTAAGGATCCGGCGTTGCCATGAGCTGTGGTGTAGGTTGCACATGCGGCTCAGATCCCGCGTTGCTGTGGCTGTGGCGAAGGCCGGCAGCTACAGCTCCTGTTAGACCCCTAGCCTGGGAACCTCCATATGCCGCGGGTGCGGCCCTAGATAAGGCAAAGAAACAAAAAAAAGGAAGAAATGCAGCTGTCCCTACTTGTAGATGACAGGATTCTCTATGAGGAAAATTCCAAGGCATCTACCCCCAAAATCCCTACTGGAACTAAAAATCAAGGACATAGGATAACAGATCAATGCACAAAAGTCAATTGTATTTCTACACAGTAACAACACACGGAAACCAAAATTAAACACACAATACCATTTACAATCTCTCCCCCAAAACGGTACGTTTAGATACATATCTAACAAAAGATATGCAGTACTTGTGTGCAGAAAACTAGAGAATGAAAGAAATCAAAGAAGATACCCGTAAACAGAAAGCCATGTTGTGTTCACAGGCTGAAGACTGAACCTAATACAGATAACAGTTCTCCCCAGATTGATCTAGTGATTTAATGCAATTCCTGTCAAAATCCACAACATTTCTTGTAGACATCGACAGATTTATCCTAAAGGATATGGAAAGGCAAAAGAATTAGAACAGATAAGGTAATTTGGAAAAAGAAAAATAGGGAGGTGGGGGGAATTAGTCTTTGCAGACTTACTTCCTCTCTAGCTACAGCATTTGAGACTGTGTGGCACTGGCAGAGGGACAGGCGACACATAGATCAATGGAACAGAATAGAGAATCTGGAACTAGACCCCCAGAACTCCAGGCTAATGATTTTTGACAAAGATGCAAAGGCAATCCAATGGGGGAAAGATAACCTTTTCAACCAGTGGTTCTGGAGCAACTGGGCTAGCCATAGGCAAAAAAAAAGTTTGACCTAAACTTCAGATCTGATAGCCAGATAATCTGGCTCCAGAAACTGGTAAATTTATAAAGCCATAGACCCAAGGCTGCTCCTTGCTTCACTGAACCCAGACCCTCAAACATACATAAACAATGTGTGCAGAGCTTGCTTTTCCATCTCAACTATCTGCAGAGCAGTAGGCAGCAAAGAAGTGGCCTCCGATTTTTTATTTGATTTGATAATTTCTGATTCATCATTACGTGACTGTGCGACCATGAGGTCAAGGTCACCACGTGTGGTCGTGAAGGTTGTTTACTGCACAAAGGCGCCTATTCTGGTAGACAAGTAGGGGCTAAGAGCCAGCTTGCATTCCACTCACCAACTCTTGCCCCCTGGCTTGGGACTGTGTCTGCCTGGGCATATATTTCTACATTTTTCTAACTCTCACAGATAACCGAATCAATCCTACTTAAACCACTTTTTCCTCCGTCCCAGATCTCAGCTTTCCAGCAACAACATGACAGTGTTCTATGGAGATAACCTCTAGACCCCTTACAGCTATGAAATTCTCTGACTTGACAATGAATCACTGTGGGTTCACCAAGGGGCCGTTCCAAGCCCTCTTGGCCACAGGCAGCTTTTAAAAGCACTCAGGCCAGCTTTCTTAGACTAAATCCCCCATGATCTGCTCCCTCTTACTCCTGAGAACTCTGACTGAAGCCGTGGATTTTGATCACACCACTTCCTCCTGTCCGTTTCTCTGGCTTTCATTATTTTGCTCATCGCCGCAGACATGCACAGAGGAAAAGCACATAAAATCTCCCACTGGCACAGAAAATAGAAACACCTGTCGGCATCCATAGGCAGCTGGCTGTGGGTATCCAGCGGCAGAGGCTTGCACTGAATCAGCCCCTGCTCAGATCTTCACAGGGCTCTGCAAGCAATAAACCTTCCGGATGGGGTGGCTGCATACAATAGGAGAGCGCTGGCTAGGCTTCAAAGGACGCTACGGAAAGTGCAGGAAGAAACGACTTGAAGTGGGAATGCCCCAGGAAGCACCACTGCCCTCCCTCCTCTGATCGCTGCCCAGCGTCTCCAGTTTCAGCCGGCACGGCTTCTGTGAACCACTCCTCTTTCCCTCCTGCTTTTCTGCTAACATGTACCCGGCATCTTCCCCATCCAGGCACCACGTCGGGCTACACGTACCGCTGGGAACTCCCGTGTGGCAGAGGGCCCCACACAGCAGTGGGGGACAGAGATGTGTCATTAAATACCTGCCAGGCAAAGGGAGGGACGCTCTAGTTTTGGCAATCACCAGAGGTATTGTCGTCGAGCACACAGTCCCCAGGAGGTTGGATGATGTATCAGGAAGAATGCAGGTCATGAAATCCGGTAAAACTGGCTTTAGACACCCAATCCGCCATTATCATTTCTCGTGTCTAAAATAGAGATGCTAGGGAGTTCCCGTCGTGGCGCAGTGGTTAACGAATCCGACTAGGAACCATGAGGTTGCGGGTTCGATCCCTGCCCTTGCTCAGTGGGTTAACGATCCGGCGTTGCCGTGAGCTGTGGTGTAGGTTGCAGACGCGGCTCGGATCCTGCGTTGCTGTGGCTGCGGTGAAGGCCAGTGGCCACAGCTCCGATTAGACCCCTAG
>PVHT021183583.1:5468789-5491453 GCA_004024745.2 Catagonus wagneri
GGGAGTTCCCGTCGTGGCGCAGTGGTTAACGAATCCGACTAGGAACCATGAGGTTGCGGGTTCGATCCCTGCCCTTGCTCAGTGGGTTAACGATCCGGCGTTGCCGTGAGCTGTGGTGTAGGTTGCAGACGCGGCTCGGATCCTGCGTTGCTGTGGCTGCGGTGAAGGCCAGTGGCCACAGCTCCGATTAGACCCCTAGCCTGGGAACCTCCACATGCCGCGGGTGCGGCCATAAACCCGCGGCCATAAAATGACAAAAGGAAAAAAAAAAATAAAATAAAAATAAAATAAAATAGAGATGCTAGGAGTTCCCTTGTGGTACAGCGGGTTAAGGATCAGGCGTTGTCACTGCTATGGCTCAGGCCACTGCTGTGGTGCAGGTTGTGCGTCCCTGGCCCGGGGAACTTCCACGTGCTGTGGGTGCAACCAAAGATAAAATAATAAAATAAAATAAAATAATGCCAAGAACACCTCAAACTTACAGGGCTGCCCTGTCTCATTGCAGCTCCCTGCTACTTCTACTGCCGGGTGGGAACTGCAGATTTAACTGTCCTCAGCCCGTAACCACTGGGCATCAGGTTTATCTGCAGGACCCGGATGGAGATCACCAACTACTCAAAAGACTGCCTGGTGCCTCCAGCTGGGCTGGAAGAACAAAGCTGCAGCAGGGAGGCCTTCCGAAGTTTGGGGCCAGTTGATCCCACTGTCTTTCATGCCTGTGTCACCCTTGACCAGCACCCAGACGCAAACATCTTCGTCACCTCCCCCCAACCTCCGGAGTCCTCACACGGCAAGAGGGACACTTGCTCCCCTTAAGCCTCCCTGTCTACACAGAATGCTCCAGTGACATCTTGCCTTAACTCTAACTCAGGGTCCAGGATGACTCTCAGTAACAGAGGGGTCCGGGGGATCAAATGGCCCCAAGAAATTATATAAGGATAAAAGTATACTTGGAATTTAACAGCAAAGCCATTGGCGATCCCAGTGAAGCCAGTGGAATAATGTAAAAAGAAGCCAGACTGTAGCGGGTTAAGTTGTGGGTGGGAGATGAGATAGAAAGGAGACGTGCAGACAGTGCTTTCCAGAAGGTTTAATGAGAATGGAAGTGGAGACAGGGTAACAGACGGAACGGATCAAAGCGCCCAGCAGAGGACACACATAGAGAGGCACCTTAGAAAGACCACTGTGCCCTGAGGAACGTTCTTTCAAACTCTTGACGATTTAGTTCAGTAGTGCATAGAACAGTATATGCTACACATCACAGCTTGAAGAGACTCAGAGATCCAGCCTAGTGCTCTCACTCGACAGGTGAGGAAACGCGAGACCAGAGAGCCCAAGTCCTCTGCCCAGGGTCACTCAGTAAGTCAGTAGCAAAACCAGGAATGGACGCCCCCATCTTCTCCTGCTCTGAACTTGGTTATGGTCCTAGCCCCGTGCCAGCCAAATCCCCTGAGGGAAGATAAATCGTGTTTGTCTAGAGGTATCATAAACAAGGGCGGGTGCACCAAGAGCCTGTTTGCACAGATACCGGGAGGAAATGCATCCTGGAAGAGGAGCAATCCCAGGACAAGGAGCCTGCGTCCTCAGAAGGAAGGAAGGTGTAACTCAGAGGGTGGCTCGGCAGCAGTGTCACACAGGCCCATCCCCAGCTGGCCCCACAGACTGACAACCAAGTCCCCTGAGGGCAAGGAAGTTCCCCATAAAACCCAGTTGTTTCTAGAAAAGTCTGCTATGACCTTGGAGCACAAGCCACATCATGTGGAGGACCCCCTAGCTGAAATTAGGGTCATGCAGAAATTGGGGGGGGCTTCTCTACCCCCTAGCCACATGGTGTGTCACCACAGGCATTCGCTGTGCTGGGTCATGAGGGCAGAGGCAGGGCAAGGGAGAGCCTGGAGGGGACAGACAGTGATGCCAAAGCCACAGAGCCCCTGGGAGCCTCGAGCACACCCAACAATGGATGGTGGGGTTGGAGACAGGCCTGGCAGGAACAGGCAGTCGCGAGCCCCATGAGACACCCCGAGGGCCCCAGAAACACAGGAGGAGAAGCGCTTTGCAAGGAACTAAAGGAACTTAAAGCCGGCAGGTCACACACCAGCCAGAGCTGGGGAGATGCTGAGGGCCACAAGGCTTGTCAAAATCCAGGCTACAACTAAAGGCTGGTAGAAAAACTGCCCAAGTGTCAGGACTTGGCCGTTCACACTCTGTCAGTGTCTTTGCTCCCAGTATGCCCTGGGAACACCCTCTCCTCACCTCCCACTCTACCCCTCTCACTGCCAAGGCCAAGTCAGGCCCCCTCCCAGGAACTTCTGCCCCACTGCCCTCTCCTTTCTCTGAGGCCTGGCACTGACAGCACCACGCAGGGGAGCCTTCACGTGGTCTCTCGCTTTGACTGTGTGCCAAGCAGCCGACAGGCCCTGGGAAGGCTGGCATATCCCCCTCGGACCCTGGCACAGGGCCTGGTATCGAGGACCCCTCGTGAGCCTGACCACACCACCTGCTCCACCAGGCCAAGCAAAGGGGCCCAGTTAAAACAAGGTCCGGGGGAAGAAGCCGTGAGTCCGCAGGGACGCCTTCTGCCCTCCTCAGATTACACCAAGAGGACTGGGTGCATCACCCAGGTGTGCTGTCACCACCAGGTGTGCTGTCAGATGCTGGCCCACACTCTGCCAGGGCAAGAAGTGGGGCTTCCAGGAACTTGTCAGGGTCTCTGTGACTTTTGTGTTCTCTCATCCTGGCTGTTATAGGCTGAAGGGTGTCCCCCCCGAAAATGCCCGTGTTGAGTGCTAGCCCCTGGCAGCCCGGAATAGGACTGAATTGGGAGATACGGTCTTTAAAGATGTGATTAAGTTAAAATGAGGTCATTAGAGTGGGCCCTAACCCTTATACGGAGTGGAATTTAGGACACAGACAAGCACAAAGGGAAGACCATGTGGGGACGCAGCAAGAAGGTGGCCACCTGCAAACCAAGGCGACCGGCCCAGAAGAAGCTAACCCACCCAGCCAACACCTCGATCTCCGACTTCCAGCCACAGAACCAGGAGGACATAAACGTCAGCTGTCGGTGCTGCCCAGGCTGGAGTATCTCGTTATGGTGGCCGAGCCGACTGATGGGCTGGCTGTGTTGTCTTTGGGCGGCGTTTCTATTCCAGGTCACAAATGAAAATGCCTGCTCACAGAGTGCCCCTCTCCGCTCTCCTCTCCCTCCCAGGATAAGAGCGTCAACTGCTCTGCTGGGATTTTTATTCTTGAAGGTTTACGATGTTCTCAGCCTCCCTGACTACCTGGTCTGAGAAAAGCAATGTTAAGACAGGGGAGGTGAAAAAGCCCATGCCATCCTACCCCGGAGAGCTGTGCGTCCAGCCAGCCGGTCGCTCCTGTCTGCTCCACCTGCCGGAGGCGCCACCTGGACCTGGTAAACTAAAATCCCAAGCCTTCCTTCTTCTCACTGGTATCACCCAGCCCCTCGCTGTCGCATTCCCAGTTCTCTCAGGGCTCCCAAGTACAAACGGAGGAAGGGTCAAGGACGATTCCACAGCAAATCTACAAGGGGTTCTCTAAATGTTGATGAAGCTGCCGCTCACCCACAGTACTGAACTTTGATTTATCATCATTTTAATATCTTAGCAGGTGAAGGGCACCCTCGTAAAACATCATCGCTGCCTTTAAATGGAGAGGAACCGTTTCCCTTGTGCAGCACAATGAAACTCCACTCTCGTGAGCTGCAGTCCAAGAGGGAACCTTCAGCAGAGGTTAAGAGCATTAATACAAATTGAGTAAGGTGCTTTCATGGAGAAACCGCTTCACAGCCATTAACAGGCTGATACTTAAACAAACACATCTTCCATTAAGTGGTGGATGGAGAGAGCAGCCGTTTCACAGCAGGTGGGTGGAGGGGGCTGTGGGGTGAACGCCATCCAGGTCCTACTTCCAGGGGCCCCTGCTGCCCAGAGGAGGGGTGCGTGGTCAGTTGGCAGCCTTCAGCTATCCAGTCCTTCAAAATCTGCCAAGAACCAAGGTCATGTCCTCCCCAGGTAGCCCACACTGAGGCGGAGATATACGGGTCCAGCCATGTGATCTAACATGGGACACCTCAACAGGGCGGTGCTCTCTCTGGAGCCACCGCCCGGGTGTCCGAGGCTTTCTCAGGCCTCCATCACCATTCAACCTCTTCCTCTGCCCAAAGCTGCTTCTTTCCCTTTCCTTCCATTGGTGTGAACCCTAATAAACACCTCGCACCCCAAATTCCATCTCGGCATCTGCTCCTGTAGCATGAGACAGATTGGGGATGCCAAAAGGGAGCCAGAACCACAGCTGGAGCTGCAGGCCCAGCCTAGCACAGGCTTGTGCAGGGATGGTGAGCTTGGTCTCCCGTGGAGGTGACTCCATCTTGCCTAAACTTTCATGACACCAGTAAAAGCATGTACCCCTAGGCAGTACCAGTGGAAGAGAGAGAGAGTCTGGAGCCCAGGTGCCTTTGGCCGTCTCCCTCGGATGCTGGAATTCCAAGAAGAGGAGCTGGTTGGGAAAGGAAGGAAGTGAACTGAGCTCAGAAGAGGTGGATTCCAATGGGATCCAGAGTACAGAGGTGGAGGAGGAGGGAAAGCCCAGGAGGTGGGAGGTAAAGGGCCTGGAATGCTGAGCTGCAACCTGTCCTGGAGATACAGATCACGGAGACGTTAGCATTTTGGTGATGCACCTGGGAGCATCTGAACATGGTAGCCTGCCTTGGGTACAGGGGAGTGTGCGGGGATGGTGAAAACAGGAAAGAAGGGGAGGCCCCGAGATGGGCAGCAAGAATAAGGATAAATTGGCCCCAGGCATGAGCCTATGGGAATCCAGAGAAGGAAAAAATTCCTACGGGTGGACGTGGTCACCCAAGAGTCCCCTTAAAGAGAAGGATCTTGAGCTGAGCCTGGAGGGACAAGCAGGAAGAAGCCACATTTAAATCTTAATGGAAAGGGTATGATTAAGAGGTGACGTTGCAAGTTCCAGAGAGGAAGGCAATGATCATAGCACACTGTGAATGGCTTTAATATCTCTGGACTGTGCACTCTAAAATGGTTGTGGTGATAAATTTTATGTTTATGTACTTGTACCACAATTTTTTAAATTGGGGAAAAAAATAATTGACAATACTTGGCACATTACAATGAAAGAAACATAGGCCAAAGGGCTCACCTCACACACACACACACACACACACACACACACACACACACACTATGGAATACTACCCAGCCATTAAAAAAAAAAAATAGGAGTTTCTGTTGTGGCTCAACGGTGACAAACCCAACTAGTATCCATGAGACACAGGTTCGATCCCTGGCCTCACTCACTGGGTTAAGGATCCAGCATTGGCATGCAGTGTGATGTAGCTTGCAGATGAGGCTCGGATCCCACGTTGCTATGGCTGTGGTGTAGGCCAGCAGCTACAGCTCCATTTCAACCCCTAGCCTGGAAACTTCCATATGCTGTGGATATGGCTCTAAAAAAACAAACAAACAAACAAAAGAACGATATAATGCCATTTACAGTAACATAGATGCAATTAGACTCTCATACTAAGTAAAATAAGTCATAGAGTAAGGAAAATACCATACAATATCATTTATATGTAGAATCTAAAATATGGCACAAGGAGTTCCCATCGTGGCTCAGCGGAAACGAATCCAATTAGGAACCATGAGGGGTTTGATCCCTGGCCTCACTCAGTGGGTTAAGGATCTTGCGTTGCCGTGAGCTGTGGTGTAGGTTGCAGACACGGCTTAGATCCTGCGTTGCTGCGGCTGTGGCATCGGCTGGCAGTTGTAGCGCCGATTCAACCCCTAGCCTGGGAAACTCCATATGCCACGAGTGCAGCCCTAAAACAACAAAAAGACAAAAAAATAAAAAATAAAAAAATAAAAATAAAATATGGCACAGGAGTTCCCATCGTGGTGCAGCAGAAACAAATCCAACTAGGAACCATGAGGTTGCGGGCTCGATCCCTGGCCTCACTCAGTGGGTTAAGGATCCAGCATTGCCGTGAGCTGTAGTGTAAGATGCAGACACGGTTTAGATCCTGCATTGCTGTAGCTGTGACATAGGCTGGCAGGTGTAGCTTCGATTAGACCCCTAGCCTGGGAACCTCCATATGCCACGGGTGTGGCCCTAAAAAGCAGAAAATTAAATAAAATAAATAAAAAAGAAAAATAAAATATGGCACAAATGAACCTATCGACAGAACAGAAACAGACTCAGAGACACACAGAACAGACTATGGTTGCCAAGGGGTAAGGGGAGGGAGTGGGACAGACTGTTGGGGCTAATAGATGCAAACTATTACGTTTAGAATGGATAAAAACTGAGGTTCTACTGTATAGCACAGGGAACTACATCCAATCACTTGCAATAGAAATGACAGAAGATAACACGAGAAAAAGAATGTATATATGTGTGACTGACTATGCTATACAGCAGATATTGGCACAACATTGTAAATCAACTATAATTTTTTTGAAAATTTAACTGAATGTGGCAAGAAAGTTAAAGCACCTGCCTAAGCAGTTAAATAGGAGGACAGGAGTTCCTGTCGCGGCTCAGTGGAAACAAATCTGACTAGCATCCATGTGGACAAAGGTTCGATCCCTGGCCTTCCTCAGTGGGTTAAGGATTCGGTGTTGTCATGAGCTGTGGTGTAGGTCGCAGATGAGGCTTGGATCTTGCATTGTTGTGCCTGTGGCGTAGGCCAGCAGCTACAGCTCTGATTCCACCCCTAACCTGAGGACCTCCGTAGGCCTCAGGTACAGCCCTAAAAAGCCAAAAAAAAAAAAAAAAGCAACCGGGAGGGGAAAGGAGATTCTTCAACTGAATATAGTGGCTTGAAAAAAATAAAGCTATCTTTAGGAAAAAAAAAAAAAAGGCCAAAGGAGCTTTGGGACCTTAGATGGGAATGTTGGGAGGTTAAAAAAAACAATAAACACCATACATTCCTTTCAAATGATGAATGCACCAAAACTCCAAGCTATAATTACTAACGTGGATCCTTGAACAACATAGGTTTGAATCGCACAGTTACGCTTATACATAGATTTTTTTCACTCAATACACCACCCATGCCTGGTTGAGTCCGGGGAGGCAGAATCGCAGATATGGAGGGCTGTGAAGTTACACGTGGATTTCCCACTGCCCGGAGCGCTGGCGCCCCTAGCCTCCACGTTGTTCAAGGGTCAACTGTTCCAGTCTACCTCTTCACAGTAACAAAGGTGAGCTAAGAAATACAGAGCGACTCATTTCAAAATGGAGATTCAAGAATTAGGGGATCAGGAGTTCCTGTCGTGGCTCAGTGGTTAATGAATCCGACTAAGAACCATGAGGTTGCAGGTTCGATCCCTGCCCTTGCTCAGTGGGTTAAGGATCTGGCATTGCTGTGAGCTGTGGTGTAGGTCACAGTCGCGGATCGGATCCTGCGTTGCTGTGGCTGCGGTGTAGGCCAGTGGCTACAGCTCCGATTAGACCCCTAGCCTGGGAACCTCCATATGCCGCGAGTGCGGCCCTGAAATGACAAAAGGAAAAAAAAAAGAATTAGGGGATCAAATTTCCATCCTTCAGTGGATTCAATTGTTTCCTAAATCGAAGATATGAATGGGAACCCAAGAGTTGTTACAAGAAAAGTATCGCAAAGCCCCTGATCTCGAGGTTATCACATACTCAACAAGAAGGACAGATTGGCCGCTGTTCTTTTAGTGAGCTGCCCTGGCCCTTCACAGGAGACCTGGAAAATCATGTCGAGAACCAGCAATACGTTGTGGTAGTTCAAAATCTTAAGAGGTATTTCTCCTGTCAAGACAATGTTGCAGAAAATAGTTCCTTCCTTCCAAACAAAGATGCTAACCAACAGCTATTGTTTAAAGAACGAGAAGTCGAACCATGTCAAACACTGGGTTTTTCACATGAAAAAAAAAAAGAGGTGAGAATGGAAGACACAGGAGAGAAAAGGATATTCAGTGATATCAACCACTCGCTGCTCAGTGTCCTCGGACCTTAATCAACAAGCCTCATTCTTCATCTACAAAATAAAGCCACAAATCCCTTCCTTGCAAATTGATTCGAGAGGATACGAGGAAAGCACTTGACACAGTGCCTGTCACTTGGTAGGCTCTAAACAAATCATAACTATTTTTACGACGAAGGAAATCTTGCTTTTTAATATGCAGCAGCAGATACAGTGGCTTGCTTTTAAAATCATCCTCCAGGAACAGAGCGATTACTCATCATATCAACAGAAAGTTTGGGGGCTGGCAATCTATCAAATGCACTTCAGCTGTTTGAGGGACCATGCTCTGATCCTGAGACATGCAGAGAGGTGGGCCAAGCAAGGGCAGCATAAAGGGACCGCTCCAGAGTGGCTGCCTTATAAACACCACACCACCTGCAGCCCCCAGAGGAAGTCCGCCGTCTCAGAAGGCAAGATGAAGCTTTGTAACAGGGAAGGGCACGGGTGGCAGATGCCTCATTTTTGTATTCCATTTTGCCCCCAGGACAAACTTGCTGAGTCATTGCTGTCATCTTTCCTTTCACCACTTGAGGAAACTGAAGCTCAGAGACGTTAAGAACCTCGCCCGGGGTCACACAGCAGTAAGTGGTGGGACTCGGATTTGAACTCGCCTGCCTGACGCTGGGATTCTGAGCATTCCACTACCCTGCAAGGCTTTCCGCCTTCTTTCCAGTTATCCTGCAAGGACCTTGCTTTTCTTTCCAGAAAACACATCTTCATCGTGTCCCTTCTCCGTGAAGCAATCCTGGTGACACTGCAGGTTAAGCCCAGACCCCTTCCCCGGGGTCTCAGGCCTTTCTAGCCCCGCTGACTTCTCTCGTCTCATCCCATCTTGCCCTCCACTTGAACATCAGCTCAGCCAGGCCAAGTTCTCCCTGCTCCCCAGCAGACCTCCCTTCCCAAGCCCGGTCCGATCTCACTGTTCTCTCCCAATCCGGACCTGTCCGGCCTCCCCGCAGCTGCTCCAGGCATCGCTTAGCAACTGGCTAAGGAACCAGATCCAGCTCGCCCACTGTATTGGCCGCCCACCACGGCTGTAACATACAGTCACTAACTCAGTGGCTTAAAACAAACACAAATTCACTCGCTCGCAATTCTGGAGGCCAGAAGGCCTCGGTGGGTCAGCCGGGCTGCGTTCCTTCCGGAAGCCCTGGAGAGAGTCTCTTTCTGAGCAGCCCATGCCAGTGGGGCTCAAAGGGCAGCAGCAAGAGTGAAGGTTACCAGCGCAGGACCACGTCTGGCCCATAGGATGCCTTCGTGCAAATCAGAAAAAGGTGCCCCTTGGGGCAGATGCAGCTCCCACGAGGGCACAGGGCGGTCCAGCTCCCGCTCCCCACACTTTGTCTGGACACCTGCACTGGGGAATGAGGGACAACAGAAGGGCCTGGGCTCAAAGGGCTTCGTCAGCCCCTTTTCCCACACTGCAGCCTTCAGAGGTTCCCATCAGACACCCCAAAACACCGTCTCCAGGAAGAATAGGTAACATTTGGGGGAGGAGGTGAATCAAGCTTAACATCCTAAAGCGCTCATCCGTCAGAGCAGCAAAACGAAGCAGGACAAAAATTAAACTTGGGGCTACAAATCTATTCGTCCACCCCAGGAAAAAAAAAAAAAAAACTGCTCCTCCAAGCCCCAGATGGCAAGGAAACGGCGTGAAAGAGAGCCAGCCCTCAGCTGCAGGGAGCACCGCATAAATCCCAGACAGGGGCTGGCCGGTGGGAAGGCGAAGACGCGTTTACTGCCAGAGAATGAGAAAAAAAAAACGCTTCCGGAAACTTTGGGAAATCAAGTCCCTGGAACATCGTGATGACCGGAAGTCTGGGCAGCCGGGCACACCTAGCAGCTTTCTCACTAAGGTCGGCAGCTCCAAGCACCCACCCCTGTACCCCTCTCCCCCAGGTCAGTGTCTCGTTGGCCCATTTCCTTTGTGCTCTTAGAACCGCATTCTGCGATGACGTAAAGGAGCTGAGTGGGCACCGCGGTGAAAGGGGCGTGTGACGCGTAAGCCGGTGAAAGGGGCGTGTGACGCGTAAGCCTCTTTTACAGAGCCGTCCCCAAGGCTGTGGTGCAGAGAGTGTATTTGTCAGGGGAGGAGAGGTGACGCTGCGGTGAGAAAGACTCTCGAAGCATGAAACAGCCAGCCGATGCGGACGCAGTCTGTTCCTTGCTGCGTGTCCGGCACGGGTCGGCTGGAGGCTTTGCTCTGTGTGGTGCTCATTCCAGGACCCGGCTGATGGCGCTGCTGGCGAAGCAGACACCGCTGGTCACCGCGGTTACGGAAAGAGAAACGGGCAGCGAGGCACCGGCTCTAGAAGCTTCTGCCCCAAAGCCACACACACGTGTTCACTCACACATCACTGGCCAAACCTCGCTTTGAATGGGAAGGGGAGATGCCGTCGTATCGGGCTCTCAGAGGGGAGAGCCAGAACGTTCCTGAACGGCCCTGATCACCACCACGGCAGGGGAGGCCTCGCAAACGGAGCGTTGGCCAAGAGGAGGGAAGAAAAGGGAGAGGGTGACGAGGGGAGGGGAAGAAAGAGGGGATGGAGAGAAACAGTAAAGAGATACTCAGTTGCCCGCCCGAGGTTACGACAGATTGGTGGGAAATCTGAGCATCTTTATCTTTGCTCTGGCCCAGCGCCCCAAGAAGGTTCTGCTGACTCCCCTCCTGCAAAGGAGGGAGGCCCGGCCACCGCGGGCTGCCGCCCAGATCACTCCGTCTGATTCACCTTGCCTGCCTCCTCCCTCGGTCCCCAGAGGCCCCTTCAGCCCACTGAACGTCCTTCTGGGAAATCTCATTTCGCACCCTGGCAGCGAGCTCAGTTCCTCCTGTCAGGTCCTGGAGGCTGCCCTATAGATAAGGACCGAATTCTCTATCACTGGAGTCAGCAGCGGCTTGCACACAGGGTGTCCTGACCCACACTGCGGTCGCAGTTTCACAAAGCCAGTGCCTAGAGCTTTGTGTGAAGAGGGACGTGAGGGCGGGGCTGAGGAGCCGGGTCTCTCTCTGCGGCCAGGGTCCCTACTCTGTGGGGAAGGTCTCAGCCTAGCACTAAAGTCTGGAAGTAAAAGAGACGGCCAGTGACCTTGTCCGCTTCCAGACGGAAGGAACGGACGCTGATAATTCACGAGGACCGCGTGGCCAGCCCTGTCTTGTCTCCCCGTGAGCCAGACCCTGTCACAGTGCTCTTGTCTAAGCCACCAAGCCCAGCCAAACTCATTCTCAACCCCCCACTGTCTCTGGCCTGGAAGCGTCTCCCACCTACTTCCAAAGAGGCAGGCAAAGTACCAGGGAAGGAGTCATATATTCAAAGCCAAGGTCTCGGGAAAAGAAGACTTCGGTCCTCCAGCCTCAGCTCTAACAGTGGAGCAAGAACTGTGCTTCGTAAGTCAGTCAGACGGTGGAAGACAAAGACCGTATGATATCAGTTACATGTGGAATCTAAGCTACGACACAAATGAACTGAACAAACAGAAAGAGACTCGTAGACACAGAAAATAAGCATGTGGCTACCAAAGGGGACGAGGGGTGGGGGTCGGAGAGGGTAAGTTAGGAGTTCGTATATATATACATAAACTACTATATATAAAATAAATAACCAACAAGGCCCTACTGCATAGCACAGGGCACTATATTCAACTTCCTGTAATAAAGCATAATGGAAAAGAATATAAAAAAAGAATATGTATACAGGTATAACTGAACCACCTTGCTGTACACCAGAAACTAACACAACACTGTAAATCAACTATACCTCAATAAAGGAAAGAAAAGAACTGGGCTTTGCAGGCCGAGGAGAGCACAGAGCGGGAGGAGGAGCCTGTGGGCAGGTGGCCGCAGGCACCGGGCGCAAGAGTGAGGTCTGTGGGCCGGAGGCAAGCCAGCCTTAGCGGCGGCCCTCTAATACATCTTCACCTGGACCCCTCCCAGCAGCCTTTCTGTTTCACTTTAGAGATGAAGAAGCTGAGGCTCAGAGATGTCGCATCCCAGATCACACAAGCCGGGAGTGGCAGAGCTGGCGTCTGTATCCCGTCTTTCTGACTCTCCGCTGCCCTCAGGCCAGCCTACAAGAGACAGATTTCTCAACACTCAGGCGTTCGCAGGTTTGCTGCAATTTTATTTCTGACTCGATGCCGTGGACACTCTCAGGATCCTATAAATAAGAATAGCTCCTAGGCTTTCAGCTCTGCAGATAAACAGACTTTTGCTAGCCTCTGCTTCACCGTAGTAAAGAAGTTTATGAGACTAGGCATAAAAATCCTCGGAAGAAAGCCACCACCTGTCTTCCAGCTGCAGTTGTGATTCAGAGGGAAAGGCCGCTGTCCTCTCTCAAACCCCAGCCCTACCAGTCCGCGCGTGGGAAAACAAGAGGTCGCCCAGCAGGAAAATAAACAAGAGGGACTGCATGTCAAGCACAGAGAAGTGATGAAACGAAGATAAAGGAAAGACAAGATAGAGCATGAAAAGACCCGCGGGAATCTGATCAGCATCTTAGGAAAGGATTATTATGTGGTGCTGGGTCCAGTTCAGGGATTTACCAAAAGGACGTGCTGCCCTGAGCAGACTGACAATTTCCTTCGGTTCTGATCAATGTTATCTAACAACGTTCAGCCCCATCTCTCTTGTATGAGAGGACACGGACTTGCTCAAGGAAGACTCAATACAAGCCTCTTGGGTGGAGTCCAGAATGTCTGGACAGAGTCCGTGGCACTGGCTGCCGTGACCTGGTGGGAGCGCTGGCTCGGGGTCGGGCAAGGGGAGAAGACCCCAAGGCCTGACCCCAGCTGGAAGGGGTGTCACTCTTGGGGGTTTGGAATCAGAAGGAAACTACAAACCACAGTCGTCTTCTTTTTTTCCTTTGTCTTTTTTGGGGCGGTTGGGGCGCTGTACCTGCAGCATATGGAGGCTCCCAGGCTAGGGGTCTAATCGGAGCTGTAGCCACTGGCCCACGCCAGAGCCACCGCAACGCAGGATCCAAGCCACGTCTGCAACCTACACCACAGCTCACGGCAACACCAGATCCTTAACCCACTGAGCGAGGCCAGGGATGGAACCCGCATCCTCATGGATACTAGTCAGGATCGTTTCCGCCAACCCACGACAGGAACTCCTGAGCCACAGCTGTCCTCGTATGGCTCCTCCAGAAACAGAGCCCGAGACAAGGATTAGAATGCAAATATCTTACAGAGGACGTGGTCCTAGGAAACTCTGGTAGGAGGTGGGGAAGCAAGACAGCGCAGGGCAGGCAGAAGACAGACGGTGGGCTATCAAACAGCTGAGCGGTGTAGCAACTGCCCAGACTCCTGCAGGACCACTGGGTCAGCATCGCGCCTGCATCTCAAGAGTTTTTCCATCTGAGGGATGAAGAAGCTGGGGCACATTTTTCTCTAACTCCCACTGACCAGGATAGAATAAGATCATTAAATACTTACTTTAGAAATCACGTTAGGGGATTCAAGACAGATTAATTTTATGGCTGCACCCATGGCCTATGAAAGTTCCCGAGCCAGGGCTTGAACCCAAGCCACAGCTGTGACCTACGGTGCAGCTGCGGCAATGCCAGATCCTTGAACCCACTGCGCCAGGCTGGGATGGAACCCATACCTCCACAGTGACCCAAGCCACTGTAATCAGATTCTCGACCCACTGCACCACGGCAGGAACTCTGGAGAGGTAACTTTAAGGGAGTCTGGGAGAATGTTATGAGCTAATGACCACTCAATAAAAAAATTCAGGGAGTTCCCGTCCTGGCTCAGTGGTTAACAAATCTGACTAGGAACCATGAGATTGCGGGTTCGATCCCTGGCCTTGCTCAGTGGGTTAAGGATCTGGCGTTGCCATGAGCTGTGGTGTAGGTTGCAGACATGGCTCGGATCCCGCGTTGTGGTGGCTCTATCGTGGACCGGCAGCTACAGCTCAGATTAGACCCCTAGCCTGGGAACCTCCATATGTCGCGAGTGTGGCCCTAGGAAAAAGGCAAAAGGACAAAAAAAAAGGAGAAAAGAAAATAATTCAGATAAATGATATCATATGGCATTTGTCTTATCTGTGGAGTCTAAAATATGGAACAGGAGTTCCTGTCGTGGCTCAGTGGTTAACGAATCCGACTAGGAACCATGAGGTTGCGGGTTCGATCCCTGGCCTTGCTCAGTGGGTTAAGGATCCGGTGTTGCCGTGAGCTGTGGTGTAGGTTGCAGACGCGGCTCAGATCCCGAGTTGCTGTGGCTGTGGCGAAGGCCAACAGCTACAGCTCCTGTTAGACCCCTGGCCTGGGAACCTCCATATGCTGTGGGTGTGGCCCTAGATAAGGCAAGGTGACAAAAAAAAAAATATGGAACAGATGATCCTATCTAAAAATAACAAAGAAAGAAAAACCAGAAACAGAAGCTGAGTTGGGTAAAGAGACCTGACCTGCCTGATGTCCCAAGGAAGCAAATGGCAGGGAGGAAACCTGAGCTCAGGCTGCCTTAACTTTAGAGCCCATGCTGGTGGACGCTCCTATGCCCTTGGATCTTTAGTAAGTGTCCTAGCTCATCCCTAGCTGATCAGCCTGTGCAAAGGGGTGGTGGGGCCTGGGATCCACCACTTGCAGTTTTGAAAGCCCAAGGAGTCAGATAGACACCGATGACCCCAGGAGCACACAGCAGCACCCTACCCATGCAGCCCTCCAATGCTCTTGTCGTAACCGAAGTGAGTCCCAGACTGCTCTCTGGGTTGTGACTTGTGGCATGTCTGCTGCAGCTGCTCACTTTCAAACCTGATGCCCACGCTGATGTTCTCATTTGTTATTTAAAAAATAAAAAATTGAGGTAAACTCGACATATAACATTGTAGAGTATGAGGTATACTACATAATGAATGTACATATTATATTCATATATTATATCATGCTCATAGAATCTCTAGCAACAATCAGAGAGCCCCCAGCCCAGTGCCCAGCACACATTCAGCCTCAGTAAATGTGTGCTCCATCTGACACACCGCGGGCGGGAGTGAAAACTGGCTTGACTGCTTGGAAAAAATATTGGACATTATCAGCCACAGCTAAAAAATAGCCTACCCTGTGACCCGCCACTTCCACTCCTAGGTGTAAGCCCAACAAAAATAACTGCACACATCCCTAAAAGAGTTATGCACCAACTGCACTGGCTATAACCAAAAGTGGGCAACGCCCCACACCCCTCCACAGGAGAACAAGTATATAAAGAGAAGTGAATTCATACCCCAGAGTACTGCTACCCACAGCAACGGGAGTGAAGAGCGTAGATACTTCATTGCACATATGTTGAGATTCTTCAAGAATACGAAGCTTTCAAGTCCAGGATCCAGGCACTATTCATCCCTATATCCCAGCACCCCATACAGAATAGGGGCTCACTAAATGCTTTTTTTCTTTTTCCAGCATATGGAAAGGCCAGGGGTCGAATCCAAGCCAGAACTGCAGCCTACGCCACAGCAGCAGCAACACTGGATCCTTAACCCACCACGCCAGGCCAGGGATCGAAACAGCACCTCCACAGAGACAAGCCGGATACTTAACCCACCGTGCCATGGCAGGAACTCCACTAAACTGTTGTTTGTAATGTGTGTGTGTGTGTGTGTGTGTGTGTGTGTGTGTGTGTGTGTGTGTGTGTGTGTGTCTACATCTAGAACCTTCTGCTAATCAAGGAAGATGACTGCTAACTGCCACCATGACCCACATCTCATCAAGGACTACAGGCTGGCCATGCAATCAGTAAGCCAATATGGATAGTTTGGGAGTTTTTTAAATCTTTTTGCATGACTTTTTAAATTGAGGTATATTTGATGTACAATAAAAGCACGAGGGGTTTAGTTTTAATAAGCTTATCCCCTCCCAGCCGGTCTGCAGCAGCCAGTGAACACTTATTAAGCCTGCACGCCCAGGTGGCTAAGAGGCCCCAGAGGGGCTCTAGGCTGGGGTGGCAGCAAGAAGCCTCGGTGCGCCTTCACTTCTCCATCAGGTTCATGACTCTCTAAGCACTAATTCACCCACCAATTGCTAGAGGTTGAACTGACTTGTAACAGATTTGTTCACGGATCAGAGTCATCTGGCAGAGCATCTGGAGGCTGACCCCGAACACAGCGTGCGTGCCTCTGAGTTTCCGCACTCGGTCTGCAGCCCAGCAGAGAGGGAGTGCCCGAGAGAAAGCCCGCTGACCCCCCTTGCCCGGAGGCCACCGAAGCATTATGTTTGGACTTCTTGTCCATAACGACTCTTTTCACAAATTGCCACAGACTACAACGGGATGAGAGCAAGATTTATTAGCAGGTAAGATTTCTTCCACCTCCCAATTTCACTGCCTCTCTCCCTCATCCTGCTAAAATACAAAACAGGCAAAAAAAAAAAAAACCTCTTTGTCAACTGGATGTAGGATAATGGGTCATGTCGAATGAAAAGGAGCTAACTTGATCTACATAACGAAAAGCTATGAGAAGGAGAGGGGCTGGAGGTCGGGGTGGGAACGCCAGCACCAGGGCTAAGACAGAAGGAGCTTGGATCTGGCAGGCGGTGGTTCTGAAACTACCGTGGAAAACGAAAACAAGGACAGGAATGGCAGTTCAAAAAGTGTGGCTAAAGATTTTATAAACTGGGACCTTGCTGGTGTTCTGCCAAGACACTTAAATGGGAATTTCTTTTCATTACTGTGTAAGGGACTGGATTCTGCAAAGAGCCCGAGTGACATGAAGCCCCGCTCCCACTTCCATTAGATGGTTATTGGCGTGGTTGACTGGGTCTCACACTAGACAGTGAGTCCCCACCCAACTGTAAACCAAGTCCCATCTGCTTAGTCTCTGAGGGCAACCAGGTCAAGGGCAGGGCTCACTACCTGCCCAACAATGGGTATACATCTATGTGCAGCATGGGAATCAGCAGAAGGACGACAAAAGCCCATTCCATCCCCTTCTCCCTGACAGGAGTCTACAGATACCTTAGGACTGTCAAATAAAAACAAATCCAGACTGAGTAAGGGAAGAATTATTCAAAAGGATTATTGTAAGTAGAGCAGGAGGAAGGAGTATTGCATTAGAAGCAAAGAAATCTGTAACAAAAGGGAGAAAACCCTGACCATAAAGTCTGCAAGCTTCTCAAGAGTTAGGCAATAGGGAGGGGTAAGCAAGGCTAGAAAGAACTGTGTGTGGGGACGTGGGAGGAAAGGGGAGGGTGATCCAGTAGGAGATCAGAGAATGTTTGACCCTGAAGCCATGCTACCCCCAAAGTTCAAGAGCCTGAGAGGAGGAAAGAAGCTCAGCCAAAGTTTGGCCAACATTTTGTTCCAAATGATCAGTGGAGATAGCAGTTCAGCTAATTATCTATGTGGAAAGTGTGTTTATCATTGGTAAGCAACGGGGGCATCTGTAAGCCTTATCTAAGGCAGATGGAGAAGAGTGGTTCTTTGCAGTAAGCCATTTTTCCAGAATACAGAAGGATGAAAGGCTTTCCTAACCGTCAGATAAAATTCGACATTGTCAGGACGGACTTGAGCTTTTGAGTCTGTGCTCTTTTCCTAAAGGAGGCCTGTTGTGGAACCGACTGGGTCATGCCAGTGGGGGGGCTCAGAAGAGATTCTTTGTCAACAAGCATCCAGGAAGCACCTGCTACAGGAGGGCCTGCTCACCTGGCAGGGATGGCTGCGCTCAGGACGTGCCCTCAGTCCAGTGAAGGATGCCCCCACATGTGCCTATGACGACAGGCGAGCCTCATGTTAGGAGGGGCTCTCAGGTCAGGCTTCAGCTTCCCAACACACATCTCAGGCCACTCTCCAACCCTCCATCCTGCTAGCTGGTGACTCACTCTCTGTTTTCTTCCTGTTGACTTAAAACAAAGGGATCTCCAGCTATTTCTTCAGTAAAAAGTGGGTTAATGTGAGATCAACAATGAATTTCAGCTTGGGGTCTGCAGCCACGGTGAGCCACGTGCAAGTCCCAGGCAAAAATGGAGAGAACTCTTTATAGAGGGGGAAAAGAAGCTGGAAGGCCTATAGTAAGCAGGGTCTATGGATTTTCATTGGCTAAGCTGTGACTGTCTCTAATTGGCTGAGCTCTTGCTGGGCAAGAAGAGGGAGTCCTTCCTGTCGGGCTCTGATATTGTCACAGGGTGTGAGAGCTCCCCTTCCTGGTCTTTTGACTCTATTTAATTGAGGTTTCTGTTTATTAATTTTTTACATTTCCCCCTTTTGATGAAGATCTTTCTCTGAAAGCATCTTTGAGCAAGAGTCAAGTTTCCTGGTTTCAGTGGCTTTTTGTCTCTCAGTGTATCGGACATCCTGTGACTACTTTAGAGGGTGAGAGTTTATGAGTTCCAAAAGGGGAGGACCTGATATTTAGAAGGATCAGTGACAACACTTTTGGCCAAGGCATTTGGGTGGCCTCTACTAACTTTGCCAAGTGAGCCTCAGTAGTGCTGTTGGGCATTCAACTAACCCAGAAGACCAAGGAACTCACAGTTGGTGCTTAGTTTGGGGTCTGGGGGAAAATTTTTAATGACTTTTTTTTTTTCCATTATAGCTGGTTTACAGTGTTCTGTCAGTTTTCCACTGTATAGCAAGGTGACCCAGCCACATAAACACACATACATTCTTTTTTCTCACATTATCATGCTCCATCATAAGTGACTAAATGTAGTTCCCAGTGCTATACAGCAGAATCTAATTGCTTATCCATTCCAAAGGCAATAGTTTACATCTATTAACCCCAAATTCCCAGTCCATCATGGGTTTGGGGAAATTTAGGACACCATGAAGCTTATGTGGGTCTAGATGTAGCACTTATTCTGGTATCAGATGCCTTAACTATAAAACCTGGGTTTTGGTAAACTGCAATTTTTCCCTGGCGACCTTATTTCCCTTTAAGGCTAAAAGCTTTAGCAGGTGGATGCTGTCCTCCTGTGAGGAGGCTTCAGCAGGAGAGCAAAGAAGCAAGTCCTCCACATAGGGCAACAAAGCAGAACCTCTAGAGAGCTTTATATTATCCAAAGCAGCCTCTGGGATTTCTGAGAAATAAGACGGAATCTCAGTAAAACTCTCTGAGGGTTCACTGTCCAGGCGAGTTGTTTTTCTTCCCAAGTGAAGGCAAAAAAATCACTGGTTAGCCTAATCAACCGGAATACCAAAGAATGCACTGCATAAATCAATTACAGTCAAGAATTTATGGAGGTTAGTAACATACGAGGGTTAGGAACAACAGGGTGGCGAGGGATGACAGTGTCATTCATTGCTCAGGAGTCCTGGACAAACCTCCACCCTCGGCCCTTAGGTTTTTTTTTTTTTTTTCCCACCAGTAAAACAGGAGAATTAGAGGGACTCATGTAAGAGATAATGAGGCCTCGGAGCCTTGAAACCTTCTACCATGAGCTTTAATGCCTTGAAGGGCTTCTTTACTTACAGGTACTGATTAAATCCGGGAAGAGGTTTCGGGGGACACTGTTTGAACTCTGATGGGAGGTGTGCCATGAAGCTTCCCAATACCAGTTGAAGACTCTGCCCAAATGGGAGGCAGTAGCTGTTTCAATGGGAGACACATGGTCATTTTTTCCAGAAGCAGCTCTCGCACAGTCAGAGAGGGAGCAAATAAAAAGATGTCAAAAGGTCATTTAATTAATCCGACTGGTTGCTTTGACAACTACTGTCAAATACTAAAAAGATTTCTCCCTTTCGGAAGAAAGACATTCTGGCACGATACTTCTGTAAGAAGTCTCAGTCTAATAAATGACTAGGGACAGAAGAACTAAGGGGAAAGGATGTGTATCTCGCAAAGGACCTAAACAGAGGGAATAGGTTCAAGGGCAGAAAGATTTTGAGGTTCATTAGCAATTCCCACTATTTGAATTGTTTCAAGCCTCTGAGGCAGGGGCTGCTTTACGGTAACGGTGCTGAGCGCTCGAAGTGTGGCTCCGTGTCAGTCAGGGTTGGAAAAGACTCATCCTCAGTCTGCAGAAAAGTTTCTCTGAGCCAATTAAGATGAAGCGTCGGGAAGACCCTGTAATTCCTCAGAGCCCCGTCACTGAGAAGTGGGAGGATGTTGGAAAGTCTAGTTAGAAGGACAAAGGCGGAGTCCTGCCGTGGCTCAGCGGAAACGAGTCTGACCAGCATCCATGAGGACCGAGTTCCATCCCTGGCCTCACTCAGTGCATTAAGGATCCAGAGTTGCCACGAGCTGTGGTGCAGGTCGCAGACGTGGTTTGTTTCCCGCTTTGCTGTGGCTGTGGTGTAGGCCAGAGGCTACAGCTCTGATTCGACCCCTAGCCTGGGAACCTCCATATGCCAGGAAATGATTAAAAAAAAAGGATGAAGGCACTTGAAGCACGAAAATCTGTAACAGTCTCTTTCCCAATGTCTGGGCTGTTTGCGGTAACAATGGAAACTGGGAGAGTCCTGGTTTCATTCAGGGGCCTTCATTTGTTGGAATTGAAGATGCAGAATTTTACCTCTCTTCCTTTTAGGTGACTCACCTAGACAGTGCCTGAGACCTGGTTTCCCAGATTCACTAAATCTGGAACTGGAAATAGCATTCCATTCCATCCTGCTCTATTATACTAAAAGGGGAAGGTCCCAGTTCGGCCCATTAATAAACAGAGTTAAAAGCTATCTAGGTGAAACCAATAGCTCAAAGAAGACGAGAATTTCCTTCAACAATAACCTGAAGCTGATGGTAATATTCATAAAGAGGTTCACCAGATTTGGAAAAATCCTAGGAATTGCCTAATTAAGTCACCTGGCAATTGCCTGACCTGATTACATAATAAATTAGCAGGCAGGTCTTCTAGCTGTAAGTCTAGAGACCTTGCAGAATTTTCCCAATTAGCAGTTTTCATCCAAGGCCAGGCCTGGTCTTCACTGACAAGCATGTACGCTGGCTGATAGAAGTGGGAGAAACCAGGCTGGTAAGTCAGAATGACTGTCCTGAAGCCCTCGACAAATCTCTAAGGAGCTTTGGTTACTTTGGAAAACCTTTGACTATGGCTCACAGTTCAGCTCTAGTCCAGGGAGTATAAGAACTTAATAGTTGAGCTCATGGATAAGTCTCAGAAGGCTTAATTTTTTTTTCTTTCTTTTTAGGAACATACTTGCGGCATATGGAGATTCCCAGGCTCGGGGGCAAATCAGAGCTGCAGCTGCCGGCCTGCACCACAGTCAGAGCAACGCGGGATCCGTAACCCACTGAGCAAGGCCAGGGATCGAACCTGCGTCCTCATGGATAGTAGCCGGATTTTTAACACACTGAGCCCCCACAGGAGGTCCAGAAGGCTTAATTTTCAAGGGATAGGTTCTGATAAGTTCAGAGGAAAAGGGAGCGGGAGAAAGCTTCAGAGAAAAAGTTTAGAGAGAGAATTAGTGTGGGGAGGGGGGAGACCGGGTGTGTAGAGGAAGTGTAGGCAGCATGGATGAGAAGGAGAAAGATGGTTCTAGAGATGAGGCCTGACCGTGAAGAGCCTAAGGAGAGTCAGAATGGCGCCAGAGGCAGAGCCTGAGACAAAGAAGCCGAGGGAGAAGAGCCTGAGGCTTCGGACGCCATTTTATTTCTTTAATGGTCTGTTGGCCCGACTTAATCTTAAAATCTTATTTTGCAGAGTGGCAATTTCAAGTCCCTGATAACATTTGGAAGCTTCAAAACACCAATCAAAAGAGGCCTCTCATTCAGTTTGGGGAATTTAGAGATGTCATTGTCTGATTTGGTTTTAAGAAAAGTAAGTTTGGGGATTTCCCAAGCTCCCCATAAGGGCCACTGATGTTCTAAATTGCCGTTGGTCTGGTCAAGTCCATTTAGTTAGAAACGCACATGAGAAAGCACTGTGGTTTTCAAACGTTAACATCAGCCAGGGTCCCTGTACTGGTGGGAGACCCTCAAAATATTTAGATAACTGGGATCCCACTTCTCAGAAGTTCCTCTCTAGAGTAAAAGAATTTTTGAACAGCCTAAACAGCTCAAATAGCTCAAATTCGTCAAAACAGCCTACAGGTCAAAGAGCCCAAATAGCTTCAAACCAGCCAGTTTGAAGGGAACAGTCTGGCCCCAAGACAGCTGGGCCAAAAGCTACTCAACACAATTCAAGTAGAACAGCCCCTATTCCAAACGAAGTGGGCCACGGCGACCCAGATCCAGGTGACACAGTCTGATTTCAAAATCAGGCCCAGACTTACATTCAGAACAACCAGATAGGATAAAACCTCAACCAGATAGGATAAAACCTTAAAATAGATGTCAAATAAAACCTTTGTCATTTCTGCTTCAAAATGCAGAGGATAGAATCTCAGATCCAAGAGAAAAACCTATCCCCCAACTCCAGGGATGGTGAGAAAAGCAGTCGCAACCATGGGCTCAGTGTGGGTACTGCCTTTATTTACTTGCCAGCCTCAGACTCCTTAGTGGTCTTGTCCGGGTCCCTATAGGTTTTACCAAAATGTTGACCTTAAACAAATGGACTATCAGGTATTTCTCCAGAAAAAAATTTTGAAAAGCTTTATTTGAGATCAACAAAGAATTGCAATTCAGGGTCTGCAACCATGGCAACCCACATGCAAATCCCCTGGAAAAATGCAGAGGAGGGAGTTCCCATCGTGACTCAGAGGTAAAAAATCTGACTAGTATCCATGCTGACGCAGGTTC
>PVHT021183583.1:5498527-5512580 GCA_004024745.2 Catagonus wagneri
GTGGTGATAGTGGTGATGGTGATGATGATGGTGATAGTGGTGACAGTGGTGGTGATGGTGACGGTGGGGGTGGGGGTGGTGGTGGTGGTGACCAAAATTCTATGGCAATTATACAACATTGTAAATCACCTATACTTTAATTTTTTTAAAAAAATTCAGTAAAAACCAAAGGACTTGGGGTATTGCCAAATGATGGTGCCTTCCCTGCAGGTAGGTAGGAGGATATCTTTAAACCCCTCTCCTTGAACTAGTCCAATTGGGGCTCAAAGGAATTAATCCAAAGGTGTGCAGGTTCAGGACTGAGGAGCAGCATCTGGGAACAAACTGAATCCTAAGAGGTGGAGCCAGCAGAGAATTCACACTGGGTTTGGCAAAATCTCAGGGTGACAAATCATCAGACTGGAACAGTTTGGGGACACCCTAGCCAGTTTCCTGTGTCCCCTGGGGCTGGGCCTCCACCAGTCACCACTTCCAGTTCAGGGGCCAAACCTTCACCCTACTTTCTGCTAAGTGTCCTCACACAGGCGCTGAAGTCCTTTCGACCAACAGCCAAGCACACCCAGTGATGTTTGTTTCTTGCTTTGACCACCAGGACACTTAGAGCCGCGTAGCAGCACCCACGCCTTGGCCCCTGCCTTAGTAAAACTATCCAACTTTATAGTTCGTACCCCTGCCACTTATAATTTTCATTCTCACCTCTTTCTCTTCTACTTTTATTCCTCCTTTGCCCTGATTCATTCTTCTCTTTAATTTTATTTTACTGTGTTGTTTTTGTTTTCTAAGCTGCCTCAGATATTTTTGTTTTCTTGGAGTTGTCTTTTTTGCTTTTTTTTTAGGTTTTTAGGGACACAGGTGCGGCATATGGAAGTTCCCAGGTTAGGGGTCGAATTGAAGATGGGAGATATATAAATCAGTAAATAAGTAAGAGCTAAGAACAACAGCCAGCATTCACAGAGCCTTCGCCATGGGATGGCACTAAATTAAGCCCTTCTCTTTTCACGCACTAACCCCTTTGCTCTTCGCAAGGCCTGTTCAACAAACGTAACAGAAGACTTGTGGTTAGATCCACTTTGCAGGTCCAAAAACATAGACCAGTGAAGCTACAGAATTTAACCAAGATCAGACAGTGCATGACAGGCCCTGGGCTTACTGAGGGGCTGGCAGCTCCGAGGCAGGCTCTGGGCCACCAGGAGAAACAGTCAACTCCCCACTCCCGCAGGCACGTAACAGCAGCTCTTGAGCTCCTATCTCTTGCCTCCACTGTTTATGGAGACGACTTCTGGGAAGCCATTTCCCATGTTCTCAGAACAGATAGTGGGGAGAAGTGGTAATGAAAGCGTGGAGCTCGCAAATGTCACATTAGCGATAGATGGAAGTACGCTGGCGAGATTCAGCCGCTGCAGAATTAATCACCCCGAGTGAGTGCATTAACATTTACTATCACAAGCGCCTTGCAGATCAGATCTGCAGAAAACTAATTTAGCTGTATCCTGTTTGCCACCCCATCATGTTTGCATTATCCAAGCTGCCTCAGCCTTGCCTCTGGCAGGCCAAGCTCTCCTAGTCTTGCTGATGTGAAAAGCTAGACTCGGGGGGCCTCCAGAAGCCCCTTTTGCAGCAACCTCTGCACTTATGGGCCCCTGCCCGCCACACTCCACACCAGCCAGGGTCTCAAAGCCACAGAGCAGGCTCTGGACAGGGCTGGGGACTACTGAGAAAGATCTGGAACCCAGGCCTCCTGCACTGTCTAACTGGGAGCCAGGAGACTGTGTTCCACTCATCCCAGACAAGCAAAAGCTCCTAAACCCCTAAGAAAATGTCAAGTGCCTTCCAAGTGCCTGATTTCAAGGGCCAAGCTCCATCTTTCCCACAGAGCCAGCTTCCCTCCCCTCCAAACGCATGAAGCCCCCAAGGGACTGAATCTGCCTGGGGACAGTCCAGGTGGGCTTACTGAGTTCGCAGGTGCCCTCCCCATGCCCTTCCAGTAGGCCCGCCCCACCTCTGTCTCACGCACATATGCCTGTGCAGGTGTCCACACACACACACACACACACACACACACGTGCATGCACATGCCATGCGCACATGCACATTGCATACACACATCATCCACACACCTTTCCCCTTTGACCCCCTCCCAGGAGCTGGATCATCCGTCCACAAAGACTCCGGAAAGTGCAAGATACTAATTACTAACTGATTTGCCCAAATTCACATGAAGAGCCCAGGCGATACGGAAACCCGATCGAGCCCTAAAAGACACGGACAGAAAACGCACAAAGGTCATGGCTACACAGTTCCAGGAGCCATTCTCATTGGCACATGGAATCCTTAGCTGGAAATAGGTCAGAAAATAAACAGCGCTGATGGGAGAGAGTTCCAGACAGGCTCAGATCCCTGCCGGCTGGTGTGCAGATGTGAGCAGCGGACGAGCCAACAGAAAAGAGGCTCCTTCGCTCCAGAGGGGACTGCGATTCTGCAGCAGGGGGAGGAGGGCTTCTGCTGTGGTCCAGGCCAACTGGCTCCTTTTACAGATGAGGAAACTGAGGCGCGGAGGCCTGCAGTCCACTGTCTGCCAGCCTGGCAGGCTGCTGTCTCCCTGCAGCCCCACCAGCCTGGAGCCTCCCCCATGCCCGGGATACCAGACCTCGGAGGACTTCCAGAAGCTTCTTTCAATCTGGGGACCCTAGGTTCCCACCTCACCCTTCCCCTCCTCCTAGTACATCCCAGCCCTGAGCCTGACAGCCTCACCGAAGCAGGGACGGAGGGAGGACTCAAGGAGGAAGAGTTCTGACCTGGGCTGTTGGCACCCACCTCTAGGATTTTGGTTTCTCTTCTGTAAAATGGGAGGGTTGGATAAGTCCCTTCCAGCGCTCCTGCTCCCTGGCCCTAAACACTCCAGGAGCCAGCAGAACCGGGCTGCTCAGGGACTTCGCCCCGTGCTGCCTTTACACCCCTCCTCTCCAGGACTAGCTTCCCCACCCATCATCCTGCTCCCGCCTCGGCAGAAAAACCCAGAGTTCTCCCACTATCCCAGTTTCTCGCATCATGGGAAAAAAAGGAAGAGTTGTTCACGATGAAGGATTAAAAACAGATTCCGAAGAAGGCAGTGCTGAGCCCAGCAGACTGGCAGGAAAGCTGAGCCCGAGCCTAAAGCTGGGTCATCTGACCGGCAGCTCAGCGCCTTCTCGGGGTCACCTCGGCTGCCCCCGGACCCCACAACAAGGACAGGCAGGGCCGCGATGAGCCCACACTCGGCTTGTCCTGCCAGCGGCTCAGCAGCCTGGCACCGCATCTCTGGCGCACGCAGGGTCCTGAATGTTCCCTGAATGAGGACACGATGCCTTGTGTGGGAGACACCGCTGTGTTCTGAATCTTCATCGAGCCTCGGGCATCCCTCGGCAGCATCTCTGCCCCAGCAGTGACCCTCCGCGGGGCCTGAGACCGCCTTCGAGGGGCACCATCCCCTGTGTCTCAGCTCGCGGCCCCACTCTCCTCTTGCCTCCTCATGAGGGCTGCCGTCTTGCCACACGGCACAGACACTGGAGAGCCAGACCTTCTCCAGGCCCACGCACGTGCCACCTGGAAGGAAGGACAGTGAGTGTCCCTTCCTGACCCATGACTTTCCAGGAAAAGGGCAGAATCCCCACCCGGCACGTGGAGCCCTGGTCACCTCCTCAGGGCATCTCCCCCGTCCCCACTGCAATGGACACCCCACTGTCCTGAGTCATTGCTGTCACCACCGGGCCCTTGCACAGGCAGTGTCCTCTGCCAGGAATGTCCCCCCCGCCTCTAGAAAGCCTCCCCGCCCCCAATACGAGCCAGCCGCTCCCCCCCAGGTCCCCACAGCACTGAACATGTGCTGTCTCAGCGTGCTATTTGGTGACCGCTGGCTTCTCTGGGTCCCTGCAGGACCATGAGACCCTCTCCTGGGTGGAGCTCCCCAGGTCGGTCCCCGCTGCAGCCTGGGATTCCCTCCTGCACTGCCCTCATTGCTTCACTTCTCTTGTTCCCCGCTCTCCTCTGAGACCCCCGAGGACAGGGACTCTCTCCCCAGAGCCCCGCACAGAGCCTGAGCCACAGAGCTTGTCACGGCCAGCAGATCATGTCCTTAGATTTATTAGGATCGTTACTGTCACACCTGGAGAAAAAGGCAAGAACTCAGCACTTCCTCCTACAGAACGTGTTTTGTGCATTTTCCTCCTGCTCATCGCCAGGCCGAGGGAAGGGGACACACAAGGACAGCAGCTCTCCAGACACAGGCACTGGCCTGAGCAAACCTTCTACACAGAAGTTCCACCACAAAGCCAGCTGAGCGGGTGGGCCCCCCACTGGGGCAGGCAGGTCACTCAGAGCAAACACGGCCACCAGGGTCCTTGTCTCAGTGGAAGCGACACGGATCAGAGCCCACACCCTGTTCTCCGGGCATCTCCACGCCGCCGCTCTGAAGGGACAGTCTCACCCACAGAGCTGCTTTCTGGGAGGAAAGGATAGCGTCCAGGAGCGCTGAGGCCTCGCTGTGGGGGGCAAAGGATTTCTGGAGGCCATCTGTCTCCCCAAAATGACGCTCCGAGGTCCTGCAGGCGTGAGCGAACCAGGTCCTCTGCAGGTGGATCTCAGCCCCGGAAACCTGCCCGTGGGGAGCCCTCCTGCTGTCCTCAGGCTGGAGTGGTGGCCCTGCAGGGTCCCTCCAGGAACATCTGCTCACACACAGCGTGAATCTATGACCACAAGATCCCTATCAGCATCAGCAGTTTAGAAGGAACGTGCCGTCACCGTCTGAAACACACTGAATCCGCCGGTGCGTTTACTGGTCTACTGTTCAATCTCGACTCTCCCCTCGGCTACAAACTCTTTAAGAGCTGATCCTGTGACTCTCTTATTTACTGCTGGGCTACCAACACCCAGAAGGGTGCCTGGCACACAGTGGGCCCTCAAGGGCTGAACACACAGGCAGACCCAGGGCTGCTAGGCTGTTCTGTCTGGCAGAGCGGGGCAGGCAGATAGTGAGTCTTTCTAGAACAGAAAGGAACAGACAACACCTCCCCGTCTACCTTCCAAGCTGATCTGCTGGGGTGGGGGTGGAGGGAGACCCAGGGGAAACGGGAAGGGCCTGGGTCTCCGACATCCTCCCCACCGCCTCCTCGAGCCCTGGAATCCGGACCTGGGAGCTGAGCCTTCGCGATGAGGGCAGGCAGCGGGAGAAGGGCTCTGGAGGGGCCCCATCCAAGAGGACACAGACCGAAAATCCACCGGCCCTCCCTCCGCCCCGCCGCACAGCGATGCCCCTGCAGAACGGGTCACATTCTTTAGACCGTGGATGTACCAGAAAGATCTGTGCCTTCCAGAGCTCACGCTCCCGGCTGAGGCCGGACCTATCCCGCTGGCCCTCTGTGCTTTAGGATCCCAGATGCTCATTGTTCCCTTGATGATCACGACCTGAGCCTTGACAGGTGCCGGACCCGTGCTCTGCAGTCCGCCCGTGCAACCGCCCACTCCGCCCCCGCATGCTGGCCGTGGGCACTGAAGCAAGGGTGGCGGTGCCAGCCGCCCAGACTACCAGCCAAAACAGGGCCAGGCGGGAAGCGATGCCACTGACGGGGGCTGCCCGGCTCAGGGTCCCTGGCAGGGGTAGGGGCACCGCCAGGTGTGTGGCTGCCCAGTTAAAGAGAGAGCCAGTCGAGCCCTGGGTCCCGCCGCACCACCGACCACCAAAGTCCGCGTGTGCTGGGGCCGCCTCCGGCTGCAGACAGGCCTGAGCACAGGGAGCCTCCAAACATCTTCCACGAATCAAGGGAGACACCTGGTGGCTGTCACAAGTGTTTCTGCTCAGGCCTCCGGTGCCCATCCAGCCGGCACCCCCAGGTCCTCTGCCCGCCTGGGCGCCAGGCTGGCGGGGGGGGGCCCACCCCCTCCCTGAGGCCAGCCGTCTTCCCATCAGGGGTCCTGCCATGCAGAAGGGACCCCAGCCCCGGTCCCTGCCCCCCGTGGAGCCCTGGAGGCCTCCCACTGAAATGGTGGCCCTGCCCAGGGGAGGAGGGACTCTTCCTGGTTAAATAAGATAAATCAACCTCGTATTAATAGAATTCCCCTGGCAGAGACCTCTCAGAAGCCCTCTGCTTGGGGCCCGGGAGGCCCTACACAGCCCTCTGTCCAGCCTTCCACCACCATCCCTACAACTGCAGCTGGAGGACAGCTCCCCTGAGGCCTTCCAGGACCCCCCACCGTGCCCCCCAGAAGCGCATCTCCCTGCAGGGGCTACGCCTTCCAGCTGACTCGAGGGACTCCAGTTAGATGAGGTACTTGGATCTTCGTCTTTGACCGGATTGGAACTTAAAGTTTCTCCCAGCATCGTCAGAAACTGAATTTTTTTTTTTTCCAATGAATCGTTTTGAATGCATTGATTGACTGAATGGTGGGTTCTGCACAAGCAGTTTTATTTAGATATAGGATATTTTTTATTGTGGCAAAATAGTCATAACATACAATTTACCATCCTAACCACTTTTAAGTGCAGAGTTCAGTGCCCTCAAGTACACAGTCAGCCATCACCACCCACCATCCATCACCAGAACTTTTTCAGCTGCCCAACTGAAGCTCTGTCCCCATTAAACACCAACTCCCCATTCCTCTCCCCAGCCCCGGGCAGCCACCTCCGCAATTTCTGTCTCTGTGGATTTGACTATTGAAACCATGAACTGGCAATTTCCTGTATTTTGCATGGATCTCTCCCCTCCACTCAGAGAGGGAATGGGGGGGACCCCCTCACACCGACACGCTTCATTTCCAGCACCAGCGAAGCCCGGCCACGGTAACAGGGCCACGCGGGGAGTTAGCCTAGCCCCGCTTCTCACCTTCTCGGAGCCTCTGCGGAGTCCCGAGGACGCGCTGGGTGCTGCGGACCCGCCCATGGAGAAGATGGTCAGGAGCCCCTGGCGCTGAGACTGGAACCGGCAAGGAAACACGAACCAGCCTCGACGCCAAAGGTTTACCCAATGTCACAACTGTGACGCTGCTCTTTGAAAACATCCAGGGAGCCGCGAGGGGGTAACCGGTCGGGGAGACCTGGGAGGCTTCCCTGAAAGCAACATGGCAACCGAGACTTCCAGAAAGAGGAAGAGCCTGGGGTGACGGCGGGAGCACAGAGGGAATGAGAGGTTTCGGCCGTGATGCTGCCCCGGTGGGAGCTCCCCAGACGGTGAGCAAGCTGGGTTTCCTTCCGTGGTTTTCAAAGCATGCTCCACACGGTCTGAAAGCAACTCCAGAGCGGCCACAGGCCACAGTGTGTGAGGCAAAGCGAGGGCCGCAGGCGGGGGGGCTCCAGACCCCGGCCCAGCCCAGCCTTGCTTCCTCCAGAGCGTCTCCGCGCACCCTGGGAGCCCACGGAAGAGCCACAAGGAGCGGCGACGGACGGGGGACAGCCTCCTCTGTCCCCAGCGGCCACCCTGACCACACTCCAGGGAATAACCTCCTCTCCCGGCCCCTCAGGGACACTCTGGAGAATTCCGGGCATTAGAAACCCAGGCCGGTCCAAAGTTCAAAGGCACGCCGCAGTCTGTCTCCCCGGCTTCCCCAGGGTCTCGAAGCGCGGAGGGAGGGTGGTCTTCGGGCCCTGGGGCTCCGGCCCCTCTGCCGCATGGGGGGCGGGAGGAGCACCGGTGAAAGGAGGGAGGAGGAGCTGTGGGGAACCGGCTGCCCTTGTTGGCGAGCCCCGCCTTGCCCTGGCCGGTCCGTCGGCTGTGGGGGGCCCTGCAGAGATGGCCCTGCATAGACTGCCCAGGAGGAGGGTGGTCCCAGCTGCAGGAGGCCAGCAAGGGGCACCTCCCCTCACGTCCCAGGCCGAGGGGCTGGGGCCAGTCCTCCTCAGATGGGGAGCGATCACGGGCCACAACACCCTCTGGATGTTGCTCCCACGGAAGAAAAGAGGGACAGAGCAGTCACCCCAGTTTTTACTGCCTTGGCCCAGGACTGACAGTCACTTGGCCAGAACTCGTCAATGCCCCAGCTCCACTTGGAGGGAATACCGGAACCCGCTTGTGGGCTGCTGAGTAAACCCTAACTGTATCTGCCCAGTGTGCATGGTTTCTAGGGATGCAAATCCTCGCACAGCCTCCTCCATCCTTGGAGCCCCCAAACCCCCTGCTTAGAGAGGGGCAGCCAGTGGGCTATGCTCCCAGCGCCTTTCTGGGTCTGAGGGCCTCGGGTGCGCTTGCTCTGGTCCAGCATCCCCTCTGCCCTTGGCGTCCCTTCCCCACGGAGCCACCCTGAGGTCTCCTCCCAGAGCTGCGAGAACTGGGGTCGGGGGTGGTTAGAGAGGAGAGGGGTGTCTCCAGCCAGGCTGGCACCTGCGGAATTCTCCAGACCACCAGCAGACCACAGTCATGCCAAGCTCTCCCAACAGGCCGGCGGGTCCATTGCACGCCAGTCCGACAGCGAGGCACAGAGCACATGTGCTGACTCAACAGCCCAGCAAGGACAGGGGCCGGGAGTTAAAAGGAAGAGGCTCCCAACCTCCTCCAGAGATTGCTTCCCACTTCTCTCACTTGCTCAGGGCGCAGGGGAACGAAATGCCACAAGGAGATGCTTGAAAAGCTCTTTGCCTCAAATCCTCCCCCTCTCTCTCCATCATCAGATGCCACGGACCCTGGGAGGCGTGGACAGAAATACTCTTTGGCTCCGTGGGGCTGGGTGGGCTCAGCATATACAGCTCTCGGTGCGAGGCGGGCTACACAGTAGCTTTCTGCCCTCGTCAAAGCCTCCAGATAAGATCGCATCGGGGTGAAATCGCTCTGGAATCCGACAATGGTGATGACGTCACAATCTTAGGAATATACTAAAAACCACTGGGTTGTACAGTTTAAAGAGGTGAATTTTTTGGTTTGTGAATTCTATCTCAATTTTTTTTTTTTTAGTAAGAGGGGGTAGTTCTCATCAGAAGAAAGGATTCCAAGGATGAAAAGAACACAAAATCACCAGGTGGCTGATGTCCAGGGCCCTGCCACCTAGGCAGCCTGTAGTCTGGGGCCCGGGCTCAGCCTCCTGAGAGCTGGGGCTCTCTGGGTTATTAATGGGGGACCATCGCCACCTAGTGTTCACCTAGTGGATAAACAGCAGGAAAATGAGGCTGGTGGAGGAGAGGAGGGCTGGGCAGAGGCTGAGACACCCCATCCAGCCCAGGAACATTTCCACCTTCCCTCCTCCCAGAATTACACACCAGCGGGAGCAGTTGTTCAAAAAGAGCCACTGCTTCACCCCTGTGTTAATAAGATTTGAGATGTAAAATTTGAAAATTTGTTATACTCACAAAATAGGGGCTGCTCAAGGTCCAGAGGGCCCCCGGACCAGCTGTGAGCCCACGGGTCACTCCCTGGCCCTCTAGAGGCCAGTCTCAACTAAAAGTGAAGGGGGTAAAGAATGTGGAAATGCAAAAAAAAAATAAAGTAAAATAAAATGCACTTTAATTCAAAAAAAAAAAAAAAGTGAAGGGAGTGGTCCCATCAGGAGATACACACAGTGCCTACCTGGCCAGGTGAGGGGCTGACACCCTGGTGCTCCTGGGTCATCTGGGGCACCCAGCAAGCCAGCTCCAGCAGGATGCCAGGCCCAGGGGCCCAGAACACAGCTATCTGTTCATGGGAGAATCCAGAAGTCGAGACAATATCTAAAATCTCTCAGGTTTTTATCTGCAACTGGTTCCATCTTATTCAAGGACTATGAGCAGAAGACACAACATCGCTTATGAGCCACTCCCGCAAGAAATGCAATAACCTGTCGGCGGAAAATCAGGCAAACCTAAAATAAGGGACATTACACAAAATAACTGGTTCGTGCTCCTCAAAAATAGGAAGATGAAGAAAGACAAACACTGAGTGATTGTTCCAGATTTAAAAAAAAAAAAAAGTAATGAGACAAGACAACTAAATGCCGTGCATGGCCTAGTATTAAATACTAGATCCAGCGGAGGGAAAAGGATTGCCAGAAAGGATGGTATTGGAACAACTGGCAAAATGTAAATATGTCTGTATATTAAATAATAGGATTGTATCAGAGTAGAATTGGATGAGGGCACTGTGGTAGGGATTGTTGGAAATTTTAGGGGTAGAGGGTATGACGTCTACAACTAACTCTCAGTTAAGGGAAAAAAAATGTGTATATAATGAAAGCAAGATGTGGCAAAATATTAATAGTTGGGCTTTAAGCTATTGTTGCAACTCTTGGCCTTTGTACAATTGTATACTTTGTACTGCTGCTGTTACATTATTGTTTATATGTTTGTTGCAACAATATGTTCGGAATTACTTCAATTTTTCTTAAGATGGTAAGATCTAGCCTAGGACCACGAGTTTCCACCTGCAGGGTTGGGTGCCTCCCAGGGGCTTGCAGGTCTGACTCAGGGCGGAATGGGTGGTGCTGCAAAGCCCAGGTGCGGGAAAAGCCTCTGCCGGCAGCTCAGCTCACCCGACACGTCTCTCTGTTCATCTCTGTCCCTTCCCCTCTCTCCGCAGGAGGTCAGCCTCCTCCTGTCCTTTTCAGATTCACCAGCAGGGCCTGGGGGCCGAGAGCAGGGACAGTCCCAGGCCACCATCGGGTGTGGTTCCAGTTACATTCCAGTCCCAGCAGTGTCCCCAAGTCCCTGGGTGACTTTTCAGAGATCGGCTCAGCCTCCCTGAGCCCCGGTTTCCATAGTGATAAGATGCAGCAGCAGCTATGATAAGATGTCATCCATGGATAAGGGGCAGGAGCCGGGGCCTGGGCAGGGAGGACCTTGGAGGAGCCCGCAGCCCCAGGAGCCTACGTGCAGAGCAGGCGTAACTGGAGAGGGGCGCCTGGGTCGCCTCAGCAGGGTGTGTTGGCTCAGAAGATAATGCTGATTGAGTACGCATCCCCCTCCCTTCCCAGGCTATCTCCTCATTACCCGCCATGCTGTAGTCACCCCCAAATCTCCTTGGCTTCCAAGACCCAAAAATCTACACACTCAGCTCCAGGGGTTTCCTTTGGCTACACTGTTTCTAAAGCATCTGAATGTGACCAGTTAGTTCCTTACAGGCCCGCCCTGCCTCACCTCCTGTACCAGCCGCTTGTTCACACTTCCTGCCGGCGCTGAGACCGCTGGAGTTGGGGTCCCGGCTCCAAGTCCTTGCACTTCAGTTTTTAGTGCCGCAAGCTAGAAACCAGGTCAGCCCAGGAAGCTCTCCCTACACCCCAGCAATGTCTCATCTCTTCTCCAGTCCAGTTCTCTTCCGCGTCCCCGCTGCTCGGTCCCCGTGCAGATCTTTCATGACCACCTCAGCACCACCCTTGTGCTCACTGGCTTCCCGCCTCCAAGCCGCCGTCCAAATGCTGACAGCACAGCCCACCTAAAAGCACATGTCTGACCCTATCATTCTTTTCCTTAGAAATGTTCAACACCTCTCCTGGCCCCGGCCTCCCCACCTAACCCCCTACAGGGTGCTCCAAAGGACCGAAGAAAAGACTACCAACTCTTTTATGTTTATCTCTCACTCCTTAGTCAATGCTTTGGGGCGGGGATTTCATGTTGAGGGATACGTGTATAACTTAAGAGACCTACACCGCAGCTCACGGCAACGCCAGATCCTCAACCCACTGAGCGAGGCCAGGGATCGAAACTGTGTCCTCATGGATACCAATCGGGTTCGTTACCACTAAGCCACAATGGGAACTCCCAAGGATACTTTTCAAAGCGGCTTCAATCCACCGTGGAGAGTAGTTTATGACATAGACTATCATCCCCAATGCCTATTCACACACGCTGAAACTTGCCTGCAAACGTGCTGTGCATGTCATTTCTGCTTGGCTTCCACTGTGTACCTTAATCTATGGGCCAGATAGAAGGCAAACCAAAAAAAAAAAAAAAAACCTTAAAATTTAATTTTAAATGACTTATTCATTTTTTCTTTTCCTACAGACAACACACGAATATAGCCTGATTCAAAAGCCCAGCGTGGGGCCACCCCCAGTGCTAGCCGAAGGGAACAGGTGAGCTGAGGCCTGGAGGCCACTCCGGGAGGGTTCTCCTCTCTGGCTCTTGCCCACCCCCAGCCGGGCTTCCTTAGTTCAGACTCCAGCCTGGGGACTCCCATGCCCTGTTCTGAGAGGTAGGAGTGCTGCCCAGATGGAGGCCAGAGGCCTGGAGCAGCGTAAATGCCAGTGTCAGTTTTCCTTTTTCTTCAGCTTATATTGCATGTGGCCCTGGGTCTGTGCAGTCTCTGATGTTTGGGCTCTGCTCAGGCATTGGGACTTGTCGGGAGGACACCAGTGACCCTGGGTGGGCCTCTCTGGGCAGGAAGGACGAGGTTCTGCCCTTATCTCGTCACATCAGCTGTGGCCAACCTGGGAAGAACTATTTGAGTAAGATGGGTCCGTTTGCCCCCATGGGCCTGTATCCCAGAGCGCAGAGACTCCAGGCACAGATGGATAGACAGACATATGCACACAAGTCCTACCCAGGGAGTTCCCGTCGTGGCACAGGGGAAACAAATCTGACTAGGAACCGTGAGGCTGCAGGTTCGATCCCTGGCCTCACTCAGTGGGTTAAGGATCCAGGATTGCCGTGAGCTGTGGTGTAGGTCACAGATGCAGCTGGGATCTGACATTGCTGTGGCTGTGGCGTAGGCCAGCAGCTGTAGCTCCAATTAGACCCCTAGCCTGAGAACCTCCATATGCCATGGGTGCGGCCCTAAAAAGCCAAAAAAAAAAAAAAAAGGCAAGTCCCACCCAGCAAATGTCCATCCTAGGTGGGAGGTTCTACTTATCTGCATCTTACAGATGAGGCAAGTGGGAACACAAAAAGGTTACATAACTAGTCCAAGGTCACACAGGCTCAACAAGTCTGCTTATCACCTCCCAACCGATGCCCCCTCCTTCAGCAGGCAGGATGTCACTGACCCCTGGCGCCTCCTCCCTCACGTGGTCGAGGATCCAGGAAGCCCCATTCTTCCCAGGAGGAGGTCACAGCACAGCGTGAGATGGTCCCCAAAGATCTCACAAGGTATTTTATGGCCAGGTGAGTCTATTCCCACCTTATACACGGGACACAGTTTACCCCCAAAACCTAAGCCCGTGATTTCTGGAGCTCAGTGGAAAAATATCTCCCAGTCCAGCCTAGAATTCAGTCTGAGCCCAGAAGGCATCTCTGCCCAGGAAAGAGGTCATGAGAGTGCGGCCAAGTCCCACTCCCTGCCCAGCCCAGCCCGAGCCGGATCGGGAACCAGCTCATCCAAAGGCGTGCTGGACCAGTCCACCCGGCCCTGCCAGGCCAGAGCCGTGCAGGGTAGCCCACACGAAGCCCAGAGCTAAGCCCAGCCTGTCAACCAGCCCATCCCAACAGCTAAAGACGCCTGGTCGGGAGCTTTCCAGAGCCCAGCCCTATGCTTAGCACAGCCCACGGGAGAGTTCAGCCAAGAGTCAGAGCCCAAGACCAGGCCAGCCGGCCATAAAACCAGAGCTCAGGGCTTGATCTTAGCCACTGCCTAGCAGGCAGCATGTTCACCCTGGCCTGGAGTCACCACCCCCTCTTAGGACCCCCAGCAGCTCAAAGCCTCCTCAGGGCCTTCGCTGTGCAGTCCAGCCCAGAGGTTCACCTGGGCAGCCTAACAAAATACCCTGGCAGAAACTAGCCCACCTGGCCCATAGAGCACAGGGACCTCCCCTCGGGAGTCAAGCAGGAAGCCTGGGTCCCTGCGGGACAGCCGGCTGAGCTAGCTCCCTGGACACCATATCAAAGCTGAGAGGGTGTGCCCCTTCCTCCCCAAGGCTGTGCAGCTTCCTGAAAAGAGCTAAGCATGCCAGAGACATCCAAGAAGACCAAATCTGAGACTCTGGAGATTGTTTTCTCAGTAAGGACTGGATGTCTAGCAGCTTCTCTGGGTGGGGAACAGCCGAGGGAGGGGAGGTTCTGCATCTTAGAAACAGCGCAAGAATCTGGCTTCAAGGGACCCTTGGCTCATCGCTGCTGTAGCTAAAGCTCCCCCAGAGCCCAGAACAACCTGAGAAGGTTGAAAGGGCCAACCAAGTGGCTTTAAAAAAACACCAC
>PVHT021183583.1:5512680-5579936 GCA_004024745.2 Catagonus wagneri
GGTTAACGGTCCGGCGTTGCCGTGAGCTGTGGTGTAGGTTGCAGACGCGGCTCGGATCCTGCGTTGCTGTGGCTGCGGCGCAGGCCAGTGGCCACAGCTCCGATTAGACCCCTAGCCTGGGAACCTCCACATGCCGCGGGTGCGGCCATAAACCCGCGGCCATAAAATGACAAAAGGCAAAAAAAAAAAAAAAAAAACACCACCAGTGACCATGCTGTTGAGTTTTGCCTCCTAAATCTGAGGAGTGGATGGTTAACAGGTCTGCCTCTTGAGCCAGATGACCTGAATTTGAATCCTGGACCTTTTCCTTCTACTTGTGTGACCTTGGACCGGGGTCCCAACCTCTCTGTGCCCTCATCTTCTCTTTCGTAAGGTGGGAATAAATAGTATCTCCCTCTAGGGGTGCAATTCAAGGTATTTTATGGCTAGTGTTGCCCAGTCACCAACCATGTGGGACAAACCTGTGCTGGAGCATGGCCCCCAGAGTGGTTTTGCTGGGCCAGCAGTTGACCGTTCTGGTGGTGGACTATGGGAAGTCCAGTGGCCAGGACAGCTGGGGCCACACGATCCCCATGTGAATGGAGCTATCCAATACAGAGGCCGGGTCAGCTATGACCACCCAACTCATCCCTAAGCCAATATTAGGTGTTGTCTCTGATGCATAAGGAAGTGTTATTAGCAGGAGTTTACAGCTGAGCAAAATCAAGGCTCAGAGAAGATAAAGACTCCAGGAAGAGGTGAGGTCAGGATGTGAACACACATCTATCCAACTCCACGTTGACCATGGACATGAGAATGGGGCCAAGACCAGTTGCCAGGAAAGAGAGGATTTTTCTCATACCGTAAGGTGGGTGATGCTGTGGGGGAGGGGCAGAGAGGCAGGTACTGACCCATATGAAAGGGATTCACCAAGGAAGGACCCAGGTCCCTCTGAGGTAGAAGAGAGTCCCTGTACCTGAGAGGGTAAGTGACCCCATCCAGTTCATCTGAGAGAACATCTGGGAACTTTCTATGTGTCCCCTATGGCCTAGCTGGCCTTGCCCAAGAGCCCTCAACTTCCTGGCTTCTGAGTGCCTTCAGGATCCAGGAGGAGGCAATGCTTGGAGACAAGTGGCCCCCACCAGCCCTAAGGGAAAGGCCAGGGGCAAGGCTGAGAGCCTTGGAGGCACAGGACAAAGTTTCAAGAAGCCACAGGGGAAGCAGCATGCTGGGGGCAGGACAGAAGCTGACAGCAGTGACCAGGTTTGGCCCTGACGTGGAGGCTGACATGACAAGAACAGCAGGCTCCATAAAAAGAAAACATTTGATGTGGTTGGAAAAGGGAGAGAATAGGGATTAATGTCGGTAACGTGCTTAGAATAGTGCCTGGCGCCTAGTAAACACACTCACTGATATTTGGAGGTACAGGTGGAGATGCCAGAGATGGTGGATCAATCAGGGCTCTCAAGAGAAACAGAATCAATAGCACGTGTATACACAGAGATTTGTTTTAAGGAATTGGCTCACATGAGTATGGGGGCTGCCAACTTCAAAGTCTGAAGTATGGGCCAGCAGGCTGGAGACCCAGAGAAGACCCCAGCAGACTGCTTGCTACAAAATTCTCTCTCGCTCTGCAGAAGATGCGTCTCTTCGTTTCAACTGATTGGGTGAAACCCACCCATCTTAGGGAGGACAATCTGCTTTTCTTGTAAGAAATTTAATTGTGACTCTCATCTAAAAGTACCCTCGCAGAAACATCCAGAATGTTTGACTACACATCTGGTCACTGTGGCCTGCCAAGTGGACACGTGAAATTAACCATCACACATAGAGATGAAAAAGATGGGTGTGGAAGGCAGAATAATGGCCCTCCATCCTAACCCCCATGCCCCAGTGAATGTATTACCTTACACGGCGAAAGGGACTCTGCAGACATGATTAAGATTATGGATCTTGAGATGGAAGATTACCCTGAATTATCTGGATCAGCCCAATGGACTCGCATGAGTCCTTTCATGCAGAAAGCTTTCCTGGCTGAGTCAGAGAGTCTCTAAGTAAGAAATAGTCGATCTGTCATTGTTGATTTTGGAGATGGAAGAAGAGGGTCATGAGCCAAGAAATGTGGCAGCGGCTAGGAGCTGGGAATAGCCCTAGGCCTCGAGGATCCGAATTCTGCCAACAACCCAAATAAGTAAGGAAACAGATTCTCCCCTAGAGCCTCCAGAAAAGAACACAGCTTGCTGATACCTTGATTTTAGTCTGATGAGACCCATTCCAAATTCCTGACCCAAAAAACTATATGATAATACATGTGCGTTGTTTAAGCAACAAAATTTAGGATGAGCTATCGCAAGAGCAGTGGAGACACAGAAACAGGTGATGGAGATGGAGGCTAGAAACATTAATAATATGCACACCCCTGAGATTTGCCCTTCAAATGTCCTAGGACCTGGTTCCTTGGGACTTGTGCAAACTTCCTTGAAAACTACGGTCACAAAAATTCCCAATCAAGAGTTGTCCTCAGTCGGGGAAAGGACAGCTTCAGCAATCCCCACCAAAGAAAGGATAGAAAGATACTCATATTTGGTAGGTGCCAATTATATGCCAGTTCTTTATATACTGGGTTCGTTGCCTGTGTTTTGTCATTTTATTTACAGGAACCCTGTAAATGAAAAGGTTTATGCATTCTTGTATGCATTTCATAAGTGAAGAAAGAAAAAGCCACTTGCCCCAGTATATACAGCAGGGCTCGAGTCCAGGATCCCCTGGGACTTTCCACAGCCTAAGATCTGCACCAGAAATTAGGAAACTACAGCAAAGGGCAGTGCTGCTGCTGCACTGACAGAAGCGATGGAAATAGCAGGACTGCTGCCTGGAGCCCAGATGATGGAAAGGAAACACAGAAAACGCTGTGAGTCCCCTGGGCTCCATCGCAGGGTGAGAATCATGGGCTCAACTGTAAAATGAACAAAACTCACACGTTGAAGTCCTAACCCCTAATACTTCAGAATATGACTGTATTTAGAGATACACTATTTAAAGAGATAAAATGAGGTGATCAGCATGTGCCTAATCCTGTATGCCTGGTATCCTTACAAAATTTGGACATAGATCCACTCAGAGGGATGAACATGGGAAAACACAGGGAGAAGGCAGACGCCTGCAAGCCAGAGAGGCCTCAAAAGAAACCAACCCTGCCCACACCTTGATCTCAGACTTCTAGCCTCCAGAACTGGGAGAACATAAAATTCTGTGGTTTCAGTCCCCCAGTCTACGGTACTTTGTAAAGACAGCCTGAGCCGACCAACACAGTGAGGATGACTTAGGGTCCAAGACCACTGATTTTTCTGTCCACATCCCCGGAAAGTCCCCGAGGCTGGTGTGGCCAGAGGCACTACTTTAAGTGGCTTGTCTGAAATAATCACGTCCCTTCAGAGCGTCCTCCTCCACTGCTACCTCGATAAGAATACAGGAAGCTGACATTGGCAGCAGCAGCTGTGACACTGCTCATCCAGCCTCTAAACAAATACGCCTCTCACATGTCAGGACTGTCATGGGGCAACAGTGATGGAGAAATGCAGATAAACTGGTATTTTGGGGTGTGCTTGATATATTCTAATTTGTACTCAGCACCCATTTGCCGTATCTGTTATATTTCCACATCCACTAATGCAAAGGGAGAGAATGCTAAAATCTATATTCCCAAGGGTCCCCTCACTGCCAAGGTTCAGGATACAGTTGAGGGTCGGCCAATGAGACCCAAATGCATGAGATCTGGAAGACGGGAGAGAGGCCAGAGGAAGTTTCAACAACCTGGCACACACAGGCTCCAAGAGATAAGGGTTTGTACCGTGTCTGGACACCAAGCATCGCTGTTGCCCACAGCCTCCCGACCCTGCAGAAGCAGCTGCCTGACCTCAGAGAAATCACAGCTACAGTGGCGGCCCCTCAGTCCCCTTCCTCCAGCCCTTCTGACATTTTTATAAGTACTTAATAACGGTATTAAATGCCTTTCTGCTTGAAACACCCAGAGTGCGGAGAGACCAGTCAACCACAGTGAGAAAAATGGCTGTGAGGCCCCTCGGTCTGAATGAAGTACTTGGGATGAAGTTCAAACCAGAAATAAATGTGACTTTGGGCTTGATGCCATTTGCTGAACAAATAGAATCCTCCAGAATCCCCTGGAAAATATGAGGAGAGGAAAGGAAGTGCAGAGAAAATAATTTTTCATTGTCTTTTCTGAAGGGACATAAAACACTTCAGAAGGTTAAAGCTTTGCCTAAAGAGGGAAGGAGAAAAAAACTCTAATTCTTGTCTAAAACACATTTATCGAGTACTTACTGGTCAGGCCATGAATATTTATTGAGTACTATGTGCTGAATTTGGTTCTAGGACAATTACAAAAATTATGTTCGAGATAAAATACCCTATTACTCATTTGAGAGCATTTCCTTCAGGTATTTCTGGTTATATGGCATGAATATATACCTAATGCTTTTCCAAAGTGCTAACCAGCTCTCTGATACTATAAATTGAGTAAATTTATAGTAAATTGATCACTATCTGTGATCTCTGCTTTAGCATACAGTACATTCTACTGGCTCTAAACAACTGGCTCTAATTTGAGTTTAACTATTGGGCCTAAAATGTTTCATAGCTTCCAACGTTCTTCTTTTCTTATGCGGAAGGAAAATCAAAATGGAGCCGACTTCCCATCATGGCACAGCAGGAACGAATCCAACTAGGAATCATGAGGTTGCAGGTTCGATCCCTGGCCTCGCTCAGTGGGTTGAGGATCTGGTGTTTCCATGAGCTGTGGTGTACGTCACAGGCATGGCTCAGATCCTGCGTGGCTGTAGCTGTGGTGTAGGCTGGCAGCTACAGCTCTTACTTGACCCCTAGCCTGGGAACCTCCCTATGCCATGGGTGCGGCCCTAAAAAGACCAAAAAAAAAAAAAAATTGAGGGAGTGTTGCTAAGAGAGCTGTCTACAACAGACCCGGAAGGCCACTGAGGTAGTGCAACATGATGTAGGCATATCTCAGCCTGGCTGGATTCTGACATTCTGACCGCTTAACAAAGGCATCCAGAAGGTCTGTCAGAAACTCAACATACTTATCAGACCCTTGACCTAAAATCACTGTGATAGCCTATCTACTTATCAGACCCCTGCCCTAAAATAGCTCTTGATTCCTTAAGGACAAATATTTCCTGATTGTCAGAGTCAATCACAGTTCTCACTGAGCAGCTTTAACAGCCTCGTGGTTTTTTGTCTTTATCAGCCCCTGACTCTTTCTCTTCTCTGGAACACTCTGTTTTACCCAAATCTGGGTCTGCTGACTTGCAATTCTGAAGCCCCCAAAATAAAGCTCTGTTCTTTGCAGTCTTGAGATTGCTTATTGTGTGATGCTTAAAATATGTTATGGTCTAGCCTTTTGGTTCATTCTATTAGTCAGCTTTTGCTAGATGGTGCTACAGTAACACAGTCCCAGTGGCTTACGACTGCAAAAGTCAGCTAGGGTGGTTCCTGTCACACTGCTCCATGAGGTTTTGCAGTCCAGGACCCAGACGGAAGAAGCAGCCCCCATCCCGACAGGGCTGGGCTCAGAGTAAAGGGAAAGAAGTAAGAGGGTTTTAGGGACTCACAACACCTTGTAAAGCTTCTGCTCACGCACCATTGGCCAAAGCAAGTCACATGACCAGGCCCAATGTTGATGGATATGGGATGTATATTCCTCCCACAGGAAGGCAATGGACAGGACGTATGGTTCTCTTACAGAACGAGGAAATGCTTCACTGAAAAAAAATACAGTCTACCATGTTCCTCCAGTTGAACTGTAACATTCTTTTGCTAAAAATCCACTAAGAATGCCTTTGGAACTTTTACTTTACATGACATTGGAAATACAATCTACAGCTTGGTGACTACAGATAATAACACTGTATATTTGAAAGTTGCTAAGAGAGTAACATCACAAGAAAAAAATATAATTATACATGGTGGCGGATGTCAACCAGACTCATCGTGGTGATTATTTTGCAATATACACAAATATTGAATCATTATGCTGTATACTTAAAACTAACATAATGTATTCAATTATATATATCTCCATTTTTAAAATGCATTTACAGTTTTTTAATTTACATGACATTAAGCATTTACACTAACTGAAAATAATATACTACTCTTTTTCTCCTTTGCCACACCCATGGCATAAGGAAGTTCCCAAGCCAGGAACTGAACCTGTGCCACAGCAGTGACTCAAGCCACAGCAGTGACAACACCAGATCCTTAACCCAGCAGGGAACTCTGAAAATAATATAGTTCTTATATTAATCTACCAACCAGAAACATGGCATTTACCCCCATTCGTTCATGACCTGTGGTCTTTTGGTAAATATCCTGCCTCTCACATTCCTTGTGTGTGTGTGTGTGTGTGTGTGTGTGTGTTTGAAACCACCATAAACACTGTCGTTTTCCCCATGTAGATTAAAGAGCTAAATATAAAAATATCATATAATAGAACTAAAAGAATAAAATTGAGTAATTATCACTTCTTTGATGGCATTATTACTTTTTAAGCTTTGGAGTAATAGAAGAAATCACAGATGAAAAGAACATCAGTGTAAAACACATAAAGGACGTGAAAGTAGTACAATTAAAATTAAAAGGGAGCTACATAATTGCTTGAAATATGACCAATAAAGTGTTAATTTCCAAATCTCTGGCATATGTTTACTGGCGGGCAGTGAACTGGGGAAAGGAACGGTCCTCAAAAGAGAAAACTCAATTCTCAGACAAGGGAATGCCTATTTTTAAACAGTTCAACTTCACGGCAGTCAAAGATATGCAAATTAAACTACCACCAAAAAATCATGTATTCATTGCACATGAGCTCAAGAACCTTTTCCATTATCATATCCAATGCTAGTGAGGTTGCAGTAAAAAAAAAAAAAGGTATCTTACATATCGTAGCTGGAACAATGTACATGAGAACTGCTGGAAACCCCTCTGCAAAAAAAATTTTGAATTGTCACCCAGAGAGCCTCAAAAAATGCCCATACCCTTTGACCCAAAGATCCCACTTCTAGGAACCTGACCTCAGGAAATTATTCAAAAGAAGAAAAAAAGGCTAATTTAAACTATTCACTGCAGGAAATTCCCTTGTGGCACAGCTGATTAAGGATCCCACCACGCTGCAGCTGAGGCACAGGCAGCAACGGCGATGCAGGTTGGATCCCCGGCCTGGGAACTTCTGCCTGCCTCAGACACAGGAAAAAAAAAAAAATTCATTGCAATTTTAGTTGTAAATATGAAACAGCAATATAGTATGGTGAACAAAACAAAGGGTTTGGTTTCAAAAAGATGGACTCAAATTCTGTTTAGACGCCTTCCTTCCTTCCTTTGTTATCTATGGTCTCGTAAGCTGCTGCAAGGACTGAATGAAATGTATGTACCGAACTGTTATGTAGCTGAATATAAAAGACAGTTTTATTATTTCTATCATCCAAATGAGGACTTTGGAACAGCCCACACCAGCAACCACAGGAAGAATGTTATGTGAAACAGGGTACATCCGCCCCATGGAGAAGGGTGAGCCATTAGGGACCACAATTATGAAGATAATGGAGCAAACTGAAAAAACACTCCTGATTTTTTTTCAGGCAGGAAACAGAAAGATGTTACAGCAATGTAAATCTGCACATGTGAATGAGAACAAGGAAGAAAGATGGGGGGTGAAGATGGCTAATCTACACTGGGGTGGTAGATTATTGGCAGTCTTTTCTTTTTTTTTAATTTCTCTTATCACTATGATTTGTTTGTGCAATGAATACAAGCCGGGCACAGGGAGAATTGCCACTGAATTCCATCACATGCTTCCTTTCTTCTTCTGAGACAACTGAGTGCTGGTTCACTGCCTTTCCTGTGGATGGGACGGATGATGGGAATAGCTCTCCCGCCATCACCTCAGCCTTGGTCCCTTAGATGACCATCTGCTAGATCGTCGTGTATTCCACTTCATTCAATCAGAACACTTTTTCTGAGCAACTGCTTTAGACCAAGTTCTTCAATGAAGAAAGAGGCTAAAGGGGCATGTACATTGGTAGGGGTCAAATCTTGCCTCCCACGGGAGCAGAGAAGGGGGCCCATATGGCAAAGAGGGGGGCTGAAGCCTTCACAGAAGGAAAGCAGGATGGCCTGGGCGAGATGTGGGTGAACCTCTTCCATGGGTGTCAGAGCTCAGCATGGGTGTGGGCTCAATAAACATTTATTGAATTGAATTGAACTGAGGGAGACTCGTTCCCATCTCCGCCCTTTCCTATTCCAGCCTAAGGTCAAGGATAAGTCCCAGTCCTCCTGCAGAGCCCTGCACTTTTCTCCCAGGGCCCCCTTCACCACGGCCTAAGCCCAAACCAGCCCTCTGGTCTCAGCTCCTCGCTCTTGGAAAGTGTGCTAGAAAAAGGCCCTAGCAGTCCCCTAAAGACCTCCAGGTCTTTAATATTCACTAGACAAAAATTCCAGATCCGGGGAATACTGATAAAAACCACTCACCCATTTGTAAAGTCATTTGTTGAAAAAAGGCAGGGGCAGGGGAGAGGGGCCTGTAAAGAAACAAGAAATGATCTCATCTGGGTTTAGATTTAATCAACCCCTTTTAAGGAAAGATGCTAAATTAGGGGAGGATGCTAACAGGCCAGGGTGTCCGCCTGGTCTCCGTTGTCATTCCTCCTCTGCGGAAGCTGAAGATGCGTCACCCCCCCTCCTGTTTGTGTGACGGCCCCGCTGCGATCAATAGTTGCTTATTTTTCTTACTATTTTCAAGCAGTGCCTCTAGAGAAGCCATTAAGCAATTCGTTTGGCCAAACCATGGACATTTTCCAGCTCAATTCTGGAGAAGCACTACCCTCTCCCAACCACACTGTATGGAAATGTTTGAATGCGGATTGGCTTAAAAGAAAAAAAAAATTCCTCCTGCTAGACTGGCAATAATAGGTTTCCCATCCTTGTTATTCATCTTAATGCTGAAATCAGATTTTATAGCAATTTCAAACTTGCTTCAAGCCACATCACATCACAAGGTCAAGTCAGGGAGCAGTCAGGCTCCCCTGGGAAGACAGGCTGCCAGGGTCCCTCACACCTGATGGCCTCAAGACTGACTCCTCGACTGCCTGTGTTTTGTGCCAGAGCCCTGACTCTCCTACTCAAAAACACACCCCACGTGCTCACATCCACGGGTGAGCCTCTGCGAGTCATTGATGTGTGACTCTGTATTTTACTTACAATGCTCTATTCATTCAGGGATGTGTTTTGTGAGACACGGGCCATGCCAGCGGTGTGCAGAGTCAAAGGAGGGAATGGGTGAAACCAAGAAGACTGTTCAGAAGATTCGGTACATAGTGAGGTAGAAAACACAGTGTCCTTGCTCCCATCTTGGGCACGAGAGACACCTGGGGACCAAATGGCACACGGCACTAAAGTCCATCCCCCCATTTCTCTATTAGGGGAGAAGCCCTGGTTGGTAGAGTGACATAAGATTCCATAGAACTGGAACTACGTCTAACTACTTGTGCTGGAACAGGATGGAGGATAATGTGAAAAAAAGAACGCACATAAATGCACAACTGGGTCACTTTGCTGGACAGCAGAAATTGACAGAGCGTTATAAATCAACCGTAACACAGAAAATTGTTTAAAAGAAAAAAATAAATAAATAAGGATTCAAGAGAACTGGACCCTTTTTGGCTCTCTCCGGGGGCTTGAAATGATTCCATGGGCTGGAAGGGCTTTTCCCCATAAGAACAAAGCTGGGGGTCAGAGTGAAGTTGGCTCCTCAGGGCAGGTTCTGTTGGTGACTTAAACGAAAGGGCCAGTTCCAACCAGCTACTGCCGTGTAACAGACCACCCCCAACTCAGTCACTTAAAACATCTTTTTTTTTTTTCCCCTAATGAACCTGCCGTGTGTGCAGGACTTGGCCAGGGTACCTCACCTCTGCCTCACTCAGTGTAGCAAAAGGGCTGAGACCACCACTTGCCGAATCCTGGTTCCAGCCTCTTCCTGATGACGAGTCACTTTTCTGGCCTTCTTGGGTTCTGGGAGATGCTTCCACAATTTTAGAACAGATTCCAGTTTTCTGGCGTAAAAGGAGATCTGTCATCGCCCAACTCCTGGGGAGACCACTCACACAGTGTCTCAAGATAAATGCTCTTCACGTGTCATGCAAGGTGAAGAGTGCCCCCTGGAGGTGTGCAACAGAGGCCCTGGAGATGGCCAGACCCAACGTCTGGCCTGATCATCCCTCATGACAAACGATGGAAACAGAGCCTGGGACTCCAGTCCCCCCGGTGATGTCAGATATCACGGAGATCCCCTCTCTGGGACTCGGTCATCCATTTGTCAAAAGAAGAGCGGCGGTGTGTGTGTGTGTGTGTGTGTGCGTGTGTGTGGCCTGAAAATTCCTTTCAGTCCTGATGCTTGTGATGCTGGTGTTCATTTTGAGAAGGTGCCCTGGAAAACAACACCTTGCGCCCTTGTCTCAGGAAAGATTCCATTTAGTTTCCTTGTTAGAAAACCTGTCGGGCTTCTGGTGGGTGATTTGTGCTGAAAGCACCTCTGCAGCAGGGTGCTGAGGTTCCCTCTCTGCCCCCTTTTTTTCAACTCCTTTGGGCTCAGTTGGCCTGGGAGCAACAGGATGGAATAGGGATATTTAATAGCTGCCTCCGCAGGCTCATTTTTCAATACCCACTTAGAGTTGGCCTTAGGGTTAGGGTTGGGGTTAAGGTTAGGGTTAAGGTTACTTTTAGGACTGAGGCTAGGGTTAAGGATAGGCCTAGGCTAAAGCAGGCTAGAATTAGGTTGGCACCAAGGCCAGGACTCAGGCTAGGGTTAGGACGATGATTAGGGTTAGTCTTAGAGCTGTGGTTAGGTTCAGTATAGGACTCATGATAGGGTTCTAGTTATGTACAGGCTTAATTTTAGGGTCACACACAGGCTTCCTGATGCTGCCTACACTCCTACCTATCCCACGACCTTCCCAGTCTCTTCTGCATGTCTCTCCTTCTTCCCAGTCTTTAAATACTGGTGTTTCTGGAGCCTCCATCCACCCTGTTGGCTTCCTTAAAAGCCTCTACCCCAGACGGCGCCTTCATACAAATTAGAAATAGTGGGCTCCCATTCAAGTTCCTTCACTTCCGTCTTCCAGAAAAATGTCTTAGTTTACCGACTTTTCCTTTAGACATTATTTACTGACAGCTAAATACACAGATCTTAAATTTACAATCCAATCATTTCCAACAAATTCACATACGCAGGTAACCCGCACCTCTATCAAGACCCAGAATATCCCACCACCCTTACGCCAGAAGCAATTATTGATCTGATTCCCATCACTCTCTACTGGTTTCACCTGTTCTTAGAACTTCACATAAATCAAATCATACATTGCATAGCTTTGGTGTAAGGTTTCTTTTAAACAGCAACTGTTTTTCAGGTTTATTCATGTTGTCACGTTGTCATGACTTTTTTAGTACAAGGCTAAGACTGATTTTTTTTTACTAGGCAGCACTTTATTGCTATGCGGCTAAGGCTTGTCACAGTAAATGCACAGATCTAGCCTGCCTACAGTGTTCGCTCTGACCTCGGTCCCCACGTAAAGTGCTCCTCTGAGCAATCTCGAGTTTTAGATGATGCCTCCCGCTCTTATATTTGCTTTGACTGACTGCAAGGGGGACACATCGTTTATTCCAACCATGGTTTGTGAGAAGAAACCGGATGTCAGCTCCTTCAGCACCCTCCTGTCCAATTTGTGCCAAGAGAAAGTGGACAAGGATGTGACAGGAAAAGGACGGGAGAAAGCTCTTCGGCAGGGAGGGTGGGGTACGGTATCTTCCTGAAAGCACAGAATCTGCCCAGAGCTGGTTTGGCATGGTGGAGCAACTGGCCAGTTTGGAGGTAGGTCCAGCTTGGTCACTTGGCTTCACAACGTTAGGCTAATCACTTAACCTCAACTCATCCACAAAATGTGGAGAACACTCTTGCCAGCAGAATAATAACTGGTGTTTGGGTATTGCCCCGGAGCGCAGAGGAGACACCGAAAAACAGCAGGTACCTGGTACAAGTTAGATGAATGTAATCACGGGTGCATTGTAAACTGTAAAGTGCTTATTAAAGCCTCTGTGCATGGCCTGCAGGGACTCAGACAGGCTGCCCTGTCACTATTCAGGAATCCTGCAAGTTGGCCTCGCAGTGTGATTCACCCACAGCCCTTCCCTGGTCTCCAAGAGTGTTCTCCCAACCTGGCCCCACTGCAGACCTGCCCACTAGAATCTCCAGGCCCAGGCCCAACAGCCCATTGTTTTTAAGCTTCCCAAGTGATTCTGGTGTCCCATCTTGGGACAGTACTATGGAGCCACTGCTCCTTGGGAGAGGATGACTTTTATGTAGTTACCGGGAGACTCACACCCCAGAGGACAGATGCCCCTGGGTCTGCTCACTGATTCGTGCATCTCATTACCTTCCCCAGGTGGACTGACTCCTGGAGGCCAGACGGTGGACACCACCCCACCGCGGTGCAGAGGGTCCCAGCATTGCCAACAAGAAATGCTGTGACAGAGGCATCAGTTCTCACCAAACATGCCACATGTGCCCCTGTGTTTCCAAGCCTCACTTATAGATAAGTTGAAAGCAGGTAGATGGTTTTGACCAACAGGCTGTGAGTAAAAATGACACACGTCACTTCCAAATCAAGGCAGCCGAAGCTAGTGTGCCTCATCCACCTCTCCCTTCTCCTTCCACAGAGAGCTCAGGAATGACGTGTCCTCCAAGGCAGCTCCCTCAGCCTGGATCCCTGAGTGTTTTTATTGAGCAAAGGCTCCTGTCAGATGTAACAGGAGTGAGGAATAAACCTTTGTCGTCCAAGGCATTGAGATTCAAGGCTCTTCTGTGGCGGCAGTTAGCAAGAATTACCCTGACCAGTGCAACTACATATCAAGCAGCCTCTGTTTACTGTAGCCCTCCCCCAACCCTTCATCCATGGGGAAACGTTCCAAGATCCCCCATGGACACTGAAACTGCAGATAATACCAAACCCTAGATATATTTTCCTCATATCCAGACCTATGATAAAGTTTAATTTATAAATGAGGCCCAGTGAGAAAACATCTGAATTGCCAGCATCATGACTCTTGCACTTTGGGACCATGAGTAAGAAAAACAAGGGTCACTGAACAGAAGCGCTGTGATACCGCGGCAGTGGGTCCAGTAACTCAGACGGCTACTAAGTGACTAACGGGCAGGATGCACTGGACAAAGGGATGATTCACGTCCCAGGCAGGATGGAGCAGATGGCGTGAGGTTTCATCTCACGCTACTCAGAATGGCATGCGACTTAAAACTTATGAATTGTTATTTTGGGAATTTTCCGTTTAATATCTTCATGCTGCGGTGGACTGCCAGTCACTGAAACCGCAGGGAATGAGACCACGGAAAAGGAGGAGAAGACCATACTTCCAAATATCTCCCAGAAACTGAAGTGCTCTGCTTCAGAAAAACTAAGAATAGAACTACCACGCGATCCAGCAATGCCACTCCTGGATATTAATATGAAGAAAATGAAGAAAATTAAAACACAAATTCAAAAGGACACATGAGGTGAGTTCCCATCGTGGCTCAGCGGAAATGAATCTGACTAGTATCCATGAGGACGCAGGTTTGATCCCTGGCCTCACCAGTGGGTTAAGGATCCTGTGTTGCTGTGAGCTGCAGCTCGGATCCTGCGTTGCTGTGCTGTAGCGTAGGCTCGCAGCTACAGCTCGAATTTGACCCCCAGCCTGGGAACCTCCATATGCCATAGGTGTGAGCCTGAACAGAAGGAAAAAAATGAAGGAAGGGAAGAGAGGAAAAATACAGCCCCCTTCCCCCCCAAAAGAGGAAGAAACTGAAATGATCTGAACGTTAGCAGAAGACACTGAGAAGGTTTAGCCGCCCCGATAACCACCAGCAAGAATTCCCAAGTAAATAACCAAAAGCTTTGGAATGGCTGTGAAAAAAGTTCTTCTGAACACTCAACGTCAGTGACTTTTAGGACACCTCCCTGCCTAGGACCCCCTCGATGTTAACGGGCAGCCCAAAATTGAGTGACTGGCTGCCCATTCAGTCCTGGTGACTGCACCTAATAAACATTTTATGGACCTATTCAATTGCAGAGCGATGCAGGCAATTAACTTCCATCGTGGTTTTATTGTGGAAAGATGTTGCAAGCTTGGGCCATGAAAGCGGAGCCATGCGTCAGTTCAGGAAACAGGGCTGCCAAAGCCCAGTGGGGTCCATCGTCTGAGCAGGTGCAGAGCTCAGATGGGCTGCTCGTGGCTAATGGGCCGCTCTCAATCTTGCCCACAGTCAGCTGGCATTGAGCCCGAAGGTTCATTCTCCCCACAAAGCTCCTGGAAAATGCTGGACTGAACCAGCCCCCCTCTCCTCACCACCTGATATGGGGTGATACTGAATCACCCCAGAGGGATGCATGGGTTATAAAAACCTGGTATGTCAGCCTTGCTGGCCTGATTCTGTGCCTGCTACAGACTCACTTGCTATGACCGCCGATGTAATGTCACACCAGACATCTGTGGGGGAACATCTATTAAAGAATGGAAGGGGAGACAGAAAGAGAGAGAAATAGGACTTGGGCCACTGAGAGGCCAAAGAGAGGGGTAAGAAGAGGGCAGGCTGACCGATGTCCCTTCCTGAGTCCAGAAGAAAGCGCACAGAGCCGTGTCTCCCCAGCAACAGTCTCTGATTGGTCCCCATCTGTCCACCAGCTGATCTGGGTCTTGACCAGTCCCCCCTGCTGGGCAGAAACATGCAGAAGCTGGGAAATCCAGCTCAGGCTCTCCCTGGCCTCTTGAAGCCCCAGGAGCAGATCAGATCTTAAGAGGCACCAGATACCAAAGACGCTGGTGCCCTGCCCACTCCACAATTCACAACGTATGGTGCTCTGGGGAATCACACTAACCTACATTAATACTAGAATTCAAACAGATTTTTTTCCTTGATTTTCTGATTGCAAAATTCCAGTAAGCTTGTCAAAAGTGAACTCTTCTCTGCCTCTTCATGTGTGTGCTTTTATGAGAGCATAAGAGTGTGCATCTGGGTGTGAGTGAGAGAGTATATGTGTGTGTGTGTGTTTCTGCTTTGCTGGGCTCCTAAATCTATTGCCTAACCCCTGCAGGCTTCCTCTCTGCCAAAGTGTCTCCCTCTGTGGAGGGTCACAGACAGGCTCTGCCGACCCAGGGAAATCGGGTAGAGCCACGGTTTGAGGATGTGGCTGGAAGGCCAGGAAAGCCTGCAGGGCAGAAGCCTGCAAGGGGGAGAGAGTAGAGGAGTGGGGCATGGAGGCAGGAGCTGGATAGGAGGAGGGAGGTCCTGAGGTCTGTCAAGTGATGGCACTTCCCTGGCACAGGTGGGCTCAGACCAAGGGCCCAGAGCCACCACCAGTGTAACTTCCACCACTCCATCACCATAACGAGCTCCTACTCTGTGCCTGATGGTTTGCCTACATTGTCCTTTTAATCCACACAATTGCTAGGTACTCTTGTCCCTAGTTTTACAGATAAGAACTGGAAGCTCAGAGAGGTTAAGTGACTTTCCCAGAGTCACACAGCTAGTAAGTGGCGGGGGCGGGCAGGAGCCAGGATTCAAACTCAGCATTCGAAGGTGCACTTTCTGCTAAGTCACGCTCCCTCAAAGGAAAAATGAGTCAGGGATCAGAGCAGCAGGACTGAGGAGAGGCCAGTGCCAGATGTCTGGAGGTAAGTGATCTCAGGGTCAGTGTGGCAGCGGGACAATATCGCCAAGGACTCTCTCTCTCTCTCCTTTAACTCCACTGCAGAGTAAAGAATCTAACCTTGTCCGAAGAGGTCTTGATATTGCCCTCAGCTTCTGGAAGCTCATCTCTAACAGGAGAGTCTTCATTTACCTGAGGGCTTCAGGCCAACACAGACAGTAACAACGGGATTTAGGGTGGGGACTTTGGGTCACAGGGTATCTGTTGACCTCCATAGGGGCTAGAGATCGGAGACTGATTATCAGCAGCAGTTATGCCTACATGATGAAGCCTCGACGTAAACTCTTGGACACCGAGGCTTGGGCAAGCATCCAAGATTGGCAGTACTGCAGGTGTACTGTTATACTGATACTGGGAGAGTAACACTGTCCTGACTCCACAGGTAAAGGACAACTGGATGCTCCGCGTGCGAAACCCTCCTGCACGCAGCCCCATTTACCTCTTTTATTGGCTGATCTTAATCTGTATCTTTTCACTGAGTACAACAGTTTTCAGTGAGTTCTGATGAAGTAGCAACGCTGAGGATGATTTGGGAGTTCCCTCCGTGGTGCAGTGGGTTAAGACTCTGACCGCAGTAGCTCAGGTCACTGAGGAGGCATGGATTCGATCCCTGGCCCAGTGCAATGGTTAAAGGATCCTGCGTTGCCACAGCAGCTGCAGCATAGGTCACAACTGCAGCTTGGACTCAGTCCCTGGCCTGGAAACTTCCATATGCTACAGGTGTTGCCATTAAAAAAAAAAAAAAAAAAGCTGAGGGTGATTTTGGGGACCCCCTCCCTCAAATATGCAGTTAATGTCAGAAGTGAGGGTGTTCGTGTATGGATGGTTTCCTCTAACTTTACAGACTTTCACATTCACCATCCTCATTATACTGGCTTTTTTTTTTGTTTGTCTTTTTGCCTTTATGTAGAGCTGCACCAGTGGCATATGGAGGTTCCCAGGCTAGGGGTCTAACAGGAGCTGTAGCCACCGGCCTTCGGCACAGCGACAGCAATGCAGGATCCGAGCCACATCTGCAACCTTCATCACAGCTCACGGCAACGCCGGATCCTTAACCCACTGAGCAAGGCCAGGGATCGAACCCGCAACCTCATGGTTCTTAGTTGGATTCGTTAACCACTGAGCCACAAAGGGAACTCCTACACTGGCTTTTAATACCAGGCTAGTTACCTCAGAGTCACAAGATGGCTGCAACTGCAGATGCCATCACATCCTTACACATCCAGATCAGAGGGGTGGGACAGGAAAAGAAGGTCTCATAAACATCTCTTCTTTACCAGGGAGAAAAATCTCTCCACAAAGTCCCGATACACCTCCCTTTACCATCACTACTCTGAACTGGATCACATGGCACCGCTAGATGCAAGGGAGGCTGAAGAAGCAAATGTCTTCAGTTTTCACCTTCTATTATGGAAGAGAGGCAAGGAGGAAAGAAGAGGGAAGAAGAAGGATGTTGGTAGGCTGGAGCAACCAACAGCATCTGCCATCAGAAGTTATTAGTGTTTGGTGCCGCTTGTAGCCAGAGGAAGGAGGTCCCTGAGAGAGGGTACACAGCAGGAAGAGGCGAGAGCCGGACATAACAACAAATGCATGGGAATCAACAAAGAAGCCAGTGCACCAGAGAGGAAAAGAACCATCAGAGAAGTAGGAGGAAGTTGGTAGTGAGTGATGAGCATAGAGCAAGAGAGAGAAGAATTTCTAGAAGGATAAAATGGCCCTCAGGATCAAATTCTGCTGAGAGGTCTTAGAATGGAAAGCCTCAGTAGGTTCGGCTAGAAGGAAGCTTTTAACGGATATATATGTATATGCATGGCTGATTCACTCTGCTGTACACCTGAAACTAACACAACATTGTAAATCAACTATACTCCAATAAAATGTAATTTTTAAAAAAATTATTTTTTTGGAGTTCCCATTGCAGTGCAGCAGAAACTAATCCAACTAGGAACCATGGGGTTGCGGGTTCGATCCCTGGCCTCGCTCAGTGGGTTAAGGATCCAGCGTTGCCGTGAGCTGTGGTGTAAGTTGCAGATGCGGCTTGGATCCCGCGTTGCTGTGGCTGTGGCGTAGGCCGGCAGCTGTAGCTCTGATTAGACCCCTAGCTTGGGAACCTCCATATGTCGCAGGTGTGCATCCTAAAAAGACCAATAATAATAATAATAATAATAATAATAATAATAATAATAATTTTTTATTTAAAAAAAAAGCTAGGGAGGCTTTTCAGGACCTCGATGAGGATGCTCTGAGGGCAGGGAGGGAGCGAACGCCAGGCTGCGATGGGCTGAGGAGCGGCTGGGAGGCACATCACAGGGAGCCATGCGCAGAGACAACCCTCCCAAGTTCACGCTTAGGGAGGAACAAGAAAGAGGCAGTAGCTAGAGTGAGACCTGGAAGGAAGGGGGGATTTTATTATTTAACGCGGGAGGCGTTTGAGACTGTTCGGACGCGGAGGGGCAGGGCGGGTAGTGCGGGAGGCGGACAAAGCAGGACGGAAACCACATGTGCTTCTAAAACCTACTCCGAGAAAACCTTGAAATACTCAGGAATCCACTTGGTTATTTATCAGACATTGACTTTTTATAGATCCTGTCTTCTCAGAGGCACAGAGCAGCCCCGGGTCTTAACCACTCTGCAGCTGGATGCTGATGTGTCTCCAAGAGAAATCTAGAAACATCTTAGCAGTTTTTCACAGGCACTGAGGCGGAAGCCCCAGGGTTGAAGGGTTCCATAAAGGTGTTTAGAATTTGGAGGATGGGGACGGGGGTCCCTATGTCACGGGCTTTTTAAACCAGCACAACCCACCCCTCATATCTCATGCAGAAGCAAGCCAGTTCATCCAGGACCCTCCCCAGTTACTCCTGCCCTGCTCCAGCTCAGCCCATGTCCCCCGGGCTTTGACACTTCATCCACAACCCTGCCGTGCCCCTGCCTCAGACCCTCTGGACTTGATCTCTGCCCCCATGACTCCCCATCTCCACCGCTCTGATTCTGTTCTCACTGGAGTCTTCGCTGACCTGTGCTACACTGAGAGGACCAGCTGTTCCTCAGCCTTCAGCCCCCCCCCAGGTGGACAGTGGTCCCTGGCCAGTGTCAGCAGGTCCAGCGATGCCTGCCCTGTACCCCTAAACCCACCTGGAAGAGAGACAGAGAAAGGCAAGTGGCATGTAACAGAAGCCCACTTCTCCCCAGCTCCAAGGTGGGCCCCAGAAAAAGCTCCTTTGCCTGCTGAATAATGAAATGATTTGGGAAGCACATGCTTACCAGGGAGGGAGCATTAAGTTTGATCCACGTTCCCAACAGCACGGAGATGCGGTCAAGTGAAGCATGAGTCCTCCAGAGCCCACAGCCTGGGTTCAAGTCCAGACTCCCCTACTTAGTACCCAGCAAAGCTACTTCACCTCTAGGTGCCTTAGCTTTCTTATCTGTAAAATGGGGATAATAACACAACTGACCTCTCAAACTTGCCTCAGTGATCAAATGAGACATATCTACAGTATATTTTACTTCAATTAAGTGAAATTAAATTAAATTTAGGTAAATGATATATATTTTAACAATGCCACTTACATAGTAGCAAGAGCTCGGTAAAAGTGAGTCATGATTATTGAAAGTATTGCTCAGCATTTACATTTCACTGTATTTAATCCTCATAATAACCCTATGAGAGGATCGCCATACTAGCTCTCTAGAACATTCAAGCTGCAGCCCTGAGCTGCCATATAAACAGTCTGACTTCCCTGAGGCCACCAGGCTAAGAGGAAGCTCAGAATAACCCTGTGATATGCCTATGTAAAAAGGCATTCCCAGAGAGCCCCCGGCTGTCCCATCTGCCCCTGTCCCCCATTCCTGACCCTCCCACCCCTCCCCCTTCCTGCCCCCCACCTGCCTGAAACAACGTGAGAGACTTGTCCTGCCCAGCCAAGCACTTCCAGAATTCCTGACCCAAACAAGTCATGACAGGCACGAGATTTGGGGTGATCCATTTTATTCCACTCCATTTTGGGGTGGTTTGTTCAAGCAGCAAAAGAGATAAGAGAACACTCCTCGAGGTCATACGGTGGCCAAGCTGTGATGTGTACATGACCTCGCACTGCTTCTCAGATTCACAAGCAGGAGAGGAGAAATGCCTCTTTGAAATGCCAGAAAGAATTTTTAAATCATTATGGATCATGGGGTCATGTGCCTCCGAGAGAGAAAAAAAAAGCCCTGTTAGGGAAAGAGAGGAGGGAGAGAAAGGGGTCAGCGGCAAGACAAAGGGGGGCGCGCACAGGATGTGCAGGGCGCCGCGGGTGACTTGGGACGAAACGCTGTGAAGGGCTGCGTGGCTTTGGAAGAAAAAGTAGGTTAATAAAGCTGATAAATGCGAGGTAGGTCTGAATGCATTACCCCGTGAAGGATGGCTGCTTTAATGAGGAGAGAGGCTGGAAGAGAGGTGGGGAGAAGCCCTGTTGCCAGGCCCCGAGCTCTGGGTCAGTGTCCAAGCCGCCGTCGTCTTTGGAGGAAACCATGGCAGGGTCAAGGTCTTTGACCCGTGTGTTAATAATCCGCGCCTTCTGTTGGGGAGGCTCCACATGCTGCCAAGTCAATGCGGGGTGGGGGGGGGCGGTTAGCAGCTCTAATTGGGAGAAGGGGGACAGGGCCAGGCGTGCAGGCTGTGCCACGACAGAAGGCACACTGATCACTCTCCCGTGACAAAGGGGAGTCCCATGAGGTTACAACCTGCTGAGGGCCGAGGAGTTCGTGAGCGCCTCATGAAGCCAGTCCTATGGAGGGCAAAGGGCGGGGGGCTGTCCCTCAGCATGCTGAAACCGCCCCCAACTCACCCCTGGCCTCAGCTTTCTCCTTTTCTCTTTGGGTCTCAGACTCAGCCTTTCTGGGAAGTCTGAGGGCCAGCCAGCTAGAATAATGTTCTCTGCAAGCCCCAGCAAGCTTAGTCAGCTCTGAACAAGCAAGTGACCCTGGATTCCAGCCCACACTCAAGTCTTGGATTCAGCATGGGTTCAGGGGGGGGGGACCTCTTTCTGGTTGGTTTAATGTCTGTATCAATTTCCAGTTGCTGCTGTAACAAATTATAACAAACTTTGTGATTTAAAACAACACACTTGGGAGTTCCCATTGTGGCTCAGCAGGTTAAGAACCTGACATAGTGTCTGTGAGGATGTGGGTTTGATCTCTGGCCTCGCTCAGTAGGTTAAGGATCTGGCCTTGCCACAAGCTTCGGCACAGCTCACCAATGCGGCTCAGATCCTGCGTTGCTGTGGCTGTGATATAGGCCGGCAGCTGTGGCTCCGATTCGACCCCTGGCCCAGGAATTTCCATATGCCACAGGTGAGACCTTAAAAAGAAAAGGAAAACATTAGAATTGAAATCAGATAAACAAATGTTTGTACCCAAATGCCCACAGCGGCATTATTCACACAGCCTTTATGCAGCCTCTCCCCGGCTTCTTCATACAGACCAGGTCTCCGCTCTAAGGCACCCCCATCAGCGAAGGCTTCTCTAACTCCAACTGGATTAGGCCCACACCACGGTCACCCACCCATCCGAGTCACCCCCACCACAGTCACCTCCTCTGGCTACAATCCCCTAGCCTGGGAACCCCCATATGCTGCGAGTGCAGCTGTAAAAAGACAATAAATAAATAAACAGACAAATATTTGCCGCTTTATGGCCATATGGTCTCTGTCACAACTACTCACCTCTGCTACCGAAGTGCAAAGGCAGCCACAGACAACACCTAAGCAAGTGAGCATGGCTGTGTCCCAACAATATTTTATTTACAAAAACAGTCAAGAGACCGCGGCTTGGCGCACGGGCTACCGTTTGCCAACCCGGATCCAGGTATCCGGTCGAGGCGTTAGAGCATCCGCAAGCCTAGGATTCCCAAGCTCCAGGCGTGCGGAGGAACAACGCGGTAAAGAGGAAGACGAGAGGAGATGGGAAGAGAGGAGTCAGAAAAGTGCTACGAAGATCTAAACGTGCCTTACGTACATCTCCGGGCACGTGCCTCGGGTCTGCTGGCATACACCTCCGGGCACGTGCCTCGGGTCTGCTCGCATACACCTCGGGGCACTTGCCTCGGTCTGCTGGCATATACATCCTGGCACGTGCCCCTGGTCTGCTCGCATACACATCCTGGCACGTGCCCCGGGTCTGCTAGCATACACATCCTGGCACGTGCCCCGGGTCTGCTCGCATACACATCCTGGCACGTGCCCCGGGTCTGCTCGCATACACATCCTGGCACGTGCCCCGGGTCTGCTCGCATACACATCCGGGCACGTGCCCCGGGTCTGCTCGCAAACATTTCCACTCGGTCTGTTGGACCGCTTCTTTGCTGGGAACCCAAAGCTTATTTCAGAACAACGTTAGCATGAACTACAAAGGTGCAATTCGATTTACTGAAACTTATTTTACAGTTGACTTTGTGAAGAGCCACCGTAGAACTGAATTTCCAGCCACCTTCAAAATTAATCAGTGTCTGAATTGCTCCCGCTGAACTACTCTCGGGGATGGTCTAAGCGCGCCCGAACATTTAGCGGCAGGAAACCTCCATCCTCGCAGCCGGGTGCTTGCCGCAGCATTTCCCCTTCGCTGAGCCATCTTGCTGCATCTTTTATAGACTGATGCTAGTTTGATGCTCCGTGGCCTGTGTTTTTTGGCATGATAAAAGGGTATCTTCAAGGCCTGAAAGGCCATCTCCCATAACCCAAAAGTTCACTCCTCCCGCTGTTAGAAACACCTCAAGAGCGTCAGGCGAACCCTGGCTACCTGGCCTGAACTGACCTTCGGTGGCTAGCTATTGATTAGCCCCTTCATGTCCTCGTGGTGGGCTCTGCCAGCATCGGGGAAGGTCCCATGGATGACAAAGCAGACACGAAGACATCCCAAGCCTGTCCATAAAGGAGACGGGTGATCAACATTTCCAAATTCCTGTCCAGAAATTACGTGAGTTATCCACTAGAGCATCAAGCTTAGGGTTTCCAGAAGCATTTAAGCAGAGGCAGGAGAAGCCTCTGTTAGAGGTGGTGTGCAGTGTATTCTATCCTGAGTAGTAAGTTTGTACCAGTCTGTACCCCTTAACCCCTACTGCATAACAAAGTACCCCCAAACCTTAGTGGTTTCGCCAACGATCAACATTGATTCTCTCTCAATTTCTAAAGGACAAGAATCTGAAAATGCACTTATATGTGGAATCTTAAAAATACAACAAACTAGTGAATACAAAAAAAAAAAAAAGCTGCAGCAGCAGCAGATCACAAACCAGCGGTTACCAGTGGGGAGAGAGAAGGCAAATATAAGGATGGGGAGTGGGAGGCACAAACTATTGAGTGTAAGATAGCCTCAAGGATGTATTATACAACATCAGAATACAGCCAATATTTTGTAATAACTATATTTGGAAAGTAACCCTTAAATCGTATTACAGTGTTTTTAATTTTTTAAAAGAATTTGAGGAGTTTACTTCATGGCTCAGCCGTTAACGAACCCAACTAACATCCATGAGGACGCAGGTTCGATCCCTGGCCTTGCTCAGTGGGTTAAGGATCCGGCATTGCCATGAGCTGTGGTGTAGGTCACAGAAGCTTCTCAGATCCCACATCGCTGTGGCTGTGGTCTACACCACAGCTGTAGTGGCTACAGCTCCAATTCAACCCCTAGCCTGGGAATCTCCATATGCCGCAAGTGCAGCCCTAAAAAGACCAAAAAAAAAATTTTTTTTTTGAAAAAGTGTGGGTGGGAGTTTCTGGTATGAAGGGGCAATCAAGTTGTCAGCTGGGCCTATCATCATCTGAATGCTTGACTAGGGCCGAAGGACCCACCTGGCAAGTTGGTACTGGGCTTTGGCAAAAGGCCTTGAATCCTTCCACCATGGACGTGGTCGCAGGACAGTTTGAGTGTCTTCACGACACAGGAACTGGCTTCATCCAGAGCAAATAGCAATGTGAAAATGCCAAGGTCTTTTATTGACCTAGACTCAGAAATTATACCAGGGTCACTTTTACAATATTCTATTGGTCACCCAGGCCAGCCATGAGTCTGCATGGGGAGACAACACAAGGACATGACATGAAGATGTCTGGTCCCCAGTCCAGCATGCTAGGAGTTTTCAAGTCCTCATTCCCATTCCTACAAGAAAAGTGTATGCATTCCTGAATAATATCATGTCAGACTTTACATGAATAGAGTCCTATTGTACGCACTCTTTGGTGTCATATTTCTTTGCCTCATCATCATGTTTGTAGGATTCATACGTATTGCTGCATGTAGCACTGGTTTAGGTTTTTTTTGATTCCATTGGAAGAATACATCACAATGCACTGATGGACACTTGAGTCCTTCTGGGACCACTACGAGCATCCCTGTGATGCACACACGCGTCTCTTTACAACATGCACCAGGAGCAGAGATGCTGGGTGTGTGCAGGGCCAGCTCTAGTCCTGGTCTCCCTAGAGTTTGCACAACTTCCATTCCCACCAGCACAGAGGAGAGATTCCTTTGCTCCACGTTGTTGTCAATCCTTAGTAGCAATGAGATTGACCTTTCTGAAAATGTGAATCAGATCAGCTTCGCTCAATAAAATCCAAACATTCGATCCTGGGCCTCGGGGCCCCTACTCCCTCTCTACCCCTCCCCATGACCATTGGAGAGGCGCTTACCACCCACTATGCTTGAGACACACCAGCCTTGTTTCTGTTCCCAAAATTGCTAAGCTCAAGATGGGGAACAGATGAGGCTGGGGAAGGCGGCTGGGCATGGGAGTTGCTCCAGGAACTTGTGAGAATGTCTTTTACACAAGGTATTACCTGCCTCCCAGGGAGCCCCAGGTCCCATCCCCTTGAAATGTGGGCATCTCCCTAGCACAGGTTCTATGAATTTTCCTTAGAGCAGGGCCCTCAAACTTAAGTCAACCATGTCACCCATAACAGAGATCAGTCCCAATTCTGATGCAGGAAGAAAACCTGCTGCTCAGAGAAGAAAAGAAAAATAAGGAATAACTGAGCATATTGATGAAGCCAGAGCAGAAAAAAACAGAGTGAACAAACATGCTAGTGAGGACACTTTAAAAGTAGAACCAGGAGTTCCCATTGTGGCTTAGCAGAATCGACTGCCCAAATCCCAGATTTCCAGGAAACAACATTTGTCAACCCTCGGTCAGGTTGGCACTGCCTGGAGAAGGAGAAGAGCTCTGTATGTTTTCTCAAGAGTTAAAACGACAAGTATTAAATTGGGTTACTCAAAAAAGTTTGATCTTTATGAGAATCCTCTTAGAAACAGTGCTCTCTGCAGAGTTTCATCTAAGCATGGTAAGCTACCTTCAATGTCAGCTGAAATCAGTAGAAATCTGGGAGGAACCTGGCCAAGCATCCAGGCAGGGGCTGAAGGAGCCAGCGGGAAGAGGCAGCCGGAATCAGAAGCATCTTTAACTGGTACCCTGACCATGCTGAAGCAAGTGCAGATGGGTTGGGACAGGCCATCAAAGATGGCCTCTGCAGGAGCTCCCATCGTGGCTCAGCAATAAAGAACCCGACTAGTATCCATGAGGATGAGGGTTTGATCCCTGGCCCCGCTCAGTGGGTTAAGGATTGGGCGATGCTGTGAGCTGTGGTGTAGGTCACAGACGAGGCTCGGATTCCACATTGCTGTGGCTGTGGTGTGAGCTGGCTGCTACAGCTCCGATTCGACCCCTAGCCTGGGAACTTCCACATGCCGTGGGTGCGGCCCTAAAAAAAAAAAAAAAGATGGTATCTGCAGAATTGATGGTATCTAGAGATGTGGCATTTCCAAAGACAGCCATGGTGATCTCTCCCATTTCATATGCCCTTCCCCCACGTGGCCTTGCCACTCCCCCATCAAGGGTGGTGGTGGTGGGGGGTGGGGGTGTCCAGGTCCCCTCCCCTTGAATCTCATAGGGTTTATGACTGCTTCTACCAATAGAGATGGTGGCAGTGACTATGACTCTCCAAGGTTTAGTTAGAAAGAGCCATATAGCCTCCTCCAGGCTTTCTTGGGATGCTCAGCCTGGAGGAAGCTAACTGCTATGTAAGACATCAACCACCCAGAGGCTGCCACACTGGAGAGGCCACGTGGAGCAGCCAACAGTCAGTGAGCATTAACTGGCAGCCACGTGAGTGTGCCATCTTGGAGGGCCAGTGAGGTTGTGCCTTTGGATAACTCTGTTCCAAGCTAGCAGTGACCTTAACCAAGCGGGAGACACCAAGCAAGAACTGCCCAGCCTAGCACTTTCCCAATTCCTGACCTACAAAATAGCAAGCAAAATAAAGTAGTTATTTTAAGCTGCTCCCTTTAGGGGTAATTTGTTATGCAGCTGTAATAACCAGAACCAAGAGAAAAAGGGAAGATACAGTGTATGGGAGGCATGGAAAGGAGGGAGTGTTGGCCACGGCAACTTGGACGACATCGAAGGAGAAGGAGATGGAGATGAAGGTAAAGATGATGAAAATGAAGTGACGATAGCAAGAAGAGAGAAGAAGGCAGATACAACACTGCTGGAGGCAACCTTTCCCTTCCGACTAGCCCTTTCTAATTATCTCCAGGCCCTAGCAGCAAGGGGATGACCTGCTCTTTTCTCTTATTCATCCCCTGGCACTCCTGAATTCTCTCTTCTGACCTCTTTACACCTTGATACACTATTTGTTTGGAGTGGGGAGGTGGGAAGTCATTTTTTGTTCCAACTTTCTTTTCATCCCTTCCTTTCTCAGCAAAACCCTTACAGAATGCATACACCCCGGTGCTCAATGGAAAAAAAGATAACGCACACTTCTGTGGCCCTGGAGGCTTCCAGGCACCTGCGGGGAGGCAGGCAGAGCCCCAGCATTCTTCTTTCTTTCCCTGCAAGCGTATCCAGGGGAATATGAACACTGAGCAAATACCAGCCCCTAGAGCTCTACTCTTTCTGTGCAAAATAAGAAAAGCAAGATGCAAGAAAATCACCAAAAGGTGGTTTGAGATGTTTGGGAGGGTTAAGTGGGCATGTTGACAACATAGCTTCTTCTTGGGTGACGCTTAACGGATGTTCTTGCTGTTGAAACTGTCGCTTTAAAAATAAAATCCTCTCCTAATGATGACTGGAGCCCTGCCACTTGACGGAGAATCAGCAGAACGTAAAAAAATCTTATTTGGAAACGACATTCTGCATTGTAATTTTTGTTCTGTTTTATTTTTAAATCTTCTTTTTATGACATGTCTACGACGTGTTTTAAAACACTCGAGCCAAGGAAAAGAGGGGACGGGGAGAAGGTATGAAGCGAGACTGGCAATATGGTGATCATGGCTTCAGTTGGGATGGTGGGTCTGTGGGGGTTCATTGTACTATTTGCTCCACTTTTGTAAATGCTTAACACTTTTCCATTATAAAAAGTTTGCTGTTTTTTCTTTTCATTTCACTGGAAAGGAAATAAAAGATGTTCCATTTAAACTGTGCACGGTGTCTTGTTACAACAAAACTAACATGTACACAAAAGTTTCCGTGCTTCTCTCTTAGAACATATTATACTTCAGACCTTCTCTCTCTGATTTGCTTAATAAATATATTGTCAAACTCGGTGTCTCTAAATCTAGCAGAGTTCTGCCCTGTGCACATTGCAGGGCCATATGGATGGATCTAATACCACCTCTCAGAGGGTGTAATTCACCAATTATGCATCAATACTACTCTGAGGACACCACCTTGCTCAACATCGAGTCCTTGATTTTTTTTTCCTAGTTTACTTATTTTTTTAGGTTTTTATTTTATTTATTTATTTATTTATTTATTTATTTATTTATTTTTGCCTTTTCTAGGGCTGCACTTGCGGCATATGGAGGTTCCCAGGCTAGGCGTCTAACAGGAGCTGCAGCTCCCGGCCTACGCCACAGCCACAGCAACACAGGATCCGAGCCGCGTCTGCAAACTACACCACAGCTCACGGCAACGCCGGATCCTTAACCCACTGAGCAAGGCCAGGGATCGAACCCGCAACCTCATGGTTCCTAGCTGGATTCGTTAACCACTGGGCCACGACAGGAACGCCTAGGTTTTTATTCTTTTAGATTATAGTTGATTTACATCGTTCTGTCAATTTCTGCTGCACAGCAAAGTGACCCAGTCATACATATATACTTATACATTCTTTTTCTCACATTACCCTCCATTTGGTTCCACCACAAGTGACTAGATATAGTTCCCTGTGCTATACAGCAGAGTCCTTGATTTTAATATTTAATTTTTTTCTCAAACTGCCTTTTTTTTTTTTTTAAGGGCCATTATATCCACAGAGATGCTAAGACACACTGCCACTAGATGGATCTTAGGTGCACTCATTCCCAGGGATAATCGGGGTGTTTGCTGGCAGGTCTTCCTCTATAAACCACGTGCGGAGAGATACAGAGGCTCTCAAGAGCAAGGAGTCAGCAATGGTGGAAGAATCTGGTTGGAGAGTATTTTCTTTCCTTTACTTAGGTGCCAACTATCAAGCACAATGCAAAGCCAAACGGAAGTCATTCCTGTGACCTAGCTGAGGTGACAGTCCTGTTTGGTCTGCTAAATGCCGTCGCGCATACATGAAACATTTTAAGAAAGGTACTACCAAGGGCATAAGCCTTGCACGCTACACAGTTAAGTAGCTGAAATTCAATGCCATTTGACTTTTTTTATCTTTTAAGGGTCGCACGTGCAGCATGTGGAAGTTCCCAGGCTAGAGGTCAAATCAGAGCTGCAGCTGCCGGCCTATGCCACAGCCATGACCAGGCCAAGTCCAAGTCGCATCTGCAACCGATGCTGCAGGCTGCGGCCACACTGGATCCTGAACCCACTGAGCGAGGCCAAGGAGGCCAAGGATAGAACTGGCACCTTCATGGACACTAGTCAGGTTCTTGACCCTCAGAGTCACAACAGGAACTCCCCACTTGATGTTTTTAGAGATGTGTCTTAGCACCAGTTGGTTGTGGACTGTTATGGGCTTAGTTGTATCCTCCCCAAAATTCATACGTGGAAGACCCAACCCTCAGTACCTCTGATCGCATTTGGGGACAGCGTCTTTAAGGGATGACTGAGTTAAATGGGCCCTAAGGATGGGCCCTTGCCCAGTAGGATTGGTGCCTTTATGAGAAGAGGAGATTCAGACACAGATAAGAAAAGAGACCCTGTGAGGGCACAGGGGGATGATGGCCACCTACAAGCCATCCCTGACTTTGGACTTCCAGCCTCCAGAACTGTGAAAGGATACATTTTTTGTTGTTTAGCTCCCCGGTCTATGGATTTGTCATGGCAGCCTGAACAGACTAATACAAAGGCAAAGCCCTTAGATGGATAAAACTTAATAAACATGGATGATATCAAATGTCTGTCCAGGGCTGAAAACAGTGTTTCTAGTAATCTGTTGATAAGAAATATGACATTGATTAACTTCTTGAACCATATCTGCATTCTTTTTTTTTTTTGGTCTTTTTGCCCTTATGTAGAGCCACACCTGCGGCATGTGGAGCTTCCCAGGCTAGGGGTCTAACAGGAGCTGTAGCTGCCGGCCTTTGCCACAGCCACAGCAACGCGGGATCCGAGTTGTGTCTGCAATCTTCACCACAGCTCATGGCAACACCGGATCCTTAACCCACTGAGCAAGGCCAGGAATTGAACCTGCAACCTCATGGTTCTTAGTTGGATTCGTTAACCACTGAGCCATGAAGGGAACTCCTGCATTCTTATAAACCTGACCTGCCAATAGTGAATTATTGTTGACACATTGCTAAATTCTCTTTGCTACCGTTTTGAAATTTTGCATCTGTACGTATATGTGGAATTGGTATATATTTTTCTTTCTTGATAATATCAGGGTTTGCTATTTAAGTCATTATGACTTCATATAATAAATCAGGGGTTGTTCATCATTTGCTTTGCCTTGGAATAACTTAAGGAACTAAAATGAGGTATTACTTAAAGCTTAAATGAAGCTTACTCATGAAATAAAATAATAATAATAATAAACAAGATTAGTCCATCAAAAGATAAAACAATGTAACAAAATCTACTTAAATGATAGAATGGTATTTCGTTACATGGATCAGGAATTTTTGAAATATTGGAAAAATAAAGGAAAGGAAATCATTTCATCCAATAAAGGAAAAAAAAGTTTGGGGTGTGTGTGTGTGTGTGTGTGTGTGTCTGTGTTTAAGACAGCAAATACACTCTGCTTTAGCGCTTGAGGGCACTCTGGGGTTTTCTATATCCCTTGTCACTGTCTGAATTGCCTTATTTATCTAGCTTTTTCAGTCACCATGACAGCAAGACCTTTGGCTGTCTTGTCCACTGTTGAAATCCTAGCACCTCCATGGGCAGCAAGTTGGCTCTCAATAAATATTTGTCTGATGAATGAACCAGGCTACTGTTCCTCTCATTCAGGAGCCCCTAGTCACATGGAGCTATTTATATTTAAATTAATTTAAATTTAATTAAAAAAAAATTTAACTGGCCACAGTCCAAGAGGGCCTGGCCACAGGCACTCAAGCGTCCAGCATATTGGGCAGCTCAGACTAGAGTATTTCCACGACTGCAGAAAGTTCTTCCGGGGTGGGGATGTGGGGCTCACGGCAGCAGAACCTCTCAGAGTCAGGTGGGGGTCAGAGCGAGGGAGAAGGTTGTTCCCAGCCCCAGGAACGGTCACGGCCACCTCTCACGGGGCGCTTGCCCTCTGCCAGGGACTGGGTTAGATGTGTTCATTCTCCTTCCAACAGCTCTGCAGGGCACCTGCTAACACCCCGTTAATGATGAGGAAACTGAGCCTCCTAGTAAGTGACCGAGGGCAAAGGGATGGTCCCCGTTCAAGGGCTGGCAGGAGCTGGAGCAGGGCAGCAGGGGCCCAGCCAAGGTAGCTGGACCTCCGGGAAGAACGGCAACCCCAGTGGGGCCCTAGAGCATTGGATGGGAAACCAAAGCAGGGGCTGAACCTGTCACCGGGGTACATGACAAGGGAAGTGAGGCCTCACATAGAGGGCCCACTAGTGCCCAGGGCTCACTTATGCGCTGGGTACCTGGCATGAGTGGCCATGAGACCAGTGTCAGCCCCAGCTGCTGGAGAAGCTGAGGCTGCTGATTCTTGCTCTGCCCTAGGCAGGACTGGGCCCAGCGCCCCCACCCCCCAGTGAGGAGGCCTCGGTGACCCTGGATAAACATTAAAGAACAGCCAGAGTGACGGGGCACCCTTGAGAGCCCAGGGCAGCAATGCCCGGGCTGTTCCTGGCCTGCTGCCACGCTTCACGGTTGGTTTGTAAAGCGCCTGGGGCGGGCAGCCTCCTGGAAGCAGAACAGGCAGTGGGCCTGGATTCCATGGGCCTCAGGGTCTCTGAAGCAGAGGGCCCCTATCTGATGGTGGAGCCACCTTGCTCTGACCTCGAGGGTGTGCCCTGAGGTGTCACCCAAAGCAGCCCAGGGGCTGGAAGAGCAAAGAACGAGACAACCACCGAGGATGCATCACCATCGTCAGCCTTTGGCCATATCAGCAACCCATCGCGGCAGCTCCACGCCAGACAGAGCTCTGACTCCAGCACCTCCCCCTTCCAGAGGTGTGGGCGTCGGGGTCGGGGGCCAGGCAGTTCTGGAGAAGCCCCCTTGGGCTGGTCCTCGCTCCTTCTCCCAGGCTCTGGGAAGCCAAGCAGAAAGGCAGAGGCTCTTTATGTGCCAGACAAGACTGCTGTCAAGGGACTGCAAATCTGCTTGAGGTGCTATATGTCTGTTTTTAGAACAAGAATGTCACATCAGCAGGAACCAGTGGCCAGAGATGGAGGGGGTGGGGGGGCAGAGCAAAAGAGATTACCGTCTGTCTCAGAGCTCTGGGTCTGCTGCCCACGTATCTAGGGCACGTCTGCACAGCGCAGAGAGCTACGTGCCCTCCTCGGCCTTCTCAGGCTGCTCTGTGCCCAGCAATGTTGGGCCCCTTCCCTGTGCTAAGTCACAGTATACCCACAGCAAGGTGACAGGCAAGTAGCATTGTCTCTGCTTTGCAGCTGGTGGAACGGGAGCTCCAGCTTCTGCGTTAGGCTGAGAGGGTGCCTAACCCGGGGCCCGGATCCAGCATCTATGGCTCTTTGCTAAAACTTTCTGCAGCCTCGGAGTCTGCTCTGCCCGGGGACGGCAGGGTCACGTGATGGAGAATGAAATGCCCCATGGGGCTGCCCTTCACCAGCGACCAATGGGAGAGGGTGCGTACCCGCTTGGGCAACCTCTCCCCACAGGTGGGACAGTTCCAAGGCCCTTCATCTACCCTGTGTCCCGGAGGTCCCCACGGGATTCGGCTCAGCTGCCGCTGTGGTGACTGGCCTGACAGTGTCCCTGTGCAAGCTGCCTTCCTTTCCCCATATCGCTTCTCCTCACCCTACCCGGGTTTCTGGACGACCTGCACTCGAGTCTTCGTCTCAGGGCCTGCTTCTGAAGGCACTCGAACTAAGCAGCTAAGGACGGAAAAGCTGAGAACCAGTGGGGCTCCTTACAGCCACCTCACTGTACAGCCTGGGCGGAGGTGGTCCAGGAGTCAGGGAGCCAGGCTGGCTGCTGGAATGTGTGGCCCGGCAGCAGAGTCTTCAGAGAGAGGCTGCTCGCTGATGCTGGCAAAGGGGTCCGGCCAGGCCCAGGAGCCGGACCAGGGCTTGGGATAGAGGTATAAGCACAGTGTCCGTTCCGGCTGAGGCAGAAGCCCAGAAGGATCATTCAACATACCCAGTGGGTCAAAGGAGAGGCTAGTGCTGGGTGGAGATAGGGTTCTTGGGGTCCACAGGACCTCTGACCCACCCAAGACTCCATACCTGGGAGCCAGCCTAAAATGGCTCAAGCATAGAGTAGATGAATTCTGTGCAGGAGGGTGTCGCCTGGAAAAGGATAAGCAAGACAAGGACTGTTCCCAAACCTCCATGCCCTCCTAGTGGCAGCTGGGCCCTGGATTCCCTCACCACCACCAGCCTGCTCCCGTGCGGTCCATCGCTGCCTCGCTTGTGTCCTAAATATCTCGTCTGACATTCATTCTCTCCATCCCCACTGCCCCCTGCTGTTCCCAGCCACCACCAGCCCTTCACCCACACTTCAGGAGCCGCTGGGCTGGTCTCCCCACTCCTGCCTTTGCCCTTCTCCTGTCCTCTGCTCCACAAGACAGCCAGAAAGATCTGCCAGTGGATCAAGTCTTAGCTTAAAGGCTTCTGGTGGCTGCCGATTTCCAACCCTCTCTTGCTCTTTGCGCCATGCACCTTCTCATCCTGAGACCTTTACACATCCTGCCCCCTCTGCCTGGAGGAATCTCCCCTAGTTCTCTTCGCTCTGTTCCTAGGTGACATTCTTCTACCCTTTGTATCTCAACTCAAACACCACTTTTTTCCCCCTTTTTAGGGCCACATCTGCAGCATATGGAGGTTCCCAGGCTAGGAGTCTAATTGGAGCTGTAGCCACCAGCCTACACCACAGCCACAGCAATACCAGATCTGAGCTGCGTCTGCAACCTACACCACAGCTCACAGCAACGCTGGATCCTTAACCTACTGAGCGAGGCCAGGGATGGAGCCCATGTCCTCATGGTTCCTAGTAGGATTCGTTTCCACTGCACCACAGCGGGAACTCCCAAACACCACTTTCTGAGCATGACCTTCCATGTACCTCTATCCAAAGGACCCTGCGGTTATTGGAGGTGTTCAGAACACCACGAGAGTACCAAGAGGCAAAGAAGTAAAATACACAAAGGAGCAGTCAAGTGAACTGGAGGAGCGATGATGGAGAGACTTCAGCATCCACCTAACAGAAGTTCCAAAAAAAGAGAAAAGAGGAAATGATGGAGAAGCCATATGTAATAGGACAATCAATGAGGATATTCAAGAGCTAAAGAATACCATGAAACCGCAAATCACAAATACACGCCAAGAACAGACAGCATAAATTAAAGTAAGTCCATATACAGCTTTACTGTAAGCAAACCACATAAAATCAAGGATAAAGAGGAAATTATTGAATTATTGAAATTAAATTATTGAAAATTAATCATAATCACAAAAAGAAATACATTCTCAAGTTTCCAAACTAGCAAAGTTTTATACTTCAAAATATGCATGTGTATATGCATGTATACATATGTAGCCCACAGAAGCCAAAAAGGAAAAGAACGATAAATTAAGTAAAAAATATATATACAACATGATAAATCAACTATGTCAATAAAATAATTTAAAAAAACATAATGAGGTATATAAGTCCAAATATATATATATATATATATATATATATATATATTTTTTTTTTTTTTTTTTTTTTTTTTTTTTTTTTTTTGTCATTTTAGGGCCACACCCATGGCGTATGAAGGTTCCCAGGCAAGAGGTCAAATTGGAGTTACAGCTGCCAGCAACTCAGGATCCAAGCCACATCTGCAACCTACACCACAGCTCACAGCAATGCTGGATCCTTAACCCACTGAGCAAGGCCATGGATCAAACCCACAACCTCCTGGCTCCTAGTCAGATTCATTTCTGCTGCGCCACAAAGGGAACTCCCCAAATATATTATTAAGCACAATATATGCTATTTGAACACAGATAAATTTAATTATATATATGCGAGATAAAGAAGGAGATATCGTACCACCTAACATATTGAGAACCCAATAAATTGAGAATACTCATAATTTTCACGCACATTAAAAATGAATAAAATTAATCATTTATTAAGTCATAAAGAGAGCCCTGACAAATTTTTTAAAAAAATATTTATATCTAGACCACATTCTCCAACCACAATTTAAGTGGGATTCAAGAATTAAGATTTTATTTTATTTTATTACTTATTTATATTTATTTTATTTATTTATTTATTTATTTATTTATTTATTTTTTTGCTTTTTACGGCTGCACCCACAGCATATGGAGGTTCCCAGGCTAGGGGTCAAATAAGAGCTACAGCTGCCAGCCTACACCACAGCCACAGCAACACCAGATCCGAGCCACATCTGCAATCTACACCATAGCTCACGGCAATGCCGGATCCTTAACTCACTAAGCAAGGCCAGGGATCGAACCTGCAACCACATGGTTCCTAGTCGGATTGGTTAACCACTGTGCCATGACGGGAACTCCAAGAATGAAGAATTTTTTTTGAAACTTTGGAAATCTAAAACTTCATCCTAAGTACCACCTGGGTAAAAGAGGAAACCATCCTTAAAAATATAAATGTTTTGTAACAAAGTGACAGTTGAAGTAGCACTTGTGTAATGCAACTAAAAGAGTTTTTAGAGGTAAACATGTAGCTTTATATTCATGAATTTAAAAATCAAGATTAAAATAAATGAGTTATGTGGTCAAATAAAGGAGCTATATATATACATAAAAGACACCAGAGCAAGCATAAAGAAAATACAAAGATGAAAATAACAAAAATAGGTCAGAAATAATGAGCTCGAAAACAAAGAAGAAATAGAAAGGAATTAAAAAAACAAAACTTGTAGCAGAGATTGCCTTTGCTCTTCACTTTCCACTCTAGTTTTCCTACAATGTAACAGAAGCTTTAGGAGGTGCACCACCACCCAGTACCTTTTGCAGCCAGATGTAAAACATAGAAGTGGGTGCCAGCACCGGGTCACACCTCTAGAATGAAGTGGTGTGCGCTCCCTTCCCCTTTCTCTCTTCGAGCTCTCTGGAATGCAGGCATGAAGGCATTGAGGATGGTGGAGCAACAAGCTAGAAAGAACCTGGACCCTCAATGACTTCCATAAAAGTTGGGACTTCGTGTGAGATAGTGTGTTAGTTCGCTCAGGCTGCCATACTAAAATGTCACAGTCTGGGTGGCTTGAACAATGGAAATGTACTGTTTCGTACTTCTGGCTTACAGATGGCCCCCCTTCTCTCTAGATTTTCACATAGTCTTTTCTCTGGGTGCACTCATGTCCAATGTTTCTGTGTGTCCAAATTTCCTCTTCTTTTAAGGACACCAGTCAGATTGCATTAGGGCTCATCCACCAGAATGGTGCCTCATTTTAACTTAATTACTTCTTTAAAGGAGCTATATGTAAATACAGTCACATTCAAAGGGTTTCAGCACGTGAATTTGCAGGGAGTGAGGGCTGGGGAACATAATTCAGAACATAAGAGGTAACAATGCATGAGTTGTTTAAGTCCATAATAATTTTAGGTTTCTCTTGTAGCAGTCAAATTTATATCCTATCCAAATACAAAACCAAAAGCTGGTTCTTTGGGTGGGGTGGGATGCTAATAAGGACACCACTAATTATTAGCCTATTCAAGAAGAAGGGGTTAGTGGGGCATATGCAAAGTAAATACTCAAACAGTAACTGCATTAGGAAGTAAGTTTAAACAATCCAGAAGTGGACCTCCACTATCTCAAGCTCAAATAAGTTTAGAGACAAATTTTCTGAAAATTCTGAGGACTAGAAAATATATACTTTTCACAAAAATGTTTCAAAGACAGAAAAAGAATGAGAGCCACCTATTTCATTTTATGAAGCCAGTACAGCCTTGATGGCAAAAACAGACAATGATAATTTTTAATAGGCCATTATAGATTCATTATACACTTATGAACATGGATTTTAAAATCTTAAAGAAAACATCAGCAAATTTAACTTGGCAGCAAATTTAATTTAATTTCAGTGAAAACAATATATATGTAAAATAATAGTTACTAGCCTGGTGGGATTTATCTTATGAATAATAAGTAAATCTATTAATGCAATATGCCACATTATAGGATTAAACGAAAACAAGGGCAAATGATCACCTCAATAGCTGCAGGAAAACATTTGATAAAATTCTGTATTCATTCATACTATCAAAAAGATTTTTAAAAAGTATTCCAGAAATAGAATAAAGTGTCACTGATGTGATAAAGAGTATTTGTTCAAACCTTACTGCACATATTATACTTAAGGGTAAAATTTTAGAGGCAATTCAATTAGAACAATAAAGGATATCCTCTATCATTTCTTCCTTTCAGCATTAAAGTTCCCAGCCAATGAAATTAAGCAAGTAAAAAAAAATTAAAAGGCATTAATTGAAAAGAAAAAGTATAACTATATACATAGAAAATCCAAAAGAGGTAGTTCCCATTGTGGATCGGTGGTAACGAACCCAACTAGTATCCATGAGGATGCAGGTTTGACCCCTGGCCTTGCTCAGTGGGTTAAGGATCCAGCATCGCTGTGAGCTGTGGTGTAGGCCTGCAGATATAGCTCCACTTCAGTCTCTAGCCTGGGAACTTCCATATGCCTCGGATGCGGCCCTAAAAAGACCAAAAAAAAAAGAAAATCCAAAAGAATCTAGACATAAACTTGTAATTGGCAAGACTGCTGTACATGACACTGACATATAAAATTCAAAACATTCCTATGTACCACTAATAAGTAAGGTATTATTTTAAAATTCTGTTTACCATAGCAAAAAATAAAAGATGTTTTTGGCTTAATACTTTTAGTCTAGCTTATCGAGATATAATTTGCACACGGTAAATTTTAATCTTCTTAGGGTACAGTTCTGTGAGTTATGGTAAATGCACACAGTTGTGAGGTCCCCATTCCAATCAAGATGCAGAATAGTTCTATCCCCCCAAAAAAATCTCTTGGCTCCCCTTGGTAGGCACCAAACCCCTTCCCCTACTTCCAACTCTTGCAATCGCACAGTTGTATAGCCTTTTGAGTTTGGCTTCATCCACTTAGCATAATGTGTGTGAGGTTCATCCGTGTTATTGAGTATAGCAAAAGGTTCGGATATATTTTTTTTTCTTTTTAGGGCCACACGTGGAGTATACGGAAGTTCCCAGGCTAGGGGTTGAATCAGAGCTGCAGCTGCCAGCCCACAGCAAAGCCAGATCCTTAACCCTCTGAGCAAAACCAGGGATCAAACCTGCATCCTCATGGATACCAGTCAGATTCGTTACCACTAAGCCACAACAGGAACTCCATCAAAAGTGTTTTATTGCTGAATGGTATTCCACTGTATGGATGTACCAACTGATTCATCCGTTCATCAATTACAGTGGATGTGGGTTATTTCCAGCAAGAGCAATTATGAATAAATCTGCTGTAAACATTTGGGGGCCAGTTTTTGTGGGAACAGAAGTTTTCATTTCTCATGGGTAAACACCTGGGACTGGGATTGCTGGGTCACGTGGTAAATATATGTTTATTTTTATAAGTTGGCCAAACCATTTCCCAAATTTTCTGTATAATTTTGGAGGAGTTCTAGATGCTCTGCGTCTTCACTAGCACTTGGTATTGTCAAGTTGGTTTGTTTTCTAAGTAACTGTAATAGGTGAGAGAGAATATCTCACTTTGGTTTTAATTTGCATTTCTCTAATAGTTAATGATGCTCAACATCCTCTCATGTGCTCATCTGCCATCCACATATCTTCCTATCTGCAGGGTTTGTTCAATTTTTTTGATCATTTTTAATTACGGTATTTGTTTTCTCATTATTGAGTTTTCAGGATTCTTTGCAGACTGGATGCAAGTGCTTTATCATGTAAATATTTTCTCCCAGTCTGTAGCTTGTCTATTTTCCTAAGAAGGTCTCTTGAAAATCAGATTTTTTAATTCTAATGAAACCTAATTTAGCATATTTTTCTTTTACAGCTCATGGATCTAGAAGTTATAACTAAGAACCTGAAGTCACAAAGATTTTCTCCTATGTTTCCTTCTGGGAGTATTTTAATTTTAGATTTTGCTTTTAGGTCTATGATCTATTTTGAGTTAATTTTTGTATAAGTTGTGAGGTATGCGTAATCCAGGTTCTTTATTGTGTCTTCCTTTTTTTTTTCATATGGATGGCCAACTGTTCCAGCAATATTTGTTGAAATGATTATCCTTTCTCCATTGAATTGCCTTTGCACTTTTGTCAAAAATCAACTGGCCATATATGCTTGGAGTTGTTTCCAGTTTATAATGTTTCAAAACGTGAAAAACAGGACAATTTCTTTTTCAAAATATTTCGGCTGTTCTAGCGGAGGCATGGTTGTCACTGATGAGGTCCCCCTGGAAACAGAGATGGAGTTTAGCACGCAGGATGTTTATTAAGACGTGTCCTTGAGATCTGCACCTGTAGTCAGGAAGGAAACAGATACAAACAGAGGGAGAAGGTGAGTCTCCACTAACCCCAGAAGGAGCACTAAAGTTGGAATGACCCAAGTTGGTCAAAATGGCCTGTGGGGCCACATGGAGTGGGGACAGCAATCCTCGGAAGGTCGTCTGAGAGGTGTACCGTTGCATTCAGTCACAGTAAGGATACACCTGGGGTTTTAATTTGCATCTGCCTGCTGCTAATGAGGTTGAGGGCCTTTTCATACGCTCCTCAGCCATTTGAACACATACCTTTTTTGAGGGGAGTCTGAGAGGATGATGAAGTGTCTTAGATCGTTAGTGAAACACAAGGGAGTTCCCCTGGAGTATCGGCCTCTGCACATAGCACAAGGAAGCAGCCCCCAGGGTAGAGGAAAGCCAGACAGACGCGGCTCTAAATCTCAGTCTCCCACTTCCTGGATGAATTCCCTGGGAAGAGTGATTCAACTTCTCAAGTCCCAGTTTCCCCCACATAAAATAACTGAGATAGTGATTAGGGGTGAAGGATAAGAAGGACATGGAGAAGATGTCCTGGCTTTAATCTACACTCTGGTCCTACAGGATTTAAGGATGCCCAGTCAATTCCAGAGGACCAGTTAAGTTGCCCCCCATGCATCAGTTTGAGAAAGGGACCCAAGAGGTTCCCAGGAAGAGGCTCAACCTGATAGAAAGGAAATGTAATTCCCAAGTGGGTAGAGCCAGATCAGTCCTTTGGGTTGAGCTTGGGCTCAGTCCCAGGGCTCCAGGTCTGAATCTCAAGGAAGGAGAAAATGAAAGAAAACTGGAGAAACGCTGTGCCTGTTGTTTATCACAGTGAAAAAAAAAAATTTCAAACCATCCCAACTTGGTGGCTTCAAACAACAGCAAACATTTATTCTTCTCATGAATCCGTGGTTTGGGCAAGGCTCAGTGGGGACAAAATTTCTGTATCATTTTGCAGGAGCTCATCTCTGCCCCAGGTGGCACTGGCTAGAGTGGCTGACTGAGGCTGAACCATGCACTTTTCAAGATGGCGCACTCACGTGGCAGAAAGCCGGGCACAAGCCATATGCAGGGAACCTCAGTCCCTCCCCAACTGGGCTTCTCCGTGTGCCATTTGGGCTTCCTCATGGCACCGTGGCTGGGTCCTCTGAAGGAGCAACCCAAGCAGAGCAGAAGCTGCATCCCTCTTATGACACACTGTGTCCTTTCTGCCATCGTCACAAATCCATCCAGATCCAAGGACAAGGAGTATCAGAGTCATACTGTAAGAAAACCACGTGGGATCGGAGACGCCGTGGTTACCGTTTTTCAGAGAACACGGTCTGCAGCAATTCCCTTCCCTAAGACGTCTACACAGCACTGAGAGCGGGCAGGGCACATTTCGTAGCCGTGTGACCATGGACAGCGAGCCTGGAGGGACAAGCGAGGAGAGGAAACTCCCTTTTAGGGTGATGCGGGTGGCTCAGAGGCCTGGGCTATGGCCAAGCCAAGTTTCACCCTGGAGAGGTCCTTGGCTTTCCAACATGCTGGGGCCACAGCAGGGGAGAAGGAGGCAGCAGAAAGATTGTAAGCAGCCATCTCGGCCTGAAAGTCAATCACAGGAGGAGGAAAACGTGGCAGAAGAATGTTCATGGGAACTAGTGAGACACCTTCTGGGACTCCAGGAAGTACATAGTAGAAATTTTGAAAGGCAGAAAGGTCCCATTAGAGCAGGAAGGAAATAAGCCAAAGGAATACTTTTTATGACCCTTGATGTTACCCCACTTTTATTCCCAGACTGGAGAAAGGGAACTTTCACGAGATAATGGATATCAAGTGCCCATCACGTAGCTTAACACACAGTAGGACCTCAGCCAACGCTCTTTTGAATGGTCTGATCCGTTCCCCACCCATAACAAGCCCTGATTATCCCACAGGGGAGAAAGGATAAGCTTAAAGTTCTCTTGGGGGGTCCACCACCCCGGGGGCCCTGTGGCAGATCGCCAGCAGGTAATGCCTGTGCAGCTGATACAAACTTCCCCAGGCCCCCCACCTGGAGCGGGATCTGGCACTGCAGCATCTGCATCGGGGCCCCATCTGAAGGGCTAGGGAGCTCCCTTCAGGGCCAGGACCGTGGGGACCAGAATGGAGTCAGGTCCAAGAGTTCACCTAGACCAGGCAAAAGGTTTTTCCCAAAGAGGATGAAAGAACTAGTTTCCTGTGGCTGCTGTAACAAATGAGCACATGTTTGGTGGCTTAAAACAACAGAAATTTATTCTCATGCAGGTCTTGGAAGGCAGAAATACGAAATCTGTATTACCGAGAGGAAATCAAAGTGTCATCAAGGCCGTGCTCCCTTCAGAAGCTCCAAGGGAGAATCCTGGTGGCTGGGTTCTGATGAGGGCCTGCATTCTTGGCTTGTGGCCGCATGACTTCAACCTCTGCTCCTGTGGTCACATCACCTCCTCTTCCATCTGTGCCAAATGTTCCCGTGTCTCTCTTGTAAAGATACCACGAGCACACTGGACCCACCTGGCTAATCCAGGCTACGCTCCCCATCTCATTCACATCAGCAAAGATCCCTTTGCTTTTTCTTTTTCTTTGTTTTTTTTTTGGGGGGTGGGGGGAAGAGCTACAATGCACAGCCTATGGAAGTTCCCAGGCTAGGGTTTGAATCAGAGCTACAGCTGCCAGCCTACACCACAGCCACAGCAACATGGGATCCGAGCCATGTCCGTGACCTACACCACAGCTCACGGCAACACCAGATCCTTAACACACTGGGCAGAGCCAGGGATCGAACCTGAGTTCTCATGGATACTAGTTGGGTTCGTTACCACTGAGCCACAATGGGTACTCCGCAAAGACCCCCTTTTCCATATAAGGTACAGTTTACAGGTTCCGGGAATTAGCACAAGGATATCTTCAAAGGCCGTTATCAGCCAGCACAAGTACAGACACGGGGTGAGTTTGCGTGATGATCAGGAGGGAGGCCAAAGTCGGAGCAGGAGCAGCAGGGTAGAGAGTTATGTGTACAGAGTGAAGGGAGGAGGGGATGTCAGCAGGAACCAATCGGGGGTCAGGAAGAACCAGTCGGGGGTCAGGAACCAAGGAGACAAGAGCAGGTCAGGAAGCCAGCCTGGGATGGGGTCAAGAGCACAAGTCCTGGCTGTCCCCTCCCCACCCCCACCCCCCAGGCAGGAAGCAGAGGACAAATGCCAGAATCCTACCATAAGGGGAGTGTGGGAATGAACTGAGGAGGCCACCGGAGCAGTGGGTGAAGGGAGAATAAGAGGTTCATCTACACTGACCTTTGGGCAAATGAGAAAACACACCCTTTTCTAGGATGCTTTACTTCCATCCTTGGAAAACTATCAGAACACACTGATATTGTAAGAGCAAGCATCTCTTTCGCTTTGGTGGGGGGAGAGGATTGTAATTAACACAAATCTAATGAGGCCCCCTTAGGTGTACCTACAGCTTACCCCACCACGTGTGTTAGAATACACATGCCCACAAAGGGGCGAGAACCAGGGCAGGTGAGGCCGAGAAGCTCCCAGGTCCAAAAGGGAGGCTTGGGCAAGGTCCAGGGATGGGCTCTGATGCTGCCCATGGCTGGGCTTTTACAGCCATCCATCTATCTGCTCTTCGTCTGATAGACAAAGGCTGGACCCAGTGAAACGTTCAGGATGGGATGGGCAGATAAGCAGGAGGTTAAGGCCTTGAAGGTTCTTTTATTTGGTGCTGCTGCTGCTGTGATTCTAAGGCAAAGCCATGGATAGAGGCATTCCCCAGGACCAAAGGCCGGCACCATGTCTTCTGGGGTCTCAGGGCTCAGTTTCACCACCCAATGACAACTGCCATTTATTGAGCTTCTACCAGGCCAGGCACTGCCCATTTAGCCACATCTTTACCACACCCGGGCTTCATCAGTGTTATCATTCATCTCCATTCTACAGATGATGAAACCAAGGCTTCAGCAGGGTAAATGACTTGCTTGGGGATCCACAGGAAGGAAGCAGCAAGGCTCAGAATGACCCTGGGCTGCCTGGGCTTCCATGCCACGTCCTACCAGGAGAAGGGCTTTCCTGGGCCGGTTGCACTCGGCCTCCTGAGCCTGGGTCCAGCCTTCTGTCTCCTCGGGCCTGACCCACTCACTCTGGGAGTTCAACAGTAAATTAAAGGGCTTCATTATCTCATTTGCGAGTGGAATAAAAACACTTTGGAATGGCAAGTGCATTAAGTACAATCAAGTTCTGAAAGGTTCTCCATCGCTGGAAGGAACATCCTCTGATAAATTGCTCTTTTCACTGAGATGTGGCTAATATCTCATGAGCAATCCCAGCAGTGTCCACTGCAGATGTTCCTGCACCTTCACAGAGGATTTTAAAGAGACCAGATTCCTTCCCAAGAGAGCAAATTACCTCCGCAATGCGCAAAAAGATGTCCTGGGTACAGCCCCCTCTCCTGAGACCTGCCGAGAAGGAACTCTGGGGCTGCTTTGAAACTGCTGTCACTCAGGACCCCCAGGCCACCCCCACTTGCCAGTCAACACACGAGTCGATCCCGAGTCACTGAACAAGTGTTCGGTGAACAACGCCCTGGGCAAGGCCATACATCGTCCCAGCCCTCCCTTCGCACTGCTTACCATCTAAACTAGGCTGTTTGCTAGTTCCGCAGGACTCAGCTACAGTTTTCCTGTCCCAACGACTTAATGACCAACATCTCACCACCTTCCTGGGAGGCAGCCATCCAGACATTAGCATTTTAGGGATTATGAAAGTGATGCACAATTTGTCCCAAATCATACCTTTAGAACCTCAGCCCTGATGCTCTCCAGAATCAGTTCCCAGGATGTTAAACAACTGCAGTAAGGCCAGCCTTAGGCACAGGTGAAATAACAGCAACAATTCACACCCATCAGGCTCTTCCCATTAGCCAGGCCTGTAATCAGCACCTACACGTACCACCCTGAGTCCTTAAGGCAACCCCAATTTACAGATGAGGAAACTGAGGCACCAGGGTGTGTGAATGGTAAGGGTGTACCTTCCACCATGTCAATCTCTTGCTTCCCTTTTTTTTATTTGTTTTTTAGGGTGCACCTGTGGCAAATGCAAGTTCCCAGGCTCGAGGCTGATTCAGAGCTATGGCTGCTGACCTACACCACAGCCACAGCCACAGCAACGCCCGATCTGAGCTGCATCTGCGACCTACACTACAGCTCATGGCAATGCCGGATGCTTAACCTTCTGAGCGGGGCCAGGGATCAAACCTGCATCCTCATGGATACTAGTTGGGTTCGTTTCCACTGAGCCACAGCGGGAACTCCCAACCTTTTGCTTCGTAACCAAGACAGATTACAGGAGGAAGAGGAGAATGCCTGGAGCAGGTTAGGTGATGAGGTAGCGTTTATGCAGGTTGGGTTGGCCCAAGCCTGTGAACATTTAGGTGGATGTAACCCATCACTAGGAAGTTAGGTGAATCAGGGCTTCGGGAACATGTTCTGAGCTAGAATTGTCAGACTGAGGGCTGTCAACAAATTAGAAGCCAGAGACCAAGTCCACTCACAGAGTGAGGGAAGATGAGAATTGAGGGAATGTATCAGCCATCTATTTCTGCATAATAAACAGTTCCAAATCTTAGTGGCTAAAAGCAGCTACAGTTGACCCTTGAACAAGGTGAAGATTAAGGATACTGACTCTGTGTCCAGTCAAAAATCTGCTTACAATTTATTTGGCCTTCTACATGTGGGTCCTCCATATACACAGGTCCATCCACAGAGTCAACCAGCCATGAATCACGTACCACCGCATTATTCACTATCGAAAAAAAAAATCAGTGTATAAGTAAGTGTACCTGAGCAATTTTAATGTGTTGTTCAAGGGTCAGTTGGATCTTATTAATCCTCTATAGGTTGGTGGGGTAGTTCCTCTTCTGGTTTCACCTGACTCATTTGTGTGGCTGCATTCTTCTGGAACATGAGCTACAAGGTCCAAAATCAACTCACTCACATGTCAGGTTGATGCCACTTGTCAGCAGGGGGCTGGGTTCAGCTGGAACAGCTGGAACACTTGGGTCTCTCTTTCCATGTGCTCTTTCATTTGGGCTTCTTTGCACTGGCCTCAGGGCAGCATCCTAAGTGGGCAGTCTCCACGCACAGGACTTACACATTTGCTACCAAGCTAAGACCTTATTGGCCAAAGAGAGTCACATGGCCAAACCCAAAGTCAGTGTGGGATGCCTCACCAGGAGGCGTGATTTGCTGGCAACCACTGCTGTAAAAATGCGCTATAGGAAGGAGCACCATGAGGGCCTCCACTCATTTTAGGGTTGGGCAGAGAAGAAACCAAAGATGGAAAACCAGAAGAACCAGGAATGAACCAGAAGAACACAACACTAAGGAATCAAGAGAAGAGTGAATTTCATAGGAACATGCCAAGCCAGGACTTGCATGACCTTGAGAGTGAATGTCTCACCCTAGCCCCCAGTCTGAAACCATCCTCTAGGTTTGGCAACCTAGGGGTCATTTTCCTCATTATCCCAGCATTCTTTTCAGGAGTCAGTATCACGAAAATCTTAAGTACCAAATCCAGCTCAGTGAAAGCAGTTCTGTACCTCCAACCAACGTGGTCTAAATTTGCAAACTTTACAAGAGTCTGGCTTGATTACCTAGAAAGTCTGGTGGTTTCAAACGTTTTTGACCAAGATGCACAGAAAGAAATACCTTTGCATTTAAGATCCAGAGCATGCTCACAGAAGCACACATGCCTGCGTGCACCCAGGTACATATGTGGCCAAAAGGAAAGCTTCCTGAAATATAGAAAAGATCATAGTAACTTATCCACACTATGTGCAAAGCTCTGTGTCATTTTCTATTGACTTTTATTTATTTATTTATTTATTTTTAGGGCCACACCCGCGGCATATGGAGGTTCCCAGGCTAGGGGTCCAGTTGGAGCTACAACTGCGGGCCTACGCCACAGCCACAGCAACGCGGGACTGGAGCCATGTCTGTGACCTACATCACAGCTCACGCCAATGCCAGATCCTTAACCCACCAAGCAAGGCCAGGAACCGAACCTGCGTCCTCATGGATCCTAGTCGAGTTTGTTAGCCACTGAGCCACAAAGGGTCCTCTGGTTTTGTTTTTTGTTTTTTGTTTTTTTTTTAATGAATTTTATGCCTTTCAGCTGGCCTCCTTTCTCCTCTACCATTTCCAGGTGTGATACCCAACTGCTTCATACATCTTCACTCTTGCCTGGCCTCTGAATGCATTTCTGCTGGGGCCTTCTAAGTTTCTAGATTCTAAAGGAATAGAGGTTGCATTTATGTGTTCCACAAACACTGAAAGTGTGTTTCTCACCTGTCAGGCACATTTCAGGCACTGGGAATACAGCAGAGAAGAGACAAGTCACTGCCTTCGTGGAGCTGAGATTCTAGAAGAGGGAGGCAGACAAAGGAAACAAAAAAGGACATTATCAGATGGTGATCAATTCTTTAGCGAAAATAAAGGGGGAAGGAGATCAGTATGCTTGAAGAGCCCCCTGAAGGCAGGCTTCAAGCCCCTCTGTGGAGATGAAGCCTGATGTGTTCCTACCTAACAGAGGGGGGCTTGGAGAGGAATGTGGGAGAGCGTGGCCAGAATCTTCCTCAATGTGAGAGTTCCCTGGCAGTCCCAGCAGGTAAACCTGACTGATCACATCCCCAAATTACTCTGCCAAAGAGCAAAGCGCTGGTAACTTTAACCTAGAAAATTTCAAAACCAGTCAGCCATGAAGGGGGAAGCCCTTGGGGCGTATTTCAGACTTCTCTAATTCGCAGTCCCCATCACACGCTCTCCTGCCCGATAAACGGCCACCTCATTAGCTCTGCACGCGTGACCCTCTTGACCAGACTCCTGGCTACTGCGCCCGCCTTATCTCTTGCCTCTCCTCCCTCACATTTTCCGCTTCAGCAAAGCCAAATACGGCACCGTGGGGACTTTCACGCTTCTGTGCCTTTGGACACGAAGTTCCTTCTGCCTCGAAGGCCGCTGGCCTCCTGGTCCCCGCTCGCCCCCTCCCCCTCCTGAGCGAGCTCCCATTCATCCTTCAGAACCCAGCCTGTATGTCCCCTCCTCCAAGAAACCCCCTGAGGCCCCATCTCTGTCCTCTGTTTTGCTTCTCAGCACTGTAATTACCGGTTTCTCCAACTCTCTCCCCTCCCAGCCTCGGGCCTCCTCTAGCGCGGGAGTTGTGTGGGCCACTCGTTTTGCACCCAAAAGCGCCTAGTCCCGAGCTCTGAGTGACAGAGCTTACGCCCAGGCTTAGGCTGGCTGGAACAGCCCCGTTTCTGTCCTCCGTACGGTGGCCCTGCGGGGGCTTGCGCTCTAGCACTTTCCCCCCTCACCCGGCAGGCCACTCGTGCGGCAGCCCAGCCCCTGACATCAGCAGCCGCGGGCGCCCCGGCTGCGCGACTACATGTCCCGGCGCGACTACAAGTCCCGGCACGCCCCGCGGCGGCCGCGCATGCCCAGCGGGCCGGCGTTTGAGTGGCAAGTTGTTTGTTACAGCGAACACCAGCTGCTCTCCGCGCCGGGCGCCGAGCGCCGCTGCTCCGCCAGCGCTGCCGCCCTCGCCCGCCGCCCGCCCGCCAGCCCGCCCGCCGCCCGCGGCCCCTCGCGGCTTGGCGGGCCTCCTCTTTGTCCGCCCCGGCCCGCCCGGCGCCGAGCTCCCGGTCCTCGGGCCGGCTGCCCGCGGCGCTCGGTGCCGGCTGGGCGCGCAGGGGGCGGGGGCCGCGACTCGCCCCCCGCCGATGAGCTGCCGCGGAGCGCGGGCGGACGATGGAACTCCACATCCTGGAGCACCGGCTGCAAGTTGCCAGCGTCGCCAAGGAGAGTATCCCGCTCTTCACCTACGGCCTGATCAAACTTGCCTTCCTGTCCTCCAAGACCAGGTGAGCGCGCGGGGACGCGACGCCGGCCGGGGAGAGACAAAGAGGCGCACCCGGGCGGCTGTCCTCGGCGCCGCGGCTCGGAAAACAACTTCCAGCCCCGGGGAGCGCCCCCGCCCCATTGCTCTCCTTGTGTTTGACGAAGCCACCCAGTCTGACCTCCAACGGGGTCCTTCCAGCCCGACCCCACCCCCAAGGCGCACCCCTGCTGCTGTCTCCCCCATCTCAGCCTCCTCTCATCCTCTCCCCGAGATTCAGAGGCTGGGTAGGCAGCTGTGACGAATCTGTGAATGAACGAACGAACGAACGAACGAATGAATGAATGAAAAACAGGTGTGGAAACGCGGCAGTGTAAAAAAACAAACTAACGCCCCCCATCCCCCAATCCCTCGGTTGGGCCGGCCCGCGTCGCCAGGGCTGGGGGGAGGGATTCTGCTGAGCGCGGCTACCCAGAGCTGAAAATCATAAAATCATTAGTGGGTGTTTATCTCCAGGTGCCTGCGATGATTACGGACGACGCCGGGGGCTAGGGGAGGGCAGAGGAGGGGGCTGTGCCTGAGGTTCGCTGTGGTTCTTTCTCCTAGGGGTCCAGGAAGATTGGGCGGGGGGGGGTTGCCGAACCGTGGGAGGAGGAGGAGGAGCAGGCATGTTTATGGCTCTGCCTTGAGGCTGGGCTTGGATGCTGCAGGGTGAGAAATAGTTGAAGGCCTTGGGAGGTTGAAGAAAAAAGAAAAAAAAAGCAAGTTGAATTTTTCCAGTGCCAGGTCAGGGTCCGACTTTGTGAGCCTCCGTGGGTGCTTGGATTACGACGTGTTTTCGTTTTTTGGGTTTTTTTTGGTTTTTTGTTTTTTTGGTTTTTTGCTTTTAAAGAGCCGGAGCCCAGTGGAGTGCGAGCGCGAGCTAGCTGTTGTAACTTAAATCCCTTATTTGTCCACCATTGTGCCTGTTTTAAGGGATGAAGTTGTTGCTGGTTGGGTTGGGGGGGGTGGTTAAGGCAGAGGTAGTTCTCCTCAACAAAATGAGTGAATAAATTGCAGGTTAAGGTTAAGGTTAAAATGACGGGCCCCTAGGCTGCCCTCTTGGGCACAGAGCTCGAGGGAGCTCCAGGGATGTAGGGAAATAATTCAATCTGAGCCTCTTATCTGCCTGTTAAAGTTCTTGCCTAAAAATCTCACTTTGATGTGTGTGTTTGAGCCTGCAGCTCAGTCCCGCCATTGTTTGCGAGACCCAGGAGAGAGCTAGTAGCATCTTGTTTACTTTCTTCTCTGGCTGCTCAGTGGGGTATAGAGGCTTGAAATCCTCACCTTCTTTGGGCCCTGGCTCGTTTCATTGCAAAGGTAATTATTAAACAGGTCATTTGAAAACAAAAGCCAACAGCTCAGATTCTAAACCTCTCCCCCACCCCACCCTCCACTGGCCTCCTCAGAGCCCCCTGCCCCCTGGCTCTTGACACCCACCCATCCTGCATCTACCTGCCCTCTGCTCCCCACCCCTGTCCTATCTTGAGAGTCCAGGACTGGAGGTAAGAAAAAAATGGCCTTGTTTTTCCAACCCTTGGCTGTCAGCCCCGGGCAGCCCCCTGGCTGATTTCTCAGCTACCATTCCAACCACCGAGATGATGACTCAGGCTGCTGCTGTGCGGGGCCTGGGTGCTGGGAGGAGGGGGCATCTGGGGGCTTCTTAAAAAGGCTGTGAAGGGCCACTCCCTCTGCCCTTTTGCCTTCGTAGAGGCACTGGCCCTCTTCCAGCCCCCACCCCAGGGTCCAGCTTGGAGGACTCGTAGATAGGCCTGTCCCGGGGGTGAGCCCCTGCTGACCTGCCTGACCACAGAAACCCCTCCCCTCAGTGGGTCCTGCTTCTCCCTCTGCTTGCAAGAGGCAGCTGCTCTGAGGCCCAGGTGACCAGTCTAGTCTCAAGATGACTCAGAGGTCAAAGGTCGTCTCCATATCTCCAGGGTCTGACTCTAGAAAGTGCTGAGCACATTGGTCAAATGGCCAAAGGCCTGGCTGCCTCCCTCCTTCCCGTCGCTCTGGGCCAGGACACTGGCTTCAGGTTGTAACTAGCCCCCTTATTGCCTGTGTGACTGTGGCAAGGTCCCTTTGCACCTCTGGCTCTCGCTTTGTCCGTCAGCAACGAAGACAGCACCACTTGGCCCCCTAGGTTTCAGAGAGCTGCCGGATGTAGCATGGGATGATTGTGGAAATTGGTTTTTCTGCAAATAATAAGGGGTAGTGGAATGTGAATATCTTATTTAAGTGATTTGCAATGATCCGTCATCCAGGTAGAACTTTTGGTCCTTTGTGATTCTTCCAGCAATACCTGCCCCCAAGTGGTGGCACATGGCCTGTCATTTTTGGTCAGTGTGCCACCTATTTCCCAGGTTTTGGTTGCTCCCTGTAGGGCAATCCTTGGCTTGGCGTTTGAGACCTTTTGGGGTCTGCATCCAGAATCTTCAGCTTTTGTCACCCTCCGGCAAATACTCTGTGACCCACAATTTACTTCCCTTCACAGCCTCCCTGCTGTAGTACTTTCATCTCTGCCTGGAACCTACCCCCTCCCCAACCCCCAACTGTAAATTCCTAGTCAACCCTCAAGGTCTAGTGCTTTTCTGAGCCACCTCCTTCCCTCGACCCCCATCAGACTCGGTCACTTCCTCCCTCTCATGTCTACCTGGGTGGAGGGCTGGGGAGGGCTGTGGTGTCAGCAGATACCCATTCCGTGTGGGGATGCAGCTGGGTTCAGGAGATGCTGAGATTCTCTGCTTCTCCCTCTTCGAGGCCCAGAGCCTGGTAGGAAAAAAGGAAGAGGTGATCACAAGACAGCAGAGAAAGGAATGTCTGGGGGGGGGGTGGTAACAGAAGGATCCAGGGTTGGCTGCCTAAGGGAGCCTGAGGGGCTTTCTGTAGGAGGTGGCAGTGCATCTTAGGGCTCTAAAATAAGAATTACTAGATCCTGGTCTGGGATCTTGCACAACTCTGTGAATTAGGTTTTACACCTGCTGTGCAGTGAAGGAATCTGAGGCTCAAATGATAAGTGACTCATTCAAGGTCATATTGTAGATAGTAGCACCAGGATTCGAATCAGCATCTTTCTGCTCAAGCTCAGAGATTTGCTATGACGGGTTCCAGGGACACCCACATTCAGCAATTATGTCCAGCCCTTGGGTGTGCAGTGTGCTGTTTTAAAGCTTTCAGAGCATAGGACGGAACCTGTGGGCTTTCTGCCTCCCTTCCGCCCTGCCTCTGTGGGCCTTATCTCCTGCCAGGAATGCTTGTCCCACATCACCTCCCCATCTGGACTGTCTGCTTCCTCCCCTGAACCTTTCATCACTTCTCACCTTTTGTCCATAACAGTATATCGTGTGCTTGTCTTATTCTCCCACCTCCTAGATTATAAAGCTTACTCTCAGGAAACTTTTTGCGCATCTTTTTATCCTCTCCTCCCTGCCCTCAACCCCCCCGCCCTTCCAGTACCAGAGATGATAGAGGTACCGTTGATTGAACCATCTCTTGCAAAGAGGTGAAGGCACCGAGTTTGAGAAGTGGTTCGCTCAAGGTCACACAGCTGGAAAGAAACAGAATTGGGATTTGAACCAGGTCCTTTCTCCACTGTGCTTAGCACACTGCTTTGTAGGCACTTAGTAACTGCCTATTTGATGGATGTCCGACTTGTGCAGAGTGACCCAGATTCCAGCCAGAGCCTCTTCTGAGTGCCTTGGGGGCTGGAAGAGGCTCGGCAGGCAGAATCACACCTGGAGAAGCAAGGCCCAGTGCCCCTGCCCGGACTCTGGGCAGTATCTGGGTGTGGCTGGGACAGGGGGCAGCAGGTGGGCTGAGTACACTAGTTTTAGGCACATGGTTGGAGGGGGAGACCCTAGGGGAGCAAAATCAAGGCTGTTCACAGAGCTTCCTTTTAGCCCTGTGATAACCTGCAGTTCTGTAGCCTGGCCGGGGGCCTGCTGCCACCCGTCACACCGCTCCAGTCTCATCTCTCATGGCTCCCGGCCACACAGAGTATTTCTTCCCTGTGCATACACACCCTACGGTGTCTCTAGCCCCAGGCCTTTTCTGTCTGCCCGGAATGTTACTCTTTGCCCTACCCTCTTTGACCACCTGTTCCTTCTTGTAGATTCCATTTTATCCTCACCTCCTCCAGGAAGTCTTCCCCGCGTGCACAGCTGAGCTCAGACCTTTCCTCCCTGCAAATGGGCTTAATCTCAAGAGGATGTACTGTGACCAACCTTGGAATATCAGCAGGATCCTTTGGGCTGCAAATAAGCTGGCTCAAACAGTAAGAAGTGTGAACTTTGTGCAATAAGAGGTCACGAGTCAAACTGTTCAAGGGTTGTTAATGTGAAAGCTTGATGTCGTCAGGGACCCACTCTTTCTCTTTGGCCCCATGGAGTGGCCGGGGCAGCTCCAGGCATTAGGAGCAGTGGTAGGAATGGGTGGCAGAAGACCCAGTGGACAGTAAGGCTCTTGACTCCAGGGTGTCTCTGAGAAAACCTTTCCGGGAACAGGCCTGCCTCCTGTAGACCTCCTCATCTCATTAGTCAGAACTGGGTCATATGAGCAGGCCTCCACCAATCAACAGCCCAAGAAATGAGACCATCACGGACCAATCAGGATCCACCACTGCAGCTGGGGCCAGCTGCCTGGGGTCTTAGGGACACTGGGAGGTGGGGCTTCTCAGGGGCTTTAATTTGCTAAGATCCCAGAAGGCCAAACTGGGAACAAGTAATAAGTGTATGGTTGAAAACAACAAGGACAATAATAGCTGTCACTTATAAAGCATTTTCTAGATTCCAGGCGCTATACGTCTCTTAGTTCCTTACCATAACTTTCTGAAAGTGGAGCAGGATTGTCCCCATTTTTCAGATAAAGACACTGAGGAACTCGAGAGGCCAGGGACACAAGTTTCAGAGCTGGAATTTGGACCCAGGAAATCTGGTCGTAGAACCTGTCTTGAGACGACTCAGCCAGGTCTAAAATCACACCCGTTTGGATACCCCCTCCCCAGGGGCCACTTAGCAGAGGTGTCCCCGGGAGGCGGTAGCAGTGAAGCAGGAGCAGAGACAAGGTTATCGTCCTGAAATGCACGTTCAGGTGTCAGGAGGCTGCAGCGCCCTCCTTTTCTGCCTGTTACATGCTCGTATCTAGAAAGCCCATCTCATCTGATGGACCGAAAAAACCACCTCAGTAACATAAAGTAAGCTCCTGCTCACAGAAACCCACACCCCTGCCTGGGCCGGGTCCGCTGTCTGCAGGTCTCGGGCATGGTATGGCCTGCAGTCATCCATCCGTGATCCATGGTGCTGCCTCTGGGAAATCTTGCCAACAAGGCCTTCGTAAGCACTAAAGACTTAAAGAGGCATTTACAGGAGAAAAGCTCCAAATTGCAAAAAGCCCGTGTAGAGACAGCTGTTTTCCTGAGTGCCTTGGACCGGGGCCGCTGTTTGATTACAGCAGGGCAGGGTAGGCTGGCAGGGGAGTTAGCACCTCGGCCCTGGCACTGGGGGTGGAATCCCAGCACCCCTGTATCCTGGCAGTGTGACCTTAGGCGAGATGCTTGCCCTGTCCGTGTACTCAGTTTCTAAAACAGGGTTAGTGGGCCTGCCGACCGCCTAGGTTGTTGTGCGGCCTTAGAGAGACAAACCTTGACAAGCGCTTGAAAAAGAGCCTGGTATCCTGTCAACTCCAGTATTAGCGGAGAGAGAAAAGGCCCTTTGAGCTGTAATGTGGAGACAGAGTTTGAGGGTTAGGAGGAGACTTTTTAAGTCTCCTTATGTGCACACAATCCCACTCTGATTTAGGAAGTGGAGATTCTGTCACTGCCCTCCAGGATCCTAGTGGAGGACACCAGGCCTTTAGGACCTTTGAAAGGGGCAGCCAAAATGCTGTGACATCCCAGAGCTGCAAGCAGGTAAGGCTTCCTGGAGGAGGCAGCACTGTGAGCCAAGTCTGGGTGGAGTGGGAAGATGTCAGAAGACGAAGGTGCTGGGGATGAAGGAAGACGGGCTGGGCAGGGAGCAGGAGTGGGTGGGCACAGATGGACACAGCGAGGGGTGTGGTGGGGAGAATCCAGGCTCAGCGCCAGAGCCATCTCCCACGCGTGCCCAGGGCAGCCGTGGACTGCCGCTGCCCAAGAGAAAGAGGCCGGCTCCGCCGCAGCTCCCAAGCACCAGGTGTGGAAAGCATGGGATGGTCTTGGGCTTGCCTCGCACTCAGCCGCTCGGCATGGCCTCCCCCTTCTCTCGCCCCAGCCCACTGCCTCTGCCACGGCCGGTCCCCTTATTACCCAAGCATTATCCACACAGCTTCCCCACCAGTCCCATCTGCCTCCAGGGCAGTGCAAATGGTCAGCACCGCCAGCACGCTCTGGGCAGGACAAATGCTGGAGCGAAGGCCTGGAAAGAGAAGGCTGAGTCTTGTGGCCAGCGTGACCACAGCTTGAGGGTGGTGCAAATTGGCAGGCTTTGTTCACGCAGAAACCGTGCAGTGCGCACCCGCTACGTGCAGGGCCCAGTGGGAGACACAAAAGGTGCCTCTGTCCAGTGGGAAGAAAAGGTGTGTTTTCTGCCAAAGGTAGAGTGTCAGAGGCCTAGAAGGAGGGGACAGCTCTTACCAAGTGCCTGAGTGGAGGCCCCGTGGCCCCACCAGAGGTCGGTGCTCCAGCGGATGTCATGGCTCACTGGAATCCCTGACCACATCTCTGCCCTGCTCAAAACTCCTCAGATTGCCCTCTGGTCCTGGTTCACTCTCCTTGTCTGGCATCATGACTCTTCCTTGGTCAGGCTTCTGTCCTCTCTGCCTTTGCCCCATGTCTGCACCTCCTATGCCCTAGTGTTAGAGAAACTGTGGTAGTTTTTACATTTCCCAAATTCTTTAACACTCTTCCCTTCAAAAGTTAGAGCTCCCTTGGCTTGAAGGATGGGTCTGGATTAGTGACATTCTGCTAAGGAGTCGAAGGTGGGGAGAAGCAGTGCTGCAAGGCTTCTGAGGCTGGGGCATGAGAGGGTAGCTGCTTCTGCCTGGCTCCACTTTGCTCTTTCTCTCTTGCCGTGTTGTAAGGACACCCAGGCATCCCCGTGGAGAGGCCGACAGTGGAGTGGAACCGAGGCCTCCCACCAGCAGCCAACCTGTGAGTGACCACCTTGCTGACACATCTTCCCACCCCAGGCAAACCTTCCAGTAACCAGAGCCCCAGGCAGTACCTGGGCTGCAATTTCATAAAAGCCCCTCAGCCAGATGCGCCCGCTGAGCCCCGCCCAAATTCCTAGCCCTTAGGAACTGTGAGAGTTAGAGAAGTGTGTTGTTGTTTTAAGCAACTAGGTTTTCAAGTAATTTGTCATGCAGTTGGCAACTGATACAGTGTGTAATTTATCATCCAAATGGGGACACTTCTGAGAATAACAGGGAACGCTAAAAATAATTAACCCTGACCACAGGGCAAACCAGAGGTGATTGTCCTAGCTTTTGTCCAGCCAGGCAGCTCTTGAAGCTCCCCTGGGGCTGGGCAAGTGGCTTCCGGGGATTGCCTGTGCTTCGGGGTGGAGGTTGGGAGGGCTGGTCCCCCTCGGTCCTCGCACCAGTTGCGCATGGAGCTTCAGGACCAGTGTTCTGATCTTTTTGGGGGGTGGCGAGAGGCCATTGTGAAGGACTGAGCTGGTCTCTTCTGTACCCGCACGCAGCTGGCAAGTTTTTTTTGTTTTTTAACAGACTTCTGATTCTAGGAACTAGCCCCAAATAACCCAGCCTAATCCCACCAGTGCTGGAGCAGGTTCCGGTTGTCCAAGGCCCTGGGAGGCACCTTGGCAGAAGCAGGCAGGCCCACCAGCGTCTCCCCCAGCTGCCAGTTCACCCAGCCCTTCAGCCACTCAGTTTGTCAGCTGCTAAGGGGACCCCCCCCCCGCCCCGCCCCGCCCCGCCCCGCATGCTTTACACACCTCCGGGCCTGAAATGTAACAAGTGGGATACACTCTGCCCTCTGATCTAGGCTTAAAGGCTTGGGGTCTTATCTGCCAACCTGTCCGTGGCCTCATCGTTCACAGCAACCAAAAGGTGGGAGCAACCCAAGTGCCCATCAACAGGTGAATGGATGAGCAAAGTGTGGTCTGTTCATAGAGTAAAGTACCCTTTTGCCTTAAAAAGGAAGTCCTGACACCTGCTACCACGGGGACCAGCCTTGAGGACGTTATGCCAAGTGAAATACACCAGTCACAAAGGGACCAATGCTGTGCGATTCCGTTTCCATGAGGTGCCTAGAGAGGTCAGATCCATCAGGAAGAAAGTCGATGGGGCGGTTGCCAGGGGCGGGCAGGGAAGGAGTGGGGAGCTGTTACTCAGTGGGTATAGAGTTTCAGTTGTGCAAGATGAAGAGTTGTGGAGACGGTTACACAACAACACAAATGTACTTCGCAGCTGTACACTGTAGAATGATGAAGATGCTAAATGTGATATGATGTATGTTTTGGGAAAAGGGGGTGGCGTGGAGGTACGAGCCTGGTGAGCGTGCAGAACCCAAGGGCAGTGGCTGGTGGTGAACCAGGGCCACGTGGGCCGCAGAGACGCACCGGGAGAAGGCGCTGGCCGCAGAGTCCGTGTCATAAACCACTGCACTCACTTAGCGTGGGGACGAGCCTGGACCCCCTGACCGGTTGAGTAACCGCAGTCTGACTTACTGAACCACCGGGAAACTCGGTTTCTTTACGGGCAAACGGGACTGTGACGGAAGGAGAGCCCAGGCACAACGCCTGGCCACAGCGGGCTTGGCTCACAGTCCTCCCGGGCCGAGCTCACCGGGATTTGGTGTAACCTAAGCAGGTGCGTCTTTGAGTGAAGGCCAGGAAGCGTCATGTGTGGGTTCCCGTAGCTCTTGGGCGGGGGGTCCTCGGAGCCGGCTCCCGGCTGCCTCCTGTGTCTCACCTGTCTGCATCGACTGGTTGCTGGAGTGATGGGCTCCGAGAAGGCAAGGTGGTGCCAGGTGGCCACACCTGGAGGAGGTGTCCCTCCCCGAGCCAGCCTAGGCTGTCGGCCACTTGATCTGAGCTGGGGCTGTTAGGAGGGGGAGAACTCCTTCAGCTTCTGCGCAGATCCCGGACCCTGGACTGCAGCAAGGTGCTTACTTTTAAGGTAGGCTGAGTTTTCCCTCCAAGGCAGGCTCTCCATGGAAACCAGGCTGGGCCACTGGACACGCACCTGGACTTTCCTCTCCACCCTCAGGGCCTCTGCACTGGCCGCCCTGCTCTTGAGCCCCTCCCCATCCCACAATTTACTCCCTTTAGCAGCAAAGGCAGGGGGTGGAAATTTATTCTCAAACTTCAGTCTTTACTGCAGAGCTCAAAAGTCGCTGAGGCAGTGATTGATAGGATGGATTCTGAACAACAAAGCTTAGCTTCGGAGATTTTTCTTGAAGCCTACTGCATGCCAGGCTGCGCTGGGCTTTTCCCTCCTTTTCCTTCTCCAGACTCTACGCGAAGGAGGGGCTTGCATGCCCCAGCTGACAGCGGAGACCGCTGCTGGTAGCTGGCCCCAAGTCACACAGCAGACCTCTGGCAGATTGGGGTTCAGGCCTGTGCTAAGGCCCATTTCTCAGGAGATGTGCACCCTTATAAGACTCAAGAAAATATTTTTTAAAACTTTCTAAGTTTTGTTGACGTGTAGCTAATTTACAAGGTGTCGGTAGCTTCTGCTGTACAACAAAATGACCCAGTCATACATAGACACGTATGCATTCTCTGGTTCCTTTCCCATGTAGATTATCCCAGATACTGGGTAGAGGTCTCTGTGCTGTAGGCCAGACGCAGGTCCCTGCTGGCCAGTCATTCCAGGTACCTCAGCGTGCAGGTGCCAGCCCCAGACCCCCAGTCCGTCCCTCCCACCCCAAGAAAACGTTTTTAATCCAAAGTCCACCACTTACCAGGTCTGTGACCTTGGGCAAGTTGCTGAGCGCCTCAAAGGAGGCTCAGTTTCCACGTCTCTAAAATGGGCACTGTGACCTTGAGCTCTTTGGGTTGTGCTGAGGATTAAATAGGAAATTTGGAAATTTTACGCCAAGGACTTAGGCGTCTGACGCACAATGAATTGTATGTATGAATTCAGCGGATATTCATTGAGGACCAAAGTGCCCTGGGCTGGACTGCCCACCTCGGCAAGGGGGCGGCGGTGGCCTTTGTCCCCACGGCACTGGTGGTCTGTTCTGGTGGGGAAGCACTGGCGGGACCAGGCTGGTGGCTACAGAATGGAAGGTCTCCTTCTGATTTTTATTTCATGAGGGGTGTTTTCTTTCTGATTGAGGGAGCTGTGGGGACTGACCGACTGGCCCAAGGACCCGGGGAGGGGGAGGCCAGCAGGAGAGGGGGGGTCTGCAGGCACAGGGACCCGAGGAGAACCTTTGAGGTTAGGCAGGCGGCCCGATGTAAGAGCAGCTTGTCCGAACCATGAGTGTTGGTGTCGGAGTTCCCCTTGTGGCTCAGTAGGTTAGGGACCGGACATTGTTTTTGTTTTTTTTTTTTTTTGTCTTTTTGCCTTTTTATGTAGAGCTGCACCCGCAGCATATGGAGGTTCCCAGGCTAGGGGTCTAACAGGAGCTGTAGCTGCCGGCCTTAGCCACAGCCACAGCAACGCGGAATCCGAGCCGTGTCTGCAACCTACACCACAGCTCACGGCAACGCCGGATCCTTAACCCACTGAGCAGGGCCAGGGATCGAACCCGCAACCTCATGGTTCTTAGTCGGATTCGTTAACCACTGAGCCACAAAGGGAACTCCCCAGGGACCGGACATTGTAACTGTGAGGATGCGGGTTCAATCCTTGGCCTCACTCAGTGGGTTAAGGATTTGGTGTTGCTGTGAGTTGCAGTGTAGTTCGCAGATGCAGCTTGGATCCTGCCTTGCTGTGGTGTAGCCGGGCAGCTGTGGCTCCCGTACGACCCCCAGCCCTGGGGAAATGCCATGGGCTGCAGGTGTGACCCTCAAAAAAAGAAAAGGGGGGGGGTTGCTGGTGTCCTTTTCAAGGCATGAGCTCTGTACTCTCAGCAAAGTCCTGGGAGCCATTCTCTGCAGCCTGCATCTAGCAGCTCTGCCTGGCTGATGCTCAGACTCTCCGGACTTGCCACATGGCCCTCGTCTCCCGCCCAGACCTGCTTTCACCCTCCTCTGCATCCGCACTCCCCGCCATCCAGCCCACCTCCAGCGCTTTCTCCAACCCCCTCCTCTGCACCCCTACTGCCTCCCTGGGCCCCCTCCATTCAAGCCCCCTCACCTGACCCTGCAAACCCTCTCGTCCCCTCTACACCCTCTTTCTTGGCAGGAGGGCCACTTTGATTTGCACAGAAACCTAATCCCATCCCGCACATGTGTGAATGGCTCCAGGCTGAAGTCCAGGCCCTGAGAGAGCCCCCAAGGCCCTGCCCTCTGGACTCAGCCTCCCCAGCTCCCTGAGCCCCTTCCTGCCGTCTCTTCTTCCCTACTTTGTTCTTGCTACGCCTCCCCTGCCATGCCCCCCACCTTCTTCTCTGCCCAGGACAACCTCCCCTTTGCCCAGATGTTCCCGCCATCCAGTGCCCCATCTCCTCCATATTCAAGCTGTGCCGCTGCCACCCGGCCCTTCCCCTCTCTGAGCCCTGTGATTCTTGCCTATAAGGTGGTGGGTCAGCGATATAGGGCAAGGCAGTTGAGCTCTCTGCAGCCTGGAAGCTTTGACCCAAGTGAGACTGGGTGTGGATGAAGGAGTGGGGGGCCGGCTGGGTTTGCAACCTCAGGTGGGCTTGGGCATGGCAAGGATGGGGTCCTCTAAGTCCATTTTCGTCCTTCCTGCAGGGAAGGCCCTTCACTGGCCATTCGGGGGCACAGAGAGGATGTCCATGGTGTGCTTTTTGTGGGAGAGTTTAAAAGTGGCCTCAGGGTAGGGACAGAGTTGTCACCCCAACTTCGCAGAATGAGCAAAAGGAAGAACCCCCGCCCCAGCCCCATGCGTCACACGGGTTAGGATTTGGAGTCTGCAGTGGGATCTGCATCACGGCCACGGGGCAGGGGAGGTTTCGGGAGGGTCCTTGGACTCCACGCCCCTCAACTGCCTTGGGCTGAGACTGGCTCTGAGGGACCGGAGCTGGGTCATTTCTCGGATTCATTTCTCCCCTCCCCACGGCTTGGCCCCAGGCAGGAGAACTACCTGGTGGAACTGCACCCACCCAGGCTGGACGCCCCCGCCTGCCTGCCGGGGGTGCTGAGCAGGCCTCTGGGGATGCGTGGTCCGTGTCATCTCACAGAGCCAGGTCGATGGGGGCCCCAGGGGTCAGCCCAGGTGTACCGAGAACCCTGCTCCAAGGCAGTGAAATCACATTTCTTTTTTTATCTGCTCTTTTCTAAATACTCTTCAGCGTAGTTCTATTCAGAGTGATCCCCCGCCCCCACCCCGGTTTCCCTCCAGCCGCGTCCCTCCCCCAGCGCTTCAGCCCAAATCAGCCTGGTTTGAAGGGCCGCCGGTTGTCAGTTTGCACAGAAAACACACAGAAGGCGATTGCGCCCCATCCAAGGGCTACTCCAGGGATTAAATGAGATCCTACAGATCAAGAGCTTAGGTCGGAGCCTGGTCCAGACTCCGGGGACAGGGAGGGTCGCGGGGCTGGAGACAGTGGCGATTATGAGACCCCCCTCAGTGCCCCCTGTATTGCCGGCCTCGCTGGTACGCCAGCTGTGCTGCTGAAACGCCCCGTGAGAAATCAGAGCACCGGAAGGCTGCCCTGGGTTAATGCCGTGGGAAGGGAGGCGCTTATCCTCAAAAGCCGGGACCCCCGAGTCCTCGCGCAGAATGAAGGTTCTTGCGTCAGCCCCACCCCCACCCTGCACGTGCACCCCTGCCCCGTGACGGCAGGTTTCCGCCAAAGCCGCGTTCCTTCTCCTGCCCAGGGCAGAGACAGGCCAAGAAGGGGCCCCGAGGGAGCAGTTCAGGCCAGCGTGTGGTCCGGGAAGCTCGTGCCTCCAGCCTCCGAGGGCTTTTCCGTTACCCCAGGGGGATCAGGCTCAGGGGGCAGCAGAGGCTGCTGGGTGGAGATGGTTCGTTTTTTCTCCCCGGGGTTTCCTTACACTTGACCCTGACCTTCAGCCCTTGAGGCTCCCCACCTCTCCCCTAGTTCCTGAGTGTGTCCTGATGCCCACCCCGTGCCCCGTGCTGGTGCTTGGCAGACTTGGACCCGGACCCTGGACCGATGGAGGGCGGCGCGCGGTGGGGGAGACAGCGCTCCTCGCTCTCAATTACACGTGTCTGGGGCGAGGAGCGTCCTCAAGGCCCAGGGCGGCTGGAGTTGCGGGAGAGGAAGTGCAGTTGAGTCCACGTGGGTCGGGGAGAGCCTCCCGGAGAGGTGACACTGAGCCAGGCCTGAAGCCGTAAGGTAGGGAGGGGACGTCTAAGGAAGCACGGCGTGTGCAGAGGCACAGCAGTCCGCCCGCCGAGCCCGTGGTGAGCTGCAGCGGCGTGGGGGCTGGACAGGGTGGCCCCTTGTTGGGAGGAAAGGACGGCCGTCTCTCCAGCCTTCTTGGTCAGGATCTGGTCACCGGCGCAGTCCCAGAGCCAGAGAAGGCTCCTGCGGGAGGGAAGGGCCAGCAAGGAAGAGGTCAGCTGGAGGAAGTGCCCAGAGAAGCGGAAAAAGGGAATGAGAGAACGTGGTGTAGAGAATGTGGACCGTCGAAATTCTACCTCTGGGAAAAGAATTGGAAGCAGGGTCTCGAACTTGTACACCTGTGTTCATAGTAGCTTTATTCACGGTAGCTAAACAGAAACAACCCAAGTATCCATCAGCTGATGAATGGATAAGCAAAATGTGGTGTGTGCGTACAGTGGCATATTATTCAGCCTTTAAAAGGAAGGACATTCTCACACCTGCATGGATGAACGTTGAGGACGCTAGGCTGAGTGAAATACGCCAGTCACAACACTCTATGATTCCACTTTTAAAAATTTGTGGGAGTTCCCGTCGTGGCACAGGGGTTAACGAATCCAACTAGGAACCATGAGGTTGCGGGTTCGATCCCTGGCCTTGCTCAGTGGGTTAAGGATCCAGAGTTGCCATGAGCTGTGGTGTAGGTTGCAGACGCGGCTCAGATCCCACGTTGCTGTGGCTGTGGCTGTGGCTGTGGCGTAGGCCGACAGCAACAGCTCGGATTAGACCCCTAGCCTGGGAACCTCCGTATGCCGTGGGTGTGGCTCTAAAAATATTCGTGGAGACAGAGTGATGATTGACAGAGACTGGTAATGGGGGATGGGGAGGGATTGTTTAAAGGGCACAATTTTAGTTTTACAAAATAGAAAGAGTTATGGGGATGGATGGTTGCACTGCTTTATTTATTTATTCATTTTGTCTTGCTATACTCGCAGCATATGGAGGTTCCCAGGCTAGGGGTCGAATCAGAGGTGTAGCTGCTGGCCTAGGCCACAGCCACAGCAGTGCCAGATCCAAGCTGCGTCTGCAACCCACATCACAGCACATGGCAACACCAGATCCTTAGCCCATTGAGTGAGGTCAGGGATCGAACCTGCATCCTTATGGCTCCTAGTCGGATTTGTTTCTGCTGAGCCACGACGGGAACTCCATTAATACCATTGCTTTAGAGTGAGATAGCTGGCTTTTGTGGTAGTGGTGTGTTATGTTTGGTTAAGAGGAAATTCCCATTGGGGCTTAGCAGGTTAAGAACCCAGCTAGTGGAGTTCCCATTGTGGCGTAAGGGAAACGAATCCGACTATTGAAACCATGGGGTTGTGGGTTCGATCCCTGGAAGGATCTGGTGTTGCCGTGGGCTGTGGTGTAGGTTGCAGACGCGTCTCGGATCCCACGTTGCTGTGGCTGTGGTGTAGGCCAGCAGCTACAGCTCCGATTAGACCCCTAGCCTAGGAAACTCCATATGCCGCAGATGTGGCCCTAAAAAGACAAAAAGAAAAAGGAAAAAACCAACCAGTATCCATGAGGATGGCAGTTTATCCCTGGCCTCGCTCAGTGGGTTAAGGATTCAACATTGATGTGAGCTGCAGCGTAACTCAAAAATGCAGTTTGGAGCTAGCATTGCCGTGGCTGTTGTGTAGGATGGCAGCTGCAGTTCCCATTGGACCCCTGGCCCAGGGAAATTCCGTATGCCATGGGTGTGGCCCTTTGAAAAAAAAAAAAAAAAGGAAAAATAATGATTAAGATTGTAAATTTTGTGTGTATTTTAATACAAGCAAATGAACCCTCAACAACAACAGCAAATCTAGGCTAGTGAGAATGAGAAGTTGAAGGGCAGGGGCTGGGGGCGGGATAGAAAGGATTATCAGTGAGAAGGAGCATGTATCCTCAAGTCTTGACAGAGCTGAGTTTGAACCCTCTCTGTGCCCCCTGTATTTGTCACCTTGCGCTGCAATAACAAAATACCACTGTCTGGGCGGCTTAAACAACAAAAATTTATTGCTCAGTTTTGGAAGTTGGAAATCCAAGGTCAGGGTGCTGACAGATTCACTTCCTGGTGAGGGCTCTCTTCCTGGCTTGCAGACAACTGCCTTCCTGCTATGTCTTTGCATGGTCTTTCCTCGGTGCACGCCCAAGGACGAGAAGCAAGCACTTCGTCTTCCCCTTCCAGGGCCCTAACCCCATCACAGGACCCTGTACCTGTGACCTTATCTAAACCTGATCACCTCCCAGAGGCTCCACCTCCAAACACCATCCCCCCCCTTGGGGGTTAGGGCTGCAATGCAGTAATTTATGGGGGACTCAGATATTCAGTCCACACGCCCTCTTTGGAGTTAGTTCACATCAGTAAGTCTCAGTTTTCATATCCGGAAAGTGCTGCTGAGCCCCTGGGGTCCTGTGGGAGTCTCCTGTGCTCCCGGGTGTCGATTGCCCGGCCTCCAGGCGTGGCTCAGCAGGCATTGGCCGTCACCAGCCCTGCTTCCCTGAGCATCTGCAGTTCTCCATAACCCTTAGGTGTCCCCAGACGGTCTGGGGCCCTGGGAGATGCATTTCCCCCCTTGCAGGCTGTGATCTGGGCCTCTGACTGCGCCTGGTACTCTGGTCTCTAAGTGGCATGGGGGCGGAGGGCACAGACCAGGTCTCAGGAAGGCTTGGGTGGCTGTTTGTCTGTCTTTCTGTTGAGGCCGAGATGTTGGGATGCCACCCCCATCCTTCGTGTACCTACCCCTGAAGGGCCCTGGCTTAATGGGGGGGGGGGTGACCCAGCAGCTTCCGTGGAAAGCCCTGCGTGGAGAGAAGGCAGAGCACCACGGTCTGCTTTAGGATGACAGGTCACCTGGCCTCTTAGGTGGGTCGGGGGCAGCCACCCCTCCCCCGAACAGAGGCCTGCAGGTGGGTGAGAGGCTGCACTCCAGCCTAGGAGAGGCGGGAAGCCCCATCATTCTCTGATTCTCCTCTGTTCTCCTGGGCTCAGGCTGTGTCTGGGCTGTCCCCTGGGCCCAGGGCAGGAAGGAGGAAAGAATCGCGACTGCCAGGGCCACGGCACAGGCCAAGGGCGGGGCTGGGGTTTGACCCCCCAGCATTCCCCTGAACACAGCGCCCCGCCTTCCACCTTCTCAGTGCCCCCCTGGCACCCCACTCTTACGGGGCTCCCCGGCCTTTGCAGTTTACCGCAGTCCTGCCGCCTCCTTACCTCTGGGGTTTTTTGTTTGTTTTTCTCATTTTTAAGCTTTGGGTAGACAATAAATTTGCAGTCTATTAGAACTCCAAAGATACACTAAGGTGCCCAGTAAAAGCTCCCACAGCTCTTCAGCTGCCTGATTCCCGCCCCACAGATGAGATTAGCGGAGATCTCGATGATGTTTCCTGGGTGTGTGGACACGCATGTGTATGTGTCTACATATGTGCATATGCTGTATTTTCCATCCTTTTTTTTTTGCATGAATTGGTATTAGACCATGCTCGCGCTTCCTGTTGTGCACGTGGTTTTCTCAGCCGAAGTTCATCCTAGCAGTGATTCGCATCCTCTCCCCCCCGCCCCTCTTTGCATCCTTCGTTTTAACTGTTGCACAGCCTTCCGAGAAACAGGTGACCGTCATAGCTTTAAACTGTCCCCCACCAGCTGGGATATTTGTTCCCAACTTTCTCTGTCCCTGTTTACAGCCAGTGCTATAACATGTAACTTGGGGCACAGGTCTTATGCGTGCAGCAGAGCCTAGAGGTAGAACCCAGGGTCAGAGTGTGTGTGTGCTGGAAAAGTCCGCACGGGCTGCCTGCCAAGAAGGGGAGAAGGGTTCCCATTGACATCCCTGTCTGGGTGTCCTGGGCCTGCTTCCCTGTCTGGGTGTCATCAGACAGCCTCGTAGGTGAAGGACCCCTTTATGTCACCTTCCGTTCTGGGGGTCCGTGTTTATGCACCTATGTGTGGGCCCTGAGGCATTTACTTGTCTTCTTGTTTGGGGCTCTCTGTCACCCTTCGTCCTATCCGCCAGCCAGCTTGCAGGCCCCCAGTGGGCTGTGGCAGGATATTGACCTTTCACCTCCAGAGCACCCAGCCTGTAGTTAAAGCTCTGATTTTATTTACTCTTGTAACTGAGTGTGTTCCCGTCTCTATTGTCAGCTCCCTTGCGGCCCCCTCGCATGCAGGTGAAGTCACCCGTCTCCCAGGCCCCGGCGCCCAGGTAGCCAGATCCACACTCAGCCATCCCCAGGGCGCCCAGCCCTCAAACCTAGGTCCCCGCCTCCGGGGGCTGCCCCCCTCCCCACCCCCCAGGTCCAGAGCTCGGTCTCCTCCATGAATGTTGGAAATGGTCCCAGGTCGCAGCATCTCAGGCCTTCCCACCTTCTGCCAGATTCAGCTGATGGGGAGGCTCCAGGCTCTGGGACCGACTGGGCCTGAGCACCCCCTCCCCCAGGGCCTGTGGGCTGAGAGGTAAGTGTGCCAGACCCCGTAACAAACCTTCCCGCCCTGGGCAATGGGTGGGCAGCTTCTGGCCCCCGAGACCCTCAGAGGACTCTGGAAGCCTCTCCTTGCTGCCGCCCAAGATGTTTATCCCTGAGGTCTCTCACGCCTTGTGTGGGCAGGAGATGCTGGCACCACGGAGGCCCAGGCCTCGCTCTTACTGGTCACACACGGCATGTCCTGCCCATTCGCTCGCAGCCTTTCGGGATAGCGTTGACCTCTCCGAGCCTCGGTTTCTTCATCTGCAGAATGGGGTGAGAACGCTGACTTGCCCGGCTCATAAGAAATGCCTGTTTGCGTGGCTATGTGCCTGTTCCTTTTTCTAATGTCTCTGTCTCCCTTACGTTCTCTGTCTGTGACTCTGGCAGCTTGGACGTGGCCCGGGGGTACTAGCCGCAGCCAAGGGAGAATTTTAGTAGAAGTAAAATATTTGGCCCAGAGCCCTTAGAAAGCCCTTGGGGCCTGGCCCTCCTCACTGTGGGACAAGGCCGCTGGACTGTCATTAAGCCGCTCTGGGCAGCTCCAAGAGGTAACGACAGTTACAAACCCAGCAGAACAAGGCACTGTGTCCAGGAGGCGTTGGCGGGAAGGCTGGGTCTTGAGTGGATGCGCGTGTTGACTTGGCCCCAGTCCTGACTCCGGGAAGTTGAAGCCACCATCCGCCAGGAGTGTAGGCCATGACAGCTCGGGCTGGGGCGTTCTTTGCAGGCGTGTCTCAGCCCTAGCTGGACCCCCAGGCTGGTGCCCGAGCACGTTGTGAGGAGCAGGGGCTGATGACCCCAGTCCAGTTAGTGAACAAAGCCTTGCTGCTGACTGAGGCCGCCCTGGAATGGGGGAGCCTGGGGCTCCCTGGGGAGAGCAGACCGACCAGAGGGTTCTCTGCCCCAAGGCAGGGAGGTGCAGGGAGGAGGCTGGAGACAAAGGGGTCCCTTCCTGCCCTCTGCTGCCCCGGCCTAAGATTTGAGCATCAGCACTGCCATCTCTGGTGGAGACTGTTCACACACACCGGATACCTAGTTCTCAGCCACTCTTCGCTGGACCCAGCCTGACATCTTTAGTTCAGCTCTTTTATTTCATGGATTTGGAACTGAGTCCCTAAAGCAGAGGACCAGCCAGGGCACATGGCTGTCCCAGCAGTCCCCCCAGGTGCAGACAGGCCCTGAGGGGCCAGGCTGTGGGTCCCCTACCCCCTGCTCCGTCAACCTTTGACACGACCCTTCCTTTCAGCTCAGGAGCCCTTCTGTACTGTTTTCCGTGGGCTTATGTTCATTGCAGCCCTTTCCCCATCCTCTCTGGCCATTTGTCCAGTTGCTTCACGAGTCTTTAAAGGTGTCTTTAAGGGTTTGTGGATTCAATATTTGTGCTCCTCCAAAACTCATGCTAGGAGTTCCCGTCATGGCACAGCGTTTAATGAATCCGATTAGGAACCATGAGGTTGCGGGTTCGGTCCCTGGCCTTGCTCAGTGGGTTAAGGATCCGGCGTTGCCGTGAGCTGTGGTGTAGGTCGCAGACGCGGCTCGGATCCTGCGTGGCTACAGTGTAAGCCGGCAGCTACAGCTCCAA